>CM076914.1:14978857-15355539 GCA_039566165.1 Maruca vitrata | reverse complement strand
TTAATTCACTCGATCAAAAATAACGACAGACACACGGGGATATACTTGATTGATCCTTATCCTTAGTAGTCATTACTTTCCTTATAAATGCAAAAGTCTGTCTGTTTCGCAATTACGCATAGAATACTGAACCGATTTAAATAAAATTGGTACAGAATGAAAATGCACAATATGTGATAGTCCAGAGCCTGCGAAAGGACATACGCTACTTTTTAAACGACTGTCCCATAAAGAAGTATTTTTTTACCCGTTAAACGTCTCTACGCGGACGAAGTCGCGGGCGGAAAGCTAGTTAACTTCTGTGTTTTGCTATTTGGAACCCTGAAAATAGCATTGGAACCATCTAGAAATCATAGTATTGTTTATTATTCGCACGAACTATCATAGAGTCCCGAAGCTCTAAATAATAATATTAAATACTTACTGATTGATTACAGTCATTACAAAAGTAAATACTTCGCTTTAAACGATGAGATCACGTATTATATGCAATATTTGTCGTAATTATCTATCTATCCTATACCTAACTTACCTACGTTTCATTCAGTAATCCATTAATAACTTAGCACTAACCTAGACCTTATCACGAAAGTGCTGGTCTGACCCAAGATGCGGTCTATTGTGCGCCGGCCTTCGCCAGACAAAGAGAGATTTATCTGTCTGACTGTACATCGGTGGATCATACCTACGTAACGTTGCGCGTCGGGAAAATGTACAGTGAGATAAATTACTTGGTGACACATTGTCTTGCTTGTGTTAGGAACACAGTGCATTAACGTAAAGGGATCGTTTGGATAACTTTTACCAATTTTTTTTTCAAAATTTTGAGTATATACATAGTTTCTCGAATCAGAATGCCATTTATGATTCCAAATCATACCTACTTTGTCGTTACATCAAAGCGTTGTCTTTTTAACTTGTGTCCCTTTAGGACACAAGTTAAAAAGACAAGATTGAATGACAGCTTAAATTAGTATAGTTTTATTCCAACAAAATAACAAATTGTAAAATAAATACATAATAAAAAAAATAATAAATAAATAAAAATTGAATCACCCTACTTTAGAGTAGGTTCGTGCCCCCCAGGGTAGAAATTCTAATATTTGCAAAAAAAAATATGCAAAAATTAGGATTTAAAAATTGAAACATTTACGTAATGTAGCTAGCCCACTCTAACGAAAAGATGTAATACTATTTCAAAATGTGATACTAGCGCCCTCTAGCAAAAGATGCTGGCAACAACTGACAACTCGAAACTCTACATTGCCAAGATGTAGAGACGTGTCACAGAATAGTCCCGATAGATGGCGCTAACACGAACAAAAATTTACGGGGCAGGTTTTTCAAAACCATTTCATTGCATAAAAAAGTATGTGCGTGATTATTGAGATGGGAAATTTCACAGTTCTGTAAAAAATCATTACCAACTATTTTCACTCATTTTAAATAGGTAAAGTAGACGGTAATGATTTTTTCACACTTCTTGTCTAGCACATGATCCGCTGGTAAAGGGTTGAAGGTAACAACACCTACCCAGGATTCAAATTTATTGGCATTGAATAAATCATACTTATCTACGAATAGGTTGTATTATAATTTACTAGCGACCCGCCCTCGCTTCGCTTCGGGTATATCTGGTATATCTCTATCTCTATATAATATATTTCAACCCCGTTAGGGATTTTACATACTGAAGTTATTTCCCAACAACTCCCGTTCCCATGGGAATTTTGTAATATCGCGTTGGCGCTTAACGTTCATTAGGGTACCTGCATGCCAAATCTCAACCTCTATCTATATCGCGGTTTAGATTTTTTCACACAAAATTTTTTTTCCTATTACTCCCGTTCCCGTGGGAATTTTACAATATCCTGTTGCAACTAAGCTTTTAATTTATTAAGGTACCTGCATGTCAAATTTCAAGCGTCTAACTTATGCGGTTAGTATTTTTCATACAAAAGGATTTTCCCGTTATTTCCCGTTCCCGTGGGAATTTCGGGAAATCCTGTCCTAACGGATGCCTACGTCATAACATCTACCTGCATGCTAAATTTCATCTCGATCCGTCCAGTGGCTGTGACGACTTCGTCCGCGTAGAGATGTTTAACGGCTAAAACATTACTTCTTTATAGCGCAGTCGGTTAAAAAGTAGCCTATAACCGTTTCTAGGCTCTGGACTATATCTGTACCAAATTTCGTTTAAATCGGTTCAGTACTTTATGCGTGAAAGCGTAACAGACAGACGGACAGACAGACAGACAGACAGACAGACATAGTTACTTTCGCATTTATAATATTAGTAAGGATAAATGTAATTTTAAGAACACAATTTATTAATAGGTACGTGCGGGTATTGAAAATAAGCTGTGTTAGTTTACCAAAATAAACACAATAGGTAGGTGGTATAACCCTTTTAACGCTGTAAAGTAAATATTTAAGTTCGCATCAGTAATGCGGGTAAAAAATTAATGGCCGCCAGGCCAGTTGATGAGAACGGCTGCATTTTCGATGACAGAATACAAACACGTGTATTTATAACTAGCTGTGCCCGCGACTTCGTTCGCGTGTCCTACAGGATTTAACATACAGAAGTTGTTTCCCAATAACGCCCGTTCCCCTGGGAATTTTGTAATATCGCGTTGCAAGTAAGCTTTACGTCCATTAAGGTACCTGCATGCCAAATCTCAATCATCTATCTTACGCGGTTTAGATTTTTTGATACAAAAGTTTTTTTTTTCTGTTACCCCCGTTCCCGTGGGAATTTTACAATATCCTGTTCGACTAAGCTTTAAATTTATTAAAGTACCTGCATGCCAAATTTCAAGCGTCTAATACAAAAGGATTTTCCCGTTAATTCCTGTTCCCGTGGGAATTTCGGGAAATCCTTTTTTAACGAATGCCTATGTCATAACATCTACCTGCATGCCAAATTTCATCTGGATCTGTCCAATAGTTTGGGCTGTGACGACTTCGTCCGCGTAGAGACGTTTAACGGGTAAAACATTACTTCCTTATAGCGCGGTCGGTTAAAAAGTAGCCTATAACCTTTTCTAGCCTCTGGACTATATCTGTACCAAATTTCATTTAAATCGGCCCAGTACTCTATGCGTGAAAGCGTAACAGACAGACAGACAGACAGTCGGATTTATAATATTAGTAAGGATTAGTAAGGATAATATTCCGAGCATAAGAGTCATGGTGCATAGGTGTCGTGTAAGAAAAGATGGTAAGAATGAGTGGTGATATCTCTTATCATAACATTTTATTTTATGTTGTCTAACGGTTAATTGTCGTAATTTAATTGAGGTTTTTAAAAAAATACCAAATAGCACTATTCTACACTTTTAAAAATACATTACCTACTAGTGGTCCCGGCGAATTTCATACCGCCAATACTATAAACCTTCCCTGGACTACGACGAACATTTAAAACCAAAATTACCTAAATCGGTCCGGGCGTTCTCGAGTTTTAGTCAGACTAACGAACAGTAATTCATTTTTAATTTATAAGAAGATTTATTCTTGTAAAATCCTTTTATTTTTCAATAACAAATAAATTTATTTTCGTCACGTTTTTAAACTACTTTTGTCCTATGATTTAAAACGATTTATCTATCATTTTTTTTTATTTAAAGATGAATTTAATTTTATAGAAAATCAAATCGCGTTCCTTTACATTAATGTTAAGAATTTACCTACACGCCATAAAGAAGTAGCAAATACAAGTACCTATTTAGTTACTTCCTTTATCGAGTATCGCGACCCATAATAACTCGTTATTAATAAATACATAAGGAGATTAAGCTTATCCGTTAATATTGTATTGACTGACGCTCTTACATAGTCACAAAATGTTATCTGTGGTCACAAGTATATTCAGTACTTAGGGCACCTAAGCTATCAAAGTGAAATGTAACTTAGCTCAACATTAGCCGGTCACAATGAGGTTAGATGATGGAAGCATAAAACGGCGCGCTTAATGCGCTGCATTGTCCACCAGGGCTCCATTATGGCTGCCTCAATAGTTAATGCTGAGGAGGACCTGAACGCTTAGCAACTCAAGAACTCTGGAAGCGACTAGGAGCAGCAGCATAATTTAAGCAGGCCTTCAGGGTGAGTGCGACAGGCTCAATACGATCTATTGTGCCTGTCGACCTCATATTTGGAGCTCACTTCCGCTTACCATCAGGTGGAGTGAGGTCATCTTGTTAGCCTTCTATATATAAAAAAAAAAAGCGACAGATTTTTTTTTAGCAAATTGGCTGTAGACGATATTTTTTTTAACAGTACAACTTTTTAAACGAATGGTTTTATAAAAATGGTTTAACAATAGTTTACCATTATAAATCATCTTCTATATGAAAAAAAACAAATAAATTTAATAAACTAAAAGTTACCTAACCTAAATTACGTAATTTAGTGATATTTTTATTTTTCCTTAGTAATCGCAGACTAACCGAAAAACGTAAACTAACTAACTATCCTTTTGTTTATAATATCTAACCGGTCATGATTAAACATGACTTGACTAAACATGAGTATTAATGAGTTAAGTTTAGTACTAAACCACCTACATCCTGTGATAGTCTGATAGTAGGCCAATTGCTGACTAAATTAATCGTATGTAAGAGCTTCGTTCTTGTCAGTGAAGCAATTTCTTATCTAGTTACTCTTTGACACTGCTGGCACCTACAGATCCTAGTAAGTACGTGATGGTTACATTTTTTACCTGTAGCGGTACCATGAGTTGGCGTCGAAAACTTACGTACGTTAAAAACCTATCGAATTGTTTTTTTGATACGACGACCGATTTCAGTTCTTAGCGTAACCGTTTTTAATAGACATATTTACGTAGGCGATATGGAGTCTGTCACTTTTAAACTCATGGTAGCGCTACTGTTGTTTAAGTTTTTGCTTGATTCTTGACTTATCTTATTCATGCCAGATTACCTATTCGTCTACTGAATTTATAGAAATTGAACAGACGGAAAGTGCACCTACAACTGTAGTGAAAGCCATAACCCAGTGCCTCTTCCATCCCAGCCAACTCCTAGCCACTCTCAGCCCTCAAGGGCTCACAATGCCCCGGCAACCACTCGAGGTTCGACTCGCTTCACACTCGCATATTGTTCGATGCGAGTGCAATCTCTTCACTTTCCCACTGTTCTCGGGCTGTTTCTGTAGTTTTTAGAGCTGTCGAGTTGTTCGTAGAGTTAGGGTTAAAGTAGACGTCACGTAGAGTCACTATCTTAGCGCCAATTGCTGATTTCTTTGTCTTATTTGAAGCTTTGCTAACTTTGGGTATGTTCAATCAAAAAATATTGTGAATGTAATTAAAGCTCTTAATTTGCAAGTTGGCGCTGAAAAATAGAGTATTTATCATTATTTTAATATTTTTTTTTGTACCCTATGCTGTCCCGCTGCTGGGCAAAGGCCTTTTAATATTGGCAAACCGAAAATGTTCGGGATATTTATTTACATTGTTGTTTTGTTTTAATGAGCTCCCTGTATTTTGGCACTGTTGCAAACGCCATAATCACGCGTCAACTGTAAAACAACGAGTCTGACGGTACGAGTGGAACTATGAGCAGACATATCGTTCTATACCCTCTTTCTCAAAATATCGGGCGCTTAATAAAAACAAAACATTATGGTGAATATCCTGGGCATTTTCAGTTCTCTAATGTGTGTAAATATGATAGTTCAAAATTATTTTAATAAAACAATAATAATATTTAAAAATCCACTCCATACTCTTTCTGCTAGCACCTTCAGCTTTTTATATGTCAAAACATAAACTTTATCTTTTAACACTTGTATCTATCTTGTATATGGCGAGAAAGAGGCTAATTCCCTGCAGTGGTAGCCTTGAGAGGTACTGTAATACAATAATACTACTAACTTCCTGGTGATTTGTGTAGGTTATTCAAACTGCAGCCGGTCAACACTTTGACCAACATAAAGAAACTCTTTGTTGCCTACATCATAATTTATTTCATAATACGACACAATATGCATACATATTAGTGCAATGCATTCCAGAGATAAACCCCGTCGGTGGCTTTCATCCGATAAAAGAACTATAGAGTGACAGACAGACGGCAGATAATGCAGACACAAAGTTAGTCTATGCCCCGTTATCGGCCGCATGAATAATACTTACATTCAGTCTTTTTATAAGTTTAATCT
Organism: Maruca vitrata; assembly: GCA_039566165.1. Lineage (NCBI taxonomy): Eukaryota > Metazoa > Arthropoda > Insecta > Lepidoptera > Crambidae > Maruca > Maruca vitrata. The sequence goes on along the minus strand of CM076914.1, from coordinate 15,349,350 downwards.
GCAACGTTTTCTGGATGATCGATTTGTTCAAACTAAAAAGTTACCTACTTATCTTTGTTTGAATGTAGGTATGGGCCACTTGATATACATAGAAATGAATTTTCTATGCAGAACATTAAAGTTATTTTTGATATATGTACCTAAATGTTTTGATATAAACATTGTAAAATTGTTAATTATTCACATGCGAATTTTTACACTTATGAATTAAAACTTTATTTTTCGTAATTATATTCCTCAATTGACTTTATTGACAATTTCCACCTGCGATATTATTTCAAAAAATAAATAACTAAAACAAAACGAAATAGTTTGGAACACTTAATGTTCAATTTCTACTCCCACGCGACTTACTATTTTCATTTCAACGATAAATTGGAAAAAAAACTATTAAAAGTACAAAAATCATACTCTGTCAGAAGTGGGATTCGAACCCACGCCCACAGAAGTGGACTGCGACCTGAACGCAGCGCCTTAGACCGCTCGGCCATCCTGACATTGTCAACAATGGCGAAATTATGCAATACGTAAACCATATGAAGTTTATCACATCAGACCATGTGGGTTGTGATCGTCATGATGATGGATCATTGACGGAACATAGTATGATGACGACCACGAATGAGATCGCCACTAGTTGCTGCTTCTAATTTTGTGTCATTAATATACAAGATTCACTTTTTAGAACCTGGTTTATCTCAATACAATATGTATAAGTAAGTTTCATCTGCGCTTAGTCTTAAAACATTTCTTCTTCTATCTCATCCGGGGTTCTAAAACTGCAAATAACAATTTGTTTAAAATCGCATTGACGACCCCACCTGCACGGTCATGAATGAGTAAAATTTCACATTAAAGCTTTAAATAGCATTAAAACAACAAAAATTAATAGTCATTACTTTTTGTAAGTATGTAGGTACCTAAAAATAATCTCGCGTGTCGAAATGGGAATTATTTTGCATGAACCTTTCGAAAGCAAAAGTTGGCACATGTATTACCTACCGTCCCATATTTCTTAGATTTTACTAGCTTCAAAAAATATAAGTACTCAAATTATTTGTTTTAATATGTAAACAAACATTTTCCTGCTCAATTGCAGATGGCAGTACAAATATTTATTTACTCTGCGATTTCCCTGATGCATTCACTAAATTTGCATGCTAATCATAAGCTGCACCGCTTATTCCGAGAACGCAGTACCAAAGGTGTTGCACTCGGTACTTAAGTGCACACATCCGGCGATTGGCTCTTTGATCGGCGGTGTGTCCGCGCCCTAACGCCCATTTGGCTGTGACTGAGTGCAGACATGTGTATGAAACTTTAAGTTAAGGTGTAAGTTGTTTAAGTTATTAAAAGCTCTGGCCGAAGGGGAGGCACGTGACTTGGACATGTTTCAACTTTCAATTTGGGTTGAATATAAATGGATTGTTAGTTTAATGTAAAGGTAAATAGTATACATTTTTTATTGGATTTAGAAACGCTTATATCTGTCAAATATCTTTATGGAACCCTTGCTAACTATCATCTTACAAGATGATAGTTATTATGTAACAAATGAAGCTTCTATATCAAGAATAATAACAAATTCATTTAAAATTAAATGTACATCGGCACTTTACGTTTTATATTTTATATTGTATTTTTACCCTTTATCAATGCATAAGAAATTACAATATGTAGAACAAGGATTTTCAATGTAATGGTTGCTTCGCGTGGAAATGTCATTTACATACATTATGTCTGGAACCATCGGGGCGCGTGTTCGATACCCAAGTGTAAGTACTTACAGCGAATAAAATACCTAGAGATTTTAATTTTAATTATTTGTTTTATTACTACTTAGAGCTTAAATTGCCGTTTGCACGAACTATAAAAATAAATATTTCATATCATTAGAAATAACAATGAATACACACAACATACATTTTATAAATACTATCCAGACAGGGAACGAACACTGATGTTCGTCACACAAATATATTATGTCCCAAATGGGAATCAAACCTTGGTACCGCCTTCACTTAGAGTATTTCTCCTACTATTTCTTTCCTAACGAAAGTGCGTTCATACCACCCAAACCATACCAACCATGTCCCACTCCCAGGTAATCACTGTAAACATTACCGCGCAGTAATCGCACAATTCCAAACAATACTGCAAAAGGAGCAAATCGCGAAGCAGTAAAACTCGACGCGTCCGGCGCTTTGATCCGCGTTTACTGCGCAAACGCAACCGGAAGTGCGTGCAATATCGTTGGGAAGTCGTAACATTCGTCTGTGGAACCGCCCAATGGTTGTAGATGTACAATGCCTCTGCTGTTGAGGTAAGGTTTTACAATTGTTGTCTACTGTAGTCGACTGTGTCATAGAGTCAACTTCTTGGACATTATTGGGTAAATCAAATGCCTCTGCCTGTTGAGGTGAGGTTTTATTTTCGTTGCCTACTTTAGTCGACTGTGTCATAGAATCAACTTCTCGGGCGATATTGGGTAAATCTATACGACTGCATTACGTTCAATATACTGGATTAAGGTCCAAATATTTTTGCACTATCATCTGTAGGAGCTTAGTCACTGCAACGTCTTATTTAAGAAGTATGTTCGCTGATTTTTTTTTTTAATTCTCAAAAATTTACTCCCTTAATGCAAGAAAAAAAATTAAGGAAGGAATGGTCTGGCGCATTAATTAGTATTAAATGCGTGCACGCACGCCGGAAGTGCTTGCAATATCGTTGGGAAGTCGTAACGTTTGTCTGTGGAACTGCCCAATGGTTGCACACGTACAATGCCTCTGCTTGTTGAGGTTATGTGTTACTTTCGTTTATAGGGGTTAGAGCCATCCGCTCCCCCGCAAGTCCGGTGATGATGACAAGGCTACTCCAAGCCATCAACGTATGTCAGTTTGGAAAAAAAATAAGGAAGATGTCATAATATGTCTTCATAGCTGGATACTAAGAGCATAACATATCAATAACACACAATACTACATTATGAATGTTGTACCCTCAACCACCGCAGGATTAGCCGGTGGGACCAGTCGACTCGTCTCGCGGCCCTCATAAATACCGGCAAATTGCGAGGGATGCCGCCAGGGGATGACGCAGGGCTGGCATTGAAAGAAAGCGGTCAAGTGCGAGTCGAACCCGGGTTCAGGGAGTTCCGCCAAAAATCTTTTAGGTAAAGATATTTTTTTGTTAAAAAGAAAATTATTTATGAAGTATAAAACGTTCCTCTTTAATCACTCTATGTATTAAAAAAAAGGTATCAAAATCAGTTGCGTAGTTTTAAAATTTTAAGCTTACATAGGGTGGCTATACCACTGTATGGGTACAGAGAAAGTGACTTCATATTATACTATGTAGTGATGAAACAGGATAAATCACAAAATACTAGTTTATTCTTAGCACTAAGAGAAAAAAAAAATTTTTCGCGTAAAAGTTTTTTACGTTTATTATATTTTAGACGGTTCAATGCTAGATGTGCACCCCTGCAGTCTAATTGCCCGCGAACGTGTCGGATCGCGAGTGCACCATGCACTCGGGCAGGGGTGCGGGAAAATCGATTATTCGCTAAATATTGCATCAAGGTTAGTTTGGGCGAACAAAAGGAATGGACTCGTTCTGTGGATTTTGATATTGGAGAGCGAGATTATCATAAATTTTGATGAAATTGGCATTGTTGCTAAATAAAAAACGGTTCCAAAGTGAATTGATATTCTCCCTTTTTTTTAAGTTATTTAAAATAGGTACTTTCATATTAATCTGCTAATATATATTAGGTACGCTTGTCGTAAATTACGTGTTCGTGAAGTAAAATAAATTATCATTAAATAATTATATTATATTATATAATTAGGTATCAGTATTTATGGGTCGCGAGCAACCATGATTGGTGTAACCCAGTCGAAAAGTCGGGCAGTAAGTAGCTATGTATTTGATTCTCCTAACATCATGAGTGGTCTACATACACATATAAAGATGGAACCATAAACAATTGTAAACAAAAAAAAACCGCCTTCAAAAACCTGACTCACCAAAAAGTACAAAATAATATAATACGAACATTTATAATTATCTGGGTATTAATTTGATTAGTTTTTGAAGGCGGTGCCTTTTTATGTTTTTGAAATACGTCAATTTTTTTAAATCTCCTCTAATTGACGAAATTATCGGTGAACATACATAAAAAAAAAATCTACACGCAGACGAATTGAGAGTCTCCTCCTTTTTAAAGTCGGTTAAAAAATGTAACGCGAAAGTCTAACATTCCCCCTTACTTGTTTCAATGTTTGACAAACCAACCAAATTACTAACTCGATTCGCCCCACAGTTATTAAATGCAACCTTTAAAGTGCAGCGTTGAATTTCACGAAGCTTTCCCAAAACCTGGCAATCGTGACTGACGTTGTAGTAAATATGCTGTTTAGAATTACAAAGGGTTTAGGAGCTGATGAAGATCGAATTACTTTGTGTTGCTACGTTTATTACTATCGTTAATTAGTCATGAAGAGTCGATAAAGAAAAAAAAAATTTGAATTTGTTTCTATTTCTTTTCGGGACTATGTATGTTTCCAACGGCTGAAAATTCAAAAAAGCAATTACATACATACATAAAAGCACGCCTTTTTCCCAGAGGGGTAGGCAGAGATCACTTCCAGCGATCCACTTTTCACCTCTGTGGGAAACGTGACGTGACGGGTTGTGGAACACGTCGTGACGACTTAAAACAATTGATATAATATTTTACCAGCTTGAACGGTGCTTTAATTCAAGAATCCAATCAAAAACATAAATGTGAAATGAGAGCCAAGTTCAATATTGCCTTGGTTGTTGACTTCAGCGACAAAAGAAGTGATATCTAAATGGGTGCCAAGTTCAATGGTCAACCCAGATATTTATTTATAAGTAACACTATAACATACCTATCATATCTTCTTATAACATAAGATAATGTATGGTGGTAGCCCATGAAGGTCTGTCTTGTCTAGTTTTTATAAACCTACCAACGTATTATTATGTTCGCTTGCTAGTTTCTACCAACAATCCAAATTTTCGGAATTATAAAATTAAAACCGACAAATACTTGTAGGCTTAGAACTTGCGACGGCTATAATTCATATATGAAAACTAGCCAAGACAGACCTTCATAGGCTACCACCATACATTATCTTATGTTATAAGAAGATATGATAGGTATGTTATAGTGTTACTTATAAATAAATTTCTGGGTTGACCATTGAACTTGGCACCCATTTAGATATCACTTCTTTTGTCGCTGAAGTCAACAACCAAGGCAATATTGAACTTGGCTCTCATTTCACATTTATGTTTTTGATTGGATATCATTACTTTTTGTAGAAAAGTATATATCATCGTAACGCCGTGGGTCCTTTGAAAAGGACAAATTCAAAACTAAAACTAGACTTTATGTAGGTACCTACCCTAAGTAATAAATATGAAAACCGACTATAAGTACCTACTCTTAATTGTAAATAAGTAAGTAGACCTAAATATATACTTAGTGCTCTGCCTTCCCCGGTATATAGGCGTTATTAGGCACTAATTAGGTATTTATGTTAAGCGTTCATAATAGAACTAACCTAATTATTAAAAAATTGCCAGTTTTTTATTTTTTCCTTTGTATTCATATAATTACCTATCTGCATACCAAATTTTAACTCTCTAGGTCATTTGGAACTGGGTTAGAATTTTGATCTGTCAGTCAGTCAATGATAAAAATGAGGATTTTTGGACATTAATATCTAAATAACTGTTTGAGATAAGCTTATGAAATTTAGAACACATATTTATCTCGCAAGTCACAATATATGAGCCAAATTTGATACGTTTATGTGAAATAGTTTTTGATTTATGAGGGGTTCAAAAGTGGTTCCAAATGGTTCGTGTAATATTACACACGGTGCGGCTCGCCAGTTCTGTTTCTTGAACCTTGGCTTGACACGCTACCGCGTGTCTAGATATTCAAGATAACTATTTGAGAGTTTTGAATTTGAAATCCAATTCACTTATGCGTATTGCTCAAATTACCTAAAGTTCGTTTCGATTTCTGTCGTTAGTCTTACAGAAACCTAATAGGAACTAAAACGAACATTTATATGAAATCCATTGTAGATAATATAATTTGTAAATGACTGCATTTTTTGCACGCCATATTAAGGAGAAAAACCTTATTAAATTGCAAATATAAGCAAAGACAACACCCCTCATAAGTTGGATTATGCTCAAAAAAGCAACATTCAGACGAATTGATAACCTCCTCCTTTCTGAATTCGGTTAAAAACAAAAGTACACTGGCCAGCAAAAAAACCGGGCCATGAACCATTTTTCATACAAACATGTCCAGTTCTGAGGCATACAAATGTAAAAGTTTTAGTGCTATGGTAATAATTTAAATGTAAATAGATGTCTGAATGATCAATTTTTAAAAAAAATATGTTAAGTAACTCCAGAAATAGGCCAATTTTTCTTAAACTCAGGAAAATGTAAGTTGTTTTTCTTGTTTCATACAAATTTATATGGGATGCAATAAAACACTAAAGTTTGCTACGTTTTAAAGAAATGAGCATATTTCTGGAGAAAGTTCACATATATTTTTGAAAATTAATAACTTTTCACATCTATTTACATTTAAATTATTACCATAGCACTAAAACTTTTACATTTATAGGCCTCAGAACTGGACATGTTTGTATGAAAAATGGTTGCTGGCCCGGTTTTTCTGCTGGCGAGTGTATTTTTTATTCGACTCACACTAGACACAAGCATACCAACTACAAAGTAACATGTACGTATACAAACAAAACAATAAGGCGTCCGACCGATTTCAGCCATGGCGACCGATCTGAATTGAGATCAGCCAAGTGCGCAGGACATATTATAGTGCACAAGTGTGCGTGCGAACACAAGTGCACTCTCTATTCGCTTACTCTCATAATTCGGTGAGACGGCAATCCGACATGACCGGTGAGAGATCAGGCGCAGGACCACCGGCTTAACGTGCTTTCCGAGGCACGGGCATTCAACCGCCAACTTCCTAACTCCGGGCTGAGTAATTTTGCAAGACATGTAGGCTATTTTAATACATCATTGCCACTAAAACCCATTAATACACGGGGGCCCTTCCGTCCAGCGGACTGGCCAACTCCGACCCGCACAGCTCAATACCAATGCGAGACTCCACGCTTTGTCTCGTTGTTGCCGCAGCAGTGGTCTCCTTTTTCACGGCTTTCAGGGTGAGTGCGACAGGCTCAATATGGTCTATTGTGCCTGTCGACCTCATATTTGGATCTCACTACCGCTTACCATCAGGTGGAGTGAGGTCATCTTGTTAGCCTCTTTATAAAAAAAAAAAATACGCGGACAAAGTCGCGGGCGGCCGCTAGTACATACATAAAATCACGCCTTTTTCCCAGAGGGGTAGGCAGAGATGACTTCCTGCCGTGTGCTACGGTCCTGGCACACTACTTTCGCTTCTCTTTTCGATTCTCTTCATTCTTCGTTGTGGTGTGGAAGTAGATGTAGTAACTAGAGTTCAGATAGGTATGCTTAGATGGTTTGGTCATGTTGAGAGGATCAGTGAAAGACAACGAAGGGTATATAATATAGAGAGGGTGTAATAGGAGATATCGACAGGGGAAGACCAAGAAAGACCTTTCATGACCTAGTGTTCTAACCCCACAATGAATTTGTATGGCGGTAGTCGCTTGGAGACTAAAATCGTCCAGTATCAACGATTTGCGTAGCCCTGTGTACGAAGTGCCTTACCGTTCACGGCGGCCATTAGTATGATTTCCCGCGCGGCAAAACCAGACGAGTATATTTACAATGACATTTTTGCATCTCTTCCGTTTCCGGCCGTGAAGTTTTTATCTCAAACAACAAAGTAAGTAAAAGATTTGAGACGACACTTTTTTCAAGAGAGCCTTTGTGAGTTGTCTTGTTATAATAAGGTGCGAGTAGTGACGTTGTAAGAAAACATTCAGGTTTCTTGCAGCTTTGTAAAGACACTAATGTTGGCTGGATAATCATTATATTTTATTTAATAATATTAGACATTAAATTGACAAAAGACTGGCTCGGTGGTACAGTGGTTAGTGACCCTGGCTCACTACCTACGGTTCCAAGAGTCGTGGATTCGATTCCCCCACCAGGTAAATATTTGTGTGACGAACATCGGTGTTTGTTCCGTGTAAGTATATTTGTATATCCACCGTCGAGTTTGATATCCGTAACACAAGTGCTTAAGCTACTTACCATCAGATCACTGCAAGTGATGTTGAGTAACATTTATTATTATTAATAATAATGAGGATACTTCTTTACTGCCCTATATTGCTAAGCTAGAGAACAACAGAGCGAAGTTTTACGAGGATTGGCAAGGGTTGCAAATTATAGAAGTTAGTGTCTGCTATGAAATGCGCTCATCACCTAGTGTCAAGTTGACTGAGTTGGCAGGGATATGTTGTACAATAACGAAACACTTCATTTATTATATGAGCTCATGTGTTTAAAATTCTCATAATTTCTGTTCTTTCTGTAAAAATAACAGCGGATGAAACTTTGAACAACGTTTCTTTATGTCCTAAGTTTAAGGGTTCAGAAGTATTTGTGTTGTTTGAAATATATTTCAGCTTACTTGTTATAATCTTCTATTGTTCCGACTTTATTACGCTTTCGTTATGATGCTGGGCCATTTGTGATAATAACATAGATTTAATTTAATTTTGTGTGCAGTTTGGGTTTTCTGTTTTCTTTTTATTTATTTTAGTTCTAATTTTGTTTGTAATTTCTTTATTGTGTGTCTCTGCGTACAAATAAACAATTATTCTTCTATACTTATACTTGTTTCAAGTTTTAGGTTCGTTAGAAGTGTCGAAGAGTTACGTTCCATGTTTTGCATCGTACTCAAAGTTATTACCCTGGCTTGACTGACTCAGACTGCCTTATTGGTAAGTTTAATATATTTTATAGACGTTTATTGTGCAGATATTAAGTTTATTTGTGTAGTAAGTGCCAAGTTGTCAAGATTTACAAGAAACAATAAATAAAAAGATCACACCATATCACAAACATTACTCTGATTCTAGGTGGCTAAACCATTTATGTTATGGATATCAGGAACAATAGACCACTTTATTCCTGATGTAAGTATGTTATGTATACCAATACATAAATATACTTTAAGCCAAGCCGAGAAAAAAATCGGCACGGTCGTACCACCCTTTCTCGATGTAAATCTGGCCAGTTTCGACCCCTTTAACTTCGTTGTGGATAAAACTTCTAGTTTTATCTGACTGAATTTTCAGTACCTAACCATGCAGGCATTGTAAAGACACGGTATATTTCAAATTTCATTCAATTAGAACCAGTAGTATAAGAATTATAACGGGTCAAATTCTTAATTTTGGTCACTCACTGATTCTAGCTATTCCTCAGATCTTAGTTGAAGGTCTTACCTGCCAGGGTACTGCAAACAGTCCTTTGGAGGGGGCATGGGAGTAGGGATCCTCCTCCCGCCCCGGGCGCCGCCCGCACTCATCGTGTCGATTGTCCTCAAGTCGGTGCTGCAAAGAAAGAAACATTTTTTAGCCTGAAGCACTCTAAGGGATGATCCAAGGGATTATAAGGTTCCATTATTAAAATTATGGCAGTGTTTGTTTCTTTAATGTGGTCCGAGGAATCTTGAGATAAAATACTGTATTAAATGACAGCAAAGGGATTTTTTTTAACGCATCTTTTATTTATATACTAGTGACCCACCCTCGCTTCGCTTCGGGTACATAAAAACCTTTCTCTTAAATTCCTCTATTAAAAAAACTGTGTCAAAATCCGTTGTGTACCTACTTAGTTTTAAATATTTAAGCATACATAGGGGCAGACAGACACGCGGCAAGTGACTTTGCTTTATACTAGTGAATGAAAGTATGTAGTGATATTTCACAACATCATATTCATCGATCTGATCCCGTAGTAAGTAGCTTAAGTACTTGTGTTGCAAATATCAGAAACGACAGTTTGTACACAAATCAACTTAATTATATAAAAACCCACCCAGACTCATGTCTGGCTGGTGTAAAGAACATCGGTGTTTGTCATCAAACACCGATGTTCTTTACACAAATATTTGTCCCGATTGGGAATCGAACACACGACTTTTGAAACCATAGCCTTACTGTTTCACCGGGCCACCAACCATCATTCCACCGCTGGGTAAAGGTCTATTTCTGTAACTTTAATTTTTTTTGTTTCACAAAATTATGAAACTGAATGGGCGACTAAGGCCTTATCGGCCTAGTTATTGCCAGAGTAGGCCCGTGGTCCAACAGTGGGGACGTGAATGGGCGGATGATGATGATGATGATAAAACTGAATATATTCGAGATATTTTCAAAGCTTCGTAAATTATAGAATTCCTTATATCGCAGCTCTGTAAAGTTGTTTTTCAGTCATTCTAACAGAATTCTAAATTTATCACTATTTACGAAGCCTTTTTTTCCGTCCAATCGTCGATTTTACAGAGTCGTCGTTGTATCTAGGATAGTAGCGTCACCACTCGGGAAACCAATGACCTCGGTGTTAATTACGACTCTATAGAAGGTAGAATCTGTATCCGTGTTCGATTCCTTTCCTGTTCAAAGGTTTGCTTGTTAGCTGGATGTTGTGAAAAGTGAATTTTTAAATTATCTGCTTGTAACTTTTTGGGTAACAGACTGCAATTATCATTATATAATTTTAAACTGTCATGGTTACTCACATTAGAAAACTGAAATCGTCCGGGATATTTACCATGTTGTATTCACCCGTGATCATGGCGCTTGCAACAGTGCCGAAATATCGGGAGCTCATTAAAACAAAACAACATGGTAAATATCTCGGACAATTTTAGTGTTCTAATGCAATTATCATTATTTGTCAATGTGATAGATCAGTGGTTCTTAATCGGTGGTCCTTGGGAGCATCCCAAGTGAACCGCGAAATAATCCTAATTAATAGAAAAATATTATACTCCGTAGGAACAAGCCTTTATTTATACACTTAGATAACATAGTGGTACGAGGCGGGGTTTGAACTGGCGAGCTCGCGCAAGGCAAGCAAACACCATAACTACTCGGCCATTCAAGCTTTTTTAAGGTGGTTGTAGGTGATCAGAAATATAAGCAAATGGTCTCAAAATGTCATGTCTAAAAGGTTAAGAACTGTGCTTGATGAATGTCAAAAGACCAAAATTTATAAAGAACTAAACTTGTAAACAAAAAGTAATTAGGAAACTCCCTTAAGATTGAGTAATGGAAACTGATTTTAGCTCTCATGATAAAAAAGTACTAGGTTAAAATATGACATCTCAACTCTTAGAGATTATAATTATTTTCTTAACTTCACGCAAAGCATACCTACATACATATGCCCATAATATGCAATATGCACCTTGCCCATAATCGGATCAACTCAAATCTCGGCTGTTTGCAGATTTCCCTAATTCCGTAGCACGGGAAGGTCCTGATTTTTAGCGCCTACTCCATTCTGGAGGCCTCATTGTTTACGCGAAAGATTTTCTGGCGCGATGCCGTGACAGCGCTGGCTGTCTCTTTGAGGACCTCACAATGCTGCCTGCCGTACTTTGAAGGATAGGTTTTCACCTACCAACTGCCAATATTTGCTCGACAAATATAGACCTTATGTACAACGCAGAAGGTGGTACGGAACGCAAAGGTAACTTTGCCTGTTTGGTATTCATCTTGCTCTCAGGGATTATAGTCGTGAGTAGGGATAGATATGACGATGGCTGCAATAAAGTGTGTGTGATTCTGTTGGAGGATTTGCTTGGTAATTATTGTGTAATTTATGCCGATGTGAGTTTGATCACAAGTAGTAACGACAGTGATTTTACTGAAGAGTATTTACACACTAATATCAATAAAAGTAAAACTTGAAGATTTAGCAATGGTTTTAATTTTGACAGTTTTCTGTAATAAAATGAACTACCAGCCTGTACCAAAATATATGTGTAAATAGAAAATCAACCGGGTTCCTCCCTGATTGCTAACTATAGATAAGTGCAACCATCCTTACTAATATTATAAATGCGAAAGTAACTCTGTCTGTCTGTCTGTCTGTCTGTCTGTCTGTCTGTCTGTCTGTCTGTCTGTTACGCTTTCACGCATAAAGTACTGAACCGATTTAAACGAAATTTGGTACAGACATAGTCTAGAGCCTAGAAACGGTTATAGGCTACTTTTTAACCGACTGCGCTATAAAGAAGTAATGTTTTAGCCGTTAAACATCTCTACGTGGACGAAGTCGTCACAGCCACTGGACGGATCGAAATGAAATTTAGCATGCAGGTAGATGTTATGACGTAAGCATCCGTTAGGACAGGATTTCCCGAAATTCCCACGGGAACGGGAAATAATGGGAAAATCCTTTTGTATGAAAAATACTAACCACATAAGTTAGACGCTTGAAATTTGACATGCAGGTACCTTAATAAATTAAAAGCTTAGTTGCAACAGGATATTGTCAAATTCCCACGGGAACGGGAGTAATAGGATAAAAACTTTTGTATGAAAAAATCTAAACGATATAGATAGACGATGCCAAATCTCAATGATTTGGCATGCAGGTACCCTAATGAACGTTAAGCTTACTTCCAACGCGATATTACAAAATTCCCATGGGAACGGGAGTTATTGGGAAATAACTTCTGTATGTAAAATCCTATACCCGAAGCGAAGCGAGGGCGGGTCGCTAGTCAAATATAAACAAAACGAGTCAGTCATAAAGTCTTGGTAATTCCACCCGAAATTTGTCCAAAATATTATTAGTTGCATCTCTAATGAGTGAGTACTTATGTTTTTGGCACAGTTCACCGAGACTCGTCAAGAGGCACAGTGTGTATCTCGCCTAAACTAGGTTTACTGTCCGCCTAGTCCTGATTTATCACGATCCACTTTTTATTCTCAAAACGTACTTCTTTTTAAGCAATCCGGTCAGTCGCTTTGAAGCGTCCATTTGTCTTCCATTCGAGTGTTCTAAATAAAGAAAGAAATAAACAAGAAGAACATAATCACGCTGGCTGCACAGGATATTGGAATCGTCCACAAAATTGGCGAGAATATGATGGAATGAATTCAAAAGGAGATTGCTATGCGCGTTCGAGAATAACGATTGTTGGTTAGATTATGAAGTGACTCGTGCCCGTTACCAACTTTTTTTAATATGACTTCGAAACATGAACTCGATTTGCCGAGGTTGTTCGTGTGTCTAAGTTATAGTCCATTATACTTCAGAGGACCTACCATGAGTTGGCTATCGAAAACTTACTTACGTTAAAAACCTATCGAGTTGTTTTTTTCATACGGCCGATTTTAGTTCTTCGCGTAACCACCAGCGGCGCTGTACAAGTTTTTCATAGACATATTTACGTAGGCGATATCGAGTGCGTAAGTTTTAAACTCATGGTAGCCCCACTGGAGTGGGAAAGTAACTCTAGTTGTAACGTCGAGTTAGGGGGCAACTCGTCCCAATCTGAAACTCATCCCAGGGACCAGTTGCCACCTTTCATTATTGTTAGAGGGCAAATTGTCCCAATCTAAAGTTTTTTGGTACGAGGAGCCACCTTTGAAATTTGATAGGGGGGATATTCACCTTTCAATATTTAGGACAAGTGCGGCATTGAACATTGAGTCCATTGAAATGTTATATTTTTTTTTATCTTTAAGGGGACACATTATCGTTCGTTGCACCTTATTAAATTTTAAAGGTGGCATCTCGTATTAGATTGGGACGAGTTACCCGATCATTACGTTATCACTCATTCGCACTAATTGTACAAAATTCTACATGTTTTTCGTTTTTTTGTTTATTAAACACAAAATCACAAATTAAAACAATTATTATTAGATAAAAAAGCGTCGATGGCAAAGTGGTTAAGGTCGTTGCTTGCCATGTGAGAGGTCGCCAGTTCAAACCCCGCTACGTACCACTGTGTTTTTAAAATTTAAAGTTCATATTATGAACGATTATTCGACGCTTTAGTGTTAGGTTGAAAGACTTTTATTTCTCATAAGATCTACATATACATGGTACATATTAAATTCACTTAAAATGAGAAAATTATACAAAAAACACAATAATTAAATAATATAAACGGCGCAGCGTAGTGGCCAAAAGTTGCACAAAACACAAATCAAGCCTAATATTTAAAATAAGACACTTTCCTGACTCACTAAGAATTTAAGATGGTCCGCATACGGAAACTAGGTACCTCCATGAATAGAATGAAGGAAGTGTTGAAGGAAGTCGTGAGGAAACGTCCACACCTGATGACGATGAAATTCTTAGGTTGTGTAGTCGACCAACCCGCACTTGGCCAGTGTCGTTGACCAAGGCCTTATCGCCCTAATTTAGGGTAGGCCCGTGCCCCAGCAGTAGGGAGGTATATGGGCTGATGATGTAATTATTATTAATAATATTCGGAACTACTTACTTTTGACTAATTTTGGTAATTAATACAGATTTATAGAATCTATTTTGGATTTTATCTGTTCTAAGTTTTAACTGTAACATAACAACCAAAAACGGATGAAAAAAAAATACTGTTGCTACTTAAATCAGAATACGAATAAGAATAAACGAGATATGTAAGTAAGTACCGTAAGATGTTTTCGACGAACTCTTTTTATTGCAAAATCATGAGCAAACTCACGCAGCAGGCTTAGTGTTAAATTATTACTGTCATCGTAAGCAGAAACAGTGGGCTCATTACCGGCACCCAAATAAATAAGCGAATTTTAAGTGGCAATCCGGTCCCTTTTGTATAATCCGCCATCGCCAGCTCAGCCAGTGCCCAGGAGTAGGGATGGCGCTATTAATTTGGGATCTTCTACAAGTTTACATGCTTTATCAGCTAACTCTAAAAACTAAAAGCTTGTAAAGAGGTAAATATTACAATCCTATACTTCAAACGGATTTCAGACTCGAAAAATATGTGTAATAGTAAAATTTATATTCTGACTGACTGACATAGTGATCTATCAACGCACAGCCCAAACCACTGGTCGGATCAGGCTGAAATTTGGCATGCAGGTAGAGGTTATGTCGTAGGCATCCGCTAAGAAAGGATTTCCCGAAGCGTAGTGAGGGCAGGTCACTAGTCGATGCCGAAGAATATTCTATACAACTAAATAAAATTGAAGTGTCCGTTTGAAGGAACTTTTTTACTAAATGGGTATAAATCTTTATCGGGTACCAATAACAAAAACACAATATAAAAAAATTGTCGTCTGTCTCTCTGTCTGTCTTCGCAACGGGTGGACCAATTTTGACAAGATTTTCACTAATGAATAACGTATAAATTTTACAAGGTATATTATAAGCTATTTTAATTATTCTTTGCTGCCTAAACAATTTCCATGAGGACTAAGTCGCTAGTCGCAAGTAAATTTGTTAGAGACAGCCCTGTCATGAATCCTGATGAAAATCCTCTCTGGACCTCAGTGGACCTTTTTCGTGGAGACCGTAGGCTTGATTGTGAAATTAGTTTATTAATTAATTCGCTGTTGATTTAATTTCATTTGAGACTGGCTTCTCTGTGGGCTCGGGATGATGGGAAATTAATTTTTAAACAGCAATCTGATATTGCGTACTGATTCTATGGAATACGATGTCGGTTTCTGAAAGTTTCTGAAAAGTGTTTTGGCAGGCAGTTTATTTCTTGTTTTAGTGGTTTGAAGAGCTCTAAAGAAGGGTCTCTCTTTACATACATAAAATCACGCCTTTTTCCCAGAGGGGTAGGCGAAAATCATATACAAATAAAATACAAATTGTTAACATATAACATGGTTTATCATTATCGATCAACAAGATTATGAGCATTATTTTCTTGACCACTTCAGTTGCCCTGTAAAATTGGGTACAAACTTTTTCGTCTAAGTAGGCAGTATAAAAAAAGATATTTATGAAAATTATGCTTTAAACAAAAAAATAAAATTGAACACACCACAGTTTTTACACTTTTATCAATATTATTTCTTCCCGTGAAAACCGGAAGTGTAAGTATTCCATATTCCAATTCAGGCGGAAGGAAGTGAAATTCAAATGTCCGCTCCGAGGTGCAGGTGAATGCGAAAGAGCGCGATTTGAATGTTATCACCGGCGGCTACTGACCGACTTACATCACTCCCGAGGGACAACTGGGCACTTTTTATGTGGCATTCGTGTGCTTACTTTGTTTTCTTTTGAAAATTGCCAGTGTTT
Organism: Maruca vitrata; assembly: GCA_039566165.1. Lineage (NCBI taxonomy): Eukaryota > Metazoa > Arthropoda > Insecta > Lepidoptera > Crambidae > Maruca > Maruca vitrata. The sequence continues at coordinate 15,333,078 of CM076914.1, read as the reverse complement.
TAAAAAGAAACCAAGAAAAAGAAATTAGGCTGATTACAATACTACTGTCCCTAAATGCGATCATGTTTACAGTGACCTATATTAATAAAAAAAATATCACACATTTTATACATTGTTCCAAAAAGGATTCCAAGCCATTATTTTGTTTACAACGTAAAACCTAAAATTAGTATTAGTAGTAGTAAACGGAATTATCAAATTGATAAAATTAACCTTGTTACTACATAATAAGTGGTATCTTATCAAAAAAAATATTATTTGTTTATTTACAAGGGAAACTACACAATACTAAATAAAACAAGCCAATGTTAGGTATAAATATATCTTCAATATTTTTATACGAACCACCACCACACAAACCGGAAGCGTATTCCATATTCCAATTCAGGCGGGAGGAAGTGAAATTCAAATGTCCGCTCCGAGGTGCAAAGAATGCGAAAGAGCGCGATTTGAATGTTATCACCGGCGGCCACTGACCGACTTACATCACTCCCGAGGGACAACTGGGCACTTTTTATGTGGCATTCGTGTGTTTGTTAAGATTTTTTGCTTGGCTATTTCAAGAATTGCCAGTATAATTAGGCTAATTATAAAACTACTGTCTCTAAATGGGATCACGTTTGCAGTCACCTGTATAAATAAATTAAAAAAAATCCCACATTTCATAAATTGTAATTGCGGTAATATGTGGTATTTTAAATTGTGTTTTAGTGCTACTTAACCTCGTTACATTGATTTTATCCCGTGGTAAGTACCTTAAGCTATTGCGTTACAGATATCAGTAACAATAAGTGGTATGCGTAAATGTAGTGAAAAATAAAGAACACTTAAATTCATACGTTTATAAGGGGACGAGACCTGCACATCTGGGAAGAAATCCTTAGGTATGTGAAGTCGACCAACCCGCACTTGGCCGGCGTGGTTGACTAAGGCCTGACGGCCCCAGTTAAGGGTAGGCCCGCGCCGACGTATAAAGGCATGATGATATTTATTCAAGGAAACATACCGCAAAATATATGTTATTATGATGATGATGATAACGAATACATATGAACACGAAACAACAAAGATGTTCATCCCACAGGTATTTACCCCGAATGGGAATCGAATCCACGACTCTTTCACGAGAGATGGAGTACTATCCAATGCACCATCGAGCTTTTCTGCATTATTTGCAGAGTATATGAGTACCGAAACCTTTCAGATATTTTATAACCAGTCTCAAATGCCTTTAATTCGACCTAGGTAGGCTTTAGTCCTATCAGGGTCGGTCGGCAGACAGACCGACTCAGCCCATCAGTGGCGGTAAGTATTAAAGCTTTTCTGAGTCGTAAGCTTGTTTATCCCGAGATTAAGAGCAGCCTTCCAACGAAGTGAAAATGAGATACCTAATGCGAGAAAAAGAAAATGGACATTTAGCGAAAAACCCAATTGCGTACAAACAGTATTATTATGGTGTCATCAGTTGAAAAGTAGCTTATGCCCCTTATAAGGTCTCTATAGGTCTCATTAGTCTAGAGTCTTAACTATGTGTTTTTCAAATTTGAAATTCATATGTACCATCATTCGACGCTTTAACGGTGAAGGAAAACATCGTGAGGAAACCAGCACACCTGAGAAATTTTTTAACGGTGTGTGAAGCCATGTTTTAGTCTTTAAAACTACGCAACGGATTCTGATGGTTTAAAAACTCTGATTCACCAGGTTGGTTTCATCAACCATACGATAAGAAGAAGCAAAGCGAGGACGGGTCACTAGTTTAGAACATTAGTGAGGAAGTTACGATTTTGTTCTCAGGTACGTTTAAGTTTCGTATCATAACATACATAAAATCACGCCTTTTCCCAGAGGGGTAGGCAGAGATCACTTCCTGCCATGCGCTACGGTCCTGGCACACCACTTTCGCTTTATCCACATTCATCAACCTCTTCATGCAGCCGTCATGCATGCGACGAGCATACGGCTGCATGCGTGACGTGTGTCGCATGCTCGTCGAATACGGGTACTCTTGAATGAGGTCAATTCACTTCTTTAAGATTTGAACTATTAGTTGATAGAATAAAATATCTTACAAACTACGCAACGGATTTTCATGCAGTTATTTTAATAGACAGAAGTAGAAATAGAAAAGAAGATAGTAGAGAACAGGAAGGTTTTCATGTATACCCGAAGCGAAGCAAGGAGTGTGACTATTTATAGTATAACTAGTGACCCGCCCTCTATTCGCGTCGGGCATATCAACATGAAAACCTTCCTCTTAAATCTCTCTATCTATTAAAACCGCATCAAATTCCTTTGTGTGCTTTTAAAGATCTAAGCATACATAGGGACAAACAGACGCACGAAGCGCCTTGCTTTATACTATGTAGTGAAGAAAGGATTGATTCCCTGTATATTAAATTACATAGACATCTGAATAAAAAGTACTTCGCACATATAATTTAAACGCTCGTTTTTATATAGTTCAATGCAAATAATAACGATCCAATCAAAAACATAAATGTGAAATGAGAGCCAAGTTCAATATTATGATAATTGCCTTGGTTGTTGACTTTAACGACAAAAGAAGTGAGATCTAAATGGGTGCCAAGTTCAATGGTCAACCCTGAAATTTATTTATAAGTAACACTATAACATACCTATCATATCTTTTTATAACATAAGATAATGTATGGTGGTAGCCTATGAAGGTCTGTCTTGGCTAGTTTTCATATATGAATTATAGCCGTCGCAAGTTCTAAGCCTACAAGTATTTGTCGGTTTTTATTTTATAGTTCCGAAAATTTGGATTGTTGGTAGAAACTAGCGAGCGAACATAATAATACGTTGGTAGGTTTATAGAAACTAGCCAAGACAGACCTTCATAGGCTACCACCATACTTTATCTTATGTTATAAGAAGATATGATAGGTATGTTATAGTGTTACTTATAAATAAATTTCAGGGTTGACCATTGAACTTGGCACCCATTTAGATCTCACTTCTTTTGTCGTTAAAGTCAACAACCAAGGCAATTATCATAATATTGAACTTGGCTCTCATTTCACATTTATGTTTTTGATTGGATTTCATTACTTTTTGTAGAAAAGTATATATCATCGTAACGCCGTGGGTCCTTTGAAAAGGACAAATTCAAAACTAAAACTAGAAACTAGACTTTATAAATATAAAACAATTGAATCAGTTACTGTATTTTCCTACGTTTACGGGGTATAATTTTCTTCTGAGTGTTATTTTCTATATTTTCTTGTACCTTTGAAATATTTGAGTGAATTGCCCATTCGGTATCCGGATTTTTTTTTACGCGTTTTCTGTTTATACTCAGTTTGGTCAATTCGGGGGGTATATCGTACTTAGTCGGTTGTACTCTATTATTTTATCATTATTTATGAGTAGGTAGTAATTTTATACTATTGATGGGCGTTAAATATAAAAATAAAAATTAATCCCAGTTAATAAAGTAGGTACCTACCCTAAGTAATAAAATATGAAAACCGACTATAAGTACCTACTCTTAATTGTAAATAAGTAAGTATACCTAAATATATACTTAGTGCTCTGCCTTCCCGTGATTAGGCACTAATTAGGTATTTATGTTAAGCGTTCATAATAGAACCTAACCTAATTATTAAAAAATTGCCAGTTTTTTATTTATTCCTTTGTATTCATGTAATCACCTATCTGCATACCAAATTTTAACTCTCTAGGTCATTTGGAACTGGGTTAGAATTTTGATCTGTCAGTCAGTCAATGATAAAAATGAGGATTTTTGGAAATTAATATCTAAATAACTGTTTGAGATAAGCTTATGAAATTTAGAACACATATTTATCTCGCAAGTCACAATATATGAGCCAAATTTGATACGTTTATGTGAAATAGTTTTTGATTTATGAGGGGTTCAAAAGTGGTTCCAAATGGTTCGTGTAATATTACACACGGTGCGGCTCGCCAGTTCTATTTCTTGAACTTGGCTTGACACGCTGCCGCGTGTCTAGATATCCTTATTTTACACTTTTTGTATCAAGAAATACAGCCCTAAAATCCATTTACTGTAAGTAAATACAAAAGGTATTTTGTATAATTTGGTATAATTTTACCGACAGTTCTTAGCTACGCTTCGGGCCATCGCCTTCATAGAATTTTCATAGTAATTTAGCGAAATATTCACTAAGCAACGCGTCTAGATATCCCGTTAATTAATACTGCGGATCGTTACTGAGATTGTCATTAAAAGGAGCGTAGTTTGCTAATTACAAATAGCACTTTGGTAAAAAGCCACTTTTAACATTAAACGGTACTTGGGTTTCCATTAGAAACACGGTTTAATTAATTTTCATGATAATTTTAATTTATTTAACAAATATCATACAAACAAAATTGATAATTACAGCTTTATTGCTTCGAACCTTTGGACTAGTGTAAACATTATATTTTAACAAGCCTTCAAATCAAATTTCAATGTAATTAGGTTTTAACGTTGGTTTAATAAATTCATAGGTTTTATTTGTGTAGTAATAAAAACTTACAGCGATCCATTACTGTGAAACTATACTAATACTGTATACCTAACTAAACAAAATGTGTGTGAACCTTTAAGGGGGGAAACTAAATATGTTTTGCGAAACGGTTATTCAGTATTTACGTGTCTCACATTTAACAATAATTAAAAATAACAAAAGAAGACCGAAAAAAAATATGAACTTTAAAAAAAATAAACAAAATAAGAAGGCTAGAGTAACGAGGTTTTGACAATGACTACTGTGAAAAAGATATAAAGGTTAGAGCCGCTTGCTCCCCTGCAAGTCTTAGGGGTGAGAGCCATCCGCTCCCCCGCAAGTCTGGTGATGATGACAAGGCTACTCCAAGCCATCATCGTTAGTCAGTTAGGAAAAAAAAAACTCCTGCAAGTCCGGTGGTGATGACAAGACTACTCTTAAATATAACCGTAGCCGGTTATGAAAAATAAAGACGTTCCATTTACACTATTACCGGGGGAACAAAGTTCCATTAGAAATCAACCATCTAATGGCTAACTATTGTATTCCTCAATAAACAGCTACTTAATGTGTTAATAAGTATCGAACTTGTTAATATGTATCGGAAGCTATACCCTAGTGAATTCTGAAGAAGCTAAAGTGCAATTCCTTCATCATACTGCATCGCACATCCGAATGGAGGATTCTTTTCAACTTACTATCTTAGAAACGCCGTTATGTCTCTACGTGTATTGCATCAAAAATTTAAAAAGCTTCAATTGTGATTTCAGAGTTCAAGAGATTAAGTAGTACGGGCGGACGAAGTGTTTTCATGACATCAAATTTAACATGATATTTTTCTTAGTTTATTATGCTAACGCCGATGTTGACTTATGACTTAAGAATAATGTAGAGCTGAATATCATATTGCTAAAACAAAACAACATGGTAAATATCCCGGACACTTTCAGTTTTCTAATATTGCTAATGATTATTTAAGACACTTAAGAGGTTTCGTAAGGTCTTCATGTACTACAGTAACTAATATTACTATATCACTTCGAAAATAACTGCAGTTCAATATTCAGTCAATAAATATGATTTGTAAAATAGAAATAAAAGTCGTCTTATATTTAAGTTAACAGATTTGCATAATGGAATGAGTTTCAAATCGCTTTGTTTAGTTTTAGCCCTCATATTGCATTGGTAGGGTAACTAAGTATTAGAGATCCTGTTCTAACCACAATACCTGGAACAACACTTTGTTCGCAATAAAAACTTTGACTTTATCTTCGACACTTCTAAGCTACAATACCTATGTTACTGAAATTTGGTATACCTATGGATAGTCGAATGCAAAATGAAAACTAAAGCTTCTTCTTTTTTAACCTTCGTTCTACCACTTCCCAGCAAAATCCTCACACCCACTTAATTTTTGCCAATGTGCAAGCAAAGCAAGCAAGTTTTTGATAACATTTTTTTTACTTTTTGTTCCAAGCACTCTGGCGACAAAAGCCAGAATTTTATCTGTACCTCCCGCACTACACTAGCATCTCAACTCAACCACGTGCGCAGTTTCGTGCGGGTACTCGTAAAATAAACACGTTACGTGCGACCCCGCAGCGAGACGGGTATTTGCCCCGAATTTTGTTTCTCGAATATTCTACACTGCATTTATTACGAAGGTGAGTTGTAAAGTCGCGGGCACAATGGTGGGGTGAGGACCGAAGGACGTACATTTGTGCAAATTGAAACAAAACTTTGCGTGTAGTCGTGGGTTTAGAATCAAATAGTCAGACGTTGTCATGCCTTTGATTCTAACAACTTGTTTCTTTGCAATACAGAGTGTCCAGACCCTTTCGAGGATTTATAATAATATGTGCATGTAATATTCCTCTTTAAATGAAGACAAGTAAATATCTTGTCGTTACTAATATAAAATTACTAGAAATAACAAAAAACGTTTCCAAAAAGTTACTTCAAGAAACATAACTGTTCTTTCTGAAGCAGTCGTATAAAAGTATTGAATCGTACGTCCTGAAAACGGGTATGTGTGTACCAGGCGTCATTATCAGCCGATATTGAAAATATCACTCATCCTCTTTCCCCATTCCCAGAGCGAAAGGAAGGGAAGATAGCGGGAGGGAATTAGATGCAATTTCATTGCATCGAAATGAGAATACCATTTCAGAAGTCTAGCCTCAAGTTGGGATATTGAAAATTTATACGAAGGAAGATTTCGAGATGAATTTACTTACGGTCCTGTAGCCCGCCGGTAAATACCGTAATTGCCTTTTGATAGCGCGTTTTACATTTTTATTGGCTCAAAGTATTTCGTAAAGGAACCTCCTTTGTGAAAGACTCCAAGGTATTGAACGGTGTGAAGGCTTCATTATAAATTAAATACTATGATTACTAGCAAAGACTGCTGAAATAATGTTTCAGGTTAATGCACTTTTTATTTAAATAGACAAAACTTAACAAGTTTGCATGTTTTGCATTTTCTCATCTCCAAAATTTCTCAGTGTCGGGGCATTATCAAGTTTTAATCCTGTATTTAAAAAATGCTGCAAAGAATCTAATTTTGTAACGAAAATGAGATTCGGTTTTAAAAACCTACCTAGTATTTTAAAAAAATAGTTTCGCTCGCCCGCCGCGGATTGCCTTCATTAGATTAGACCAGCTCTGTTGCATATGCATTGCACACTAACTGCATAACCGGGCTTTTACATGCAGAATTAACTTTTACATGCATATATCCGCGCGCATTTATCTACTATTAACCTAAACCGAACCGATTTTTGATTTTTGAACCCACTTCTAAAAAAGATGAAGCTAGCCGTCGATGGCCGAGTGGTTAAGGTCGTTGCTTGCCATGCGAGAGGTCGCCAGTTCAAACCCTGCCAGGTACCAATGAATTTTTAAAATTTGAAATTAATATGTAACATCATTCGACGCTTTAACGGTGAAGGAAAACATCCTGAGGAAACCTGCACACCTGAGAAACTTTTCAACGGTGTGTGAAGCCATGTCAAAGGTCTACGGGCGGTTTAAAAACTCTGACACCAGGTTGTTCATCAACCATACAATAAGAAGAATGTGAAAGAAATGAGTGCATGAGTGCACTTGTGTTCGGGAAGAAACTTTTTCATTTAATATGTCCTGCACAGTTGATTGATCTCTATTAAGACTATTCAATAGACTTCAGTCAACTGCTCCGTTGGTCTATTGGTAGCAAGCGCTGCTGCGCTGCTTCAGGATCGAGAGGTTATTGAAAATTTGTGTGAGCTTTTCTTTAATGAAATTACTCAGCCCGGAGTTAGAAAGACTCTCCGTGAAGGATGCCGAAGACCGTGCGAAGTGGAGAGATAGGAGTAGGAAAGCGGACCCCGGGCTCCGCAAGGATGCAACCGGGAAAACGCGGAGACGATGATGACTCAGCCCGGAGTTAGGAAGTTGGCGGTTGAACGCCTGAGCCATGTGAGTAAGGGAATAGAGAGAGCACTTGATTTTGCACACGCACACTTGTGCACTATAATATTATATGTAATGCGTACTTGGCTAATCTCAATAAAGATCGGCCGTCATGGCTGAAAACGTTTGTTCTATAGAGGTACAGATGATGGGTTAGGGTCACATTTGGTTGCAATACTTACTGAAATAATACTCGTAATTAGTTATTTGAGCTTCGATTTGGTGGTTGTAAGCGCTAGGGCGTAAATTCTCAACTTTTAAGCTATTGCACCGCTTTTACCGCGGGCTTTGAGCGCGGCGACCGAACCAAGAAATTCCGTATCGAAAAAAACCTCACAATCGTCTAACGTCGTTTCAGTTCGGTAGACTACGGCACGGTGTTTGTGTGCGTGCGGTTAGACGTATTGTACGACTCTACGAAACTCGCACGAATCGAGACGAGCTGCTCCGAAATCGGACGATGCTATGCAATAGCTATACCGCGGCAGTCCCCGAGTGCCACACGTCTTTTTTTATTATCTTTTCAGTCATTCGGCTATTACCTGTAAACCTACATTGACGCAGCATTTTGTTCCCACATCCCACTTTACAGCAAAAATGTAACAGTCAGGTATAATTAGCAAATATTGCTGTGTAAATATTTAACCGACGGACAGACGGATGGTTTAGTTAGCGAACGAGACAACGTTGCACTTCACGGAATATACGCATAAAAACTCGTAAACATCCGTGGAGTTATGTTGGCTGATATTTTTAGATGACAATATTGTATGCCAGAAGCGCTCTAGGTAGGTATGCATATACACATTGTATTTTGCAATGCGGCAAGAAAAGTGTCACAATGCAAATTCAGGTGTCTCGGTTGAATGGAAATTCCATGGTTTTTTTTCTTCACATCAACAATTTAACAAAATATTATTATTATTATATTAAAGAGGCCTATATCCTGCAGTAGACAGGAATGGACTGATGATGATGGTCATCATCATCATCATCAGTCCATAGGTGATTGGTGATCATGATACAAGGTGATGGCTAAATATTATGATGTACGTACTAACCGTTCCCAAACTTCGTGTTAAGGCTCCGATACCAGCAATAGAACTGTGATATATTGTTTTGTTAAGAAAACTACGAAAAGGCGACTGAATGAATAAAACGACCCAATTTAACCCCGACTGCATCCCAGAGGGGGTCGTTGGGACCAGACTATTAGTTTAGAGCTCATGCATATTTTAATTCACGGAATAAAATCCGCATTCTTTATTATCTGTTAGGATAAAGCACTTGGCAAGTGCGGGTAGGACGACGTATTTCGTATATTTAAAATAACAATTTTTTTTTAACTTTATTTGGGCTCTTGTGGTTTCAAATCTGGCGTTTTGATACATTTCATTTCTGATCGTGACTTGATTCTGGAAGAAGATTATCTAAGATACGTCGACTTATTTTCATATCTCGGCTTATTTGAGCTAATAATTTGCCATTGACATATCCAACCTGTGCATATAAGATACCTACCGAACATACGCTTATATTTTTATGCTCAACGCGACAAGAAAGAAGGCTCTAATATCAAGACCATTGCACCCAACCAAAAGTATTCTTTTGAATTTATATCATAGTTAGTGGGTTATAATAATATCGCCTTAGCAAGATACTCAATTTACAACCAAGAATTTCATAGTCACTAAAATGCAGCTACCGCTTGGTACAATACGTACATTTTACATTATTTACTATTGTTTCTTTTACCAGTATCAAAATAAAGCTTTAAGCTGCGTACAGCTTTTCAATCAAGCCCCGTTCGTCTAATAAAATCAACACACCCACTCGACTATCCCTCTTTAATTTGTATCAAAACGGACTCACTCTGTATATTCGTTGCAAATAAATCTCCCCTTATTTGCTTTGCCCAATCAATATGCTCCCTTCACAGACTATTTGTTTAAAAAACTACATATCTACTGGGCAAACTCCATTGCGTAAATACCAGTGTCAAATGTATGTACATTCATTTCGATTAATCACTCGTTTTATGGCTGCAAAAACATTTGGCGGTGCGCAGTTACATTACATAACTGGGTCCAATTTATATTCAGAACCAATATTTATCTGGGCCGATCAAAATTGAAGAGTTGGTAAACGCTAGTTGGTCACTGAATACTTTTTATAAAACTTCAGCTACCAGCTTAAAACTTTTCAGAAACTACTGTTCATCGGGAAATTTAAAAGGTTAGCTTTTTTTTCCTAACTGACTTACGATGATGGCTTGGAGTAGCCTTGTCATCATCACCGGACTTGCGGGGGATCGGAGGGCTCTCTCGCTAAAACGTTAGCTTATCATTGAACTGTGTCCAATATATTAAAGTAAATATATCTGGGACATTTCCACACACTGTCAACTGACTCCAAACTAAGCAGAACTTGTACTTTGGGCTTCAGAAAGTGATATATACATTCATAGATATTTATACACACACACTTAAATACAAAATCACACCTAGACACTAAACAGACACCAATTATCATCCCACAAATATTTGTCCCGTGTGGAAATCGAACCCACGACTCTTGAAACCGCCAGCCAGAGTCACTAACCACTGTTCCACCGAGCCAGTCGAAGTCTGCTCAAGTGGTTTAAATTATTACTCATAATATATATGAAGTCCAAGATAAGTGCATCTGTCAATATATAATACTGCTTTGTACATAGGCGTAAGTAAAAAAATATACTGCAAACTTTATAAAAAGTACTCTGTGCTGCAGACTTTAACTTAAAACGGATATGACAAGAGGTTATTACCCCACATTCTCTTAAAACAACGATATAAATTTGAATGAAAAACTCAGAGCTAAAACTATAAATAAAGTTCCCGTATACGCCCGAGCTTTCCTCCAGTGTTTTCGCTAACGGCAAAAATTCAGTTTACGATATTAAATTTTATGGAGATTGTTCGAAACTAGTGTCATTCCGGCGAATTTGCGCTTTTACCAACAATAATTTAAACTTTAAGCTTGTTAACGGGCGTTCACATGACACCACGGTTTCAAAATGTCGTGTATTAATTAATTTGCTTAATTTATTTTATAGGTACGAATAAAAACTTATTAAAGAGTTTAATATCGATCATAACTTCATCTTATTGCAGTATGTCGTCATCTTTATTTATTGAGACAATTTTTTTTTTAATTTCAAAGTTTATAATATAGTTTGGCCAAAACATGCCAAATCCTTGCTCAAACCGAAAGGGTTATTTTGTACAGCACAAAAACTATATTACAAAAAAAAACTTATTTCAAAATGCTAAGCTGAACACTTAACCTTTTACGCCACGGTGCAGCCACAAAAATACAGGCTGTATTTTAGGGTTAAAAAGTAAGAAAGAAAGAAAGAAAGAAAGAAAACATTTATTGATCACATACATTTACAAAGTTTAACAAACACACATACAGTAGATGTGATCAATAGGTTCTGCCTCAGCATGTGCTGCAGCGGCTGCTAGGCCGCTACAGCGCTGATATTCTGGCAGAACCTTTATAATTAAAAAAAATATAAATACATATACAAGATACAAGAACATAGAAATAAAAGTCAAGAACAAGAAGTTATAGTCTAACAATACAAATATGTATACATATAATAAAAACAGATAGAACAGAAATAAAAACAAATAATGGTAAGGACAAATGGAAGATACAATTTAATAAGTTAAAAGTGTGCCATTTTGCTTTATACCCAGAGCCATTATCCAAGACCAAACAACTGTTAAATATAGAGTTTTGTCTATGGACATAAGCTCCGGATCGGCCATTGACAAGAACAGGTAAAGAAAAAAAAAAAAAAAGGAAAAAGTAAACAAAAACGGGGTTCACAAATACACAAATAGAACAAGTAACATTAAAACGAAGGCTTGCTACTCTTTAAGCAGACCCTTTGATCACAAACGCATGAGCCTGGGTAACGGGTATATTTTGCCAGGTACTATTTACACCGGGTAACACGGACCCGCCTCTCGTTAGCGGACTATACGCTCGTTAAAGCGCATTTGCGGGTTGATTTTTTTTCTCTCCTCTCTATGGTTCAGTGCGGAAATTGGGAAAGCCGCGGCCAATTGTTGAGTTTTAATTAACGAGATGGAAAGGTAAATGCGGATGAGGAACCATGAGGCGTACGTGACCGAACCATAAATGCAGAAAGAGTGTTGTATTTAATTTTTAGCCGACTTCAAAAAAGGATGAGGATTTATTAGTTAAGATGTTTTTTTTTTGACAATTTCGGCGGTAAGTAGTAGTACTGGTTTTGAGTCTTTACTGATGACTTTGAATGAGTGATTTTTTGTGTGTAACGATGACTTAGTTAACCGTGTATAAAATATTGAGCTATTCAAAAATGCTCTACGAATTACTCACGTGCGTAGAGTAATTATGAAGCCATTTCTTTGTGCAAAACATCATTCTCCCTCCAGCAAAGTCGGTAAAAAAGTATCCCTTCTCAATCTCTTGGCCATCTTTGACTATCTTTGACGATATTTTGATACCTTTTTTATTTTAAGTTTCTTTTTTCACGATTTAAGTGAAAGTATTTTTAGTCGTTGAGCAAGAATCCACATAGAAAGAAATAATAATAATAAAAGACATTTATTGACCACAAAACAACAAAGAAAACAACTAATAACATTTGTCAGTGGTCAACTAGGTCCCAGCCTCAGCATATGCCACAACGACTTAAAGCCGCTGTGACGCTGGTATTCTGGCTGGAGCCTATTGACCCTAAATAAATTTAAATATTCAAAATAATTTATTAGACAACACGTAAGTACAAAGCACTTTAAAAACAACAAAAGAAAGAAATCAGTGTATTCTTACAGTGTTGGTCGAGTTTATTCATTACAACATTCTATGATACATACATACATACATAAAATCACGCCTTTTTCCCAGTGGGGTAGGCAGAGATCACTTCCAGCGATCCACTTTTCACCTCTGTGGGAAACGTGACGTGACGGGTTGTGGACCACGTCGCCGCCATTCTGCCTTGTGCATAGTTTTAACAAGATCATTGCGTATTGCGATTCTATGATACCCACACTAGAATCAATCTGTATCGTGGGGTATCCATACGATTTACTTAAAGTTAGCGCCCTCATGTGACATTGTTTTTTCTTTTCTTATCAACCACAACTAACAACAATTTTTCATGTGTAGATTTCATTCTAGTTTAGTTGTAACTTTTTCCCATAACGAATAAGGACTAGCCACCATAATAAGTAATTAAAGTCATGAAAAGAGCTTTCTCATGACATACAAAGCTATTGGTCGGTGGGAACTTGCTGCCCGTCCTCTTTTAATAAGATGGTAAATGTGTGACAGACAGACTTGTACATCAATAAAAATCATTAACGATTCCTACATATTAAGTTTGAATATTTACGAGCCCGATAAATTGACCACAAATGATTTTAAACTGTCATGGTAACACATTAGAAAACTGTAACTGTCCGGGATATTTACCATGTTGTTTTGTTTTAATGTGCTCCCGATATTTCGGCACTTTTGCATGGTAAATATCCCGGACAGTTACAGTTTTCTAATGACTACAAATGGTTCGAGAGCAATAGCATTACTAAGGTTACAGTATCTGTCGAACCTAGACGCATGGGAAACGCTCACGCTTGGCCAATTCCCAAACCGAAAGTCAGACAGGTGAATATGCCACCGCAAATGTCTTCCTGAATTCAGCTCATTGCCATTTTTACTCGGCATTAAATAAAAAAGCTACAGATTTCGATTAAACAATACGGTTTAATATACTTTTGAGTACTTATTCCGCCAATTACAACGCGGGGAAATTTAATAAGGGACGCTTTTACTATCATTGTTTTTAAGCCTTTTGGCTTTTATTAGTCGTTATTTTGTATTGTTTCTGGGATCCCTTTTGTTTTTGAAATAATTAGGTGATACTTAACTTTTTTTATTGACGCAACATGTTTGTTTAAAAGGTGTTCAATTTAGGAAAAAATAGTTTTTATGTATGGTTGAAGTAAATTTTCTACATTTGTCTGCATCTTGTAAGATCGAGTTAAAACTATTTATAAATAAATATCAGCGACTTCCACACATGGTCATTTGATCCCAAACTAAGCGAAGCTTATTAGTAGAGCTAGAGTACAAACTCTAGCTCTACTAATTGACGTCTGAGAGTTATCTATCATGTATTACTAGGCAAAGGCCTCCCCCAATTATCTCTACTTCGGCCGTATGCAAAATGGTCAAAAGGGTGTCACCTTTAAGTGACCTTTAAGTCACCTCCTTGTATTTCCTTTGTATTTTACGTGTATTTCCTTTTGGAAATACAAATAATAGTCAAAATGAAATATAACGATACAAATTACGTGATGACACAATTTCCCGTGACAATACTTCACATTTACTTGATACTCGGTTTAGATTAGATAGTTAACAAATGCATTACAGAGAGGCCGGAACTCTCGCGTGCATTGCTACGAGTTGCATAATTTGCTGCTATGTTTTATTACTGCGAACGAAACAAAAACGTTACCATTTTACATAGGCCTGTTAACCCTTTTATCAGTATACTATTAAGAAATTTCATTGGATTTGAACCAATGATAATCTAAATATAGAAAAGGTGAAACTGACTGACTGATATATCAACGCACAGCCTAAATGAAAAAAGTTTTGGTATGAAAACATCTAAACCGCGTCAGATGGATGATTGAAAAAATGTATTTAAAAATTCACATCATCATCATCATCAGCCCATTTCTGTCCACTGCTGGACATATACCTCCCCAAATGCACGCCACTTGTCTCTCTTTCGGCCACTCATCCAACTGCCACCAGCCAGGCGTCCTACACTACGTTTGCCAAGACGCGGTGTCCACCCACAAAATTTAACGGCACAGATTTAAAACGCAAATTACAAAGAAGATGAACCTTACTTTGATCGAAAAATATGTTTTAATGTGAGTTAGAGACAGGTAGACCGCGCTAAGACGTTTAGGTCCTAAATTCTGTCCCGTCATCTCCAATAATCCCAGGTTCTTTAAGCGGGGCTTGAAGCAGCATATACTCGTATGCAGGAAAAGGCGACAGGCTTAATAGGTTCTATAGTGCTTGTCAACCTCATATGCAGACCTCACGGCTATATCACACCTGATTTTAAGCAGCCGTGAGGACCGTGAATGCACCTGACCACAACACCTTGTGGTCAGGTGCTTACGTCATTCATCAAAAATAGTGATCACAATGTGGACAATGCCATGTAAAGGGTTAAGCAGAATATAGCGCCGAGTCTTGGCAGCTAGAATAAGGATCTAAGTATACTGGGAGGTAATGTTATGTTCAACATTAAATGGGTTAAGTTTATGCCGGGATTAACGCATTTATTCTCATTGAATGCCTGTTGCAAATGTGTAAAGTTACAAAATAATGCTTCAAAGTGCATTTCATCACATATCATGATGGGATAATTTTATTAATAACTTAATCTTATTAGTAGTAAATATTGAACTGGTACTTTTTGCTATGGCACACCCAGACTGTATGACTTGTACATTTACGTTTTGTAACATGATTGTCGTTAAAAAGAGCAACTATCGAGTTTCTTGCCGGAGTCTTCTCAGTAGAATCGGCGTTCCGGACCGGTGGTAGAATCTTATTATTAGTAATGTGAGGATTTATAAGTGCATGTAATTGCCTATATAAATAAAGACATTTTTGATTTCATTTGATTTGAATCATCTTCTGAATAGTTCCAACATCACAAAGGGAATACTCGCCACTTAAGTAAATTAGATTTTAATTCAGTCTAGAACTTCAGGGAGCTATAAACGTTCTAGATCAGATTCTGAACTTTGCTGCAACCATTTAGTTTGTAACTAAGAATCATAACTTTAAAGAAACGGCTAACTACAACAGTATTAATTTAAGTAAGATAGAATTAAGGTAACAGCTTTGCAAAGTTTACGGAGCAACACACATGTAGTGGATAATTTATCGTGCACCTACTTAAGATAATTAAATTAGATTAATTAATAATACAAAAAATACCCTCTATAAACTCATGATTGACAGCGGTTTAAATTTGTGACAGATGGTCATTTTGACCCTCGGTTGAAAATATTTTAAGCTGTAAACGTAATTTATGCGGGTGGATTAAACAATGATCCTGTTCATATTCAAAAATAATTTAACTATGATTATGATCTGATAAACTTTGACATCTGAAAATAGAAAAAATATATAAAGAACATAGACAGCGAGTTCTAATAGAACTAATCCATTACGACACAACCCAGGTTTAATTCAACGAAGTAACATACCAGACCCCAAAGTCAGATCAATCGCCACAGACGGACAAGATGCGTTCACGCATCTGTAAACAAATACGATGCCACCGCCCTCTATGTTTATATACATGCACGTGTAAAAAGACCCGCTCAAATATCAACCTTATTCCGTCCTGGCAAGCTCCGAAATACAAATATCTTTGAAATACATCGAAGTCTATCTAACACACCTGGCTAATTCACGTGACTATGAACTTTAAAACTGAAGGAATAAAATCGAAATTTCATTTTTCAAGTGGGACTGAAGTCTATTAAGGTGAAAGAATAACATTCAGTTTAGGAACCACAGGTTACTTTGTAAAAGCCGCGTAATGTAAACATCGAAAAAACTACACCGTATATATTATTGTTCACACCATGTTTGGTGTAGTATTTTTAGCTGAATTATTCTTGAACTGCTATTTTGTGAGCATGATTCATTTCACTAAATTAGAGGAACGGACAGGAAATTATTTTTTTACTTTTTCACAGCATGAACAGTATTTGTGGGTACATATTAATATCTATTAAAAGTTACCAAAAATATTTATAAGCTGCAATCAAATCGTGATATCGTTTTATTAGATAATTTTTTTTCGTTTATTTAAAATTCTGTGATCAAAAAGTTTGTTTTCAAACGGAACTCTTATTTTTTCCTTTTTATTATTTCACGCTACTTCCGTACTTATGTGTTTATTTATTATGTAATTTTTCTTATAGGTAATAAACACTACTACTATTCACTGCACTCTTTAATGCTTTAAAACCTTTATGATCAAAAACTAAACCACATTCCCGGGGTACACATTACATTTTAATTTGCGAATGTAATGTGCGAACTAGAGTTTGCAGTACGTGATAACTGCAGGAGTGGGCGAGTCTGGTATTGCAGATATAAATGCGATGTGTTGGAGCAAACTAGCTAACCATGGCAGCACTGGAAATGCAATGCGTTACATGTAAATTCAAAACTAACAAACATCCGGCTCTATTACTTGTCAAAGGATTTGTGTTGAGGTAAAGGATTGCTAAAAATATAATGCTTTAGTCCTTTTGTATATATGTTTGCGATTAATATTTGAAGATATGCAGTATAAATTATTGTAAATATACAGCAAAAAAATCGACAGAATTGATGAGGTTAAAACTGAACGATAAGATTTGTTCATACGAATTAATATTTATTTATAGATCTACCTCTACCTACGTGATACTGCACAGTCAGGGTAAAATTAAAAACAAAATATAAAAAAATATTTAGCTGGATACGAATTAAGTATCTTAATATACTATTTTCGAAATATCCCAATAAAAATAACAATAGATTTCATTGTTCAGATTTTAATCTCTTTCCATTGATAAACAGAACACCATCCAAAAACCTGCAACACAAGCTATTGATTAATCGCCCCTCAACCCTAGAACACTAATAAAAAATTCAAAATTCTATTTGGCATAATAGAGAGTCCAATTTAAACTTGCTTTGTTTGCACTAAGAGGGTAGCGATTTTTTGTGCAGTCTATGAATGGGTCGCCGCGACCCCTACAGCGATTGACGTGTTAACACTGGCGCGTGCGCTCGCAAGGGTTAAATTCTGACTAATAGAGATGGATTTTTAGTTGATTATTTTCTTATGCGACGGGTATTCTTTCGGGATACCATTACAATCTACACCAGAATAAATCTTTGTTTTTTTTCCTGAATCAACCCTCTCCTCCAAACCTGTCCAACACTCTCTACAAGGCTAGGAGCCGCCAGATCTTTGATGGCCAGACCAATTCTTGGACCTTTAAATATTATTCCTTTTTTATTTTCATTGATTTCATAATCTTATTAGATGATGTTTAACTTCTCACAATTATGGTCGTTTACCATATTTAATGACGAGCAAAAGTGTTCAATAACATTCGACTTTCCTGAACTCTTAACATTTATTCTTAGGAAAAAAACATATTGTAACACACTAGACAACATGTGTTTATAATCTGAGTGTCATATGTTATTCACTTAATTATAAACGCTTGAAGTGATCTCTGCCTACTCCTCTGGGAAAAAGGCGTGATTTTATGTATGTATGAATGTAATTACAAAATATGTAAAAAGTCAGCTCGTAGTATAAACGTTGCCACAGCAGCTTGCAAGCGAGTGAAAAACTGAAAAACGGCTGATATTATCCGCAGATAGTCGAGTATTATACATGTAGGTACATAAGGGAACAAAGGACGTGCCGAAACAATACCCCGATAGGACTTTGTGGGCATATGGGTATGCTTATGGGACCTATAGAAGTTTTAAGTTGCTGCTAGCAAGTACTTAATTAGTAGACAGAAGTTGGCTATTAAAAACCCTTTTGCCGCAAAATGAGGGTTCTTATATTTTCCTTTAAACATGAAAATAGTGGAACAATCAAGTTTTGAAAATAATTCAACTATTCCCAATGATATAATAATTTACTATTTCCATTCATTTGAGTTTTAAATCTGCCCCTTGCAATTTTTTGACACTTTACTGACATAATGAAACAAAAGATGCGAAAAGGAACACAAATGAAAGAGATAGCTTTACCACAAAGTACCCTAATTTAGACACTGTCTCACTTAAAGCAAGGTTATCATATCTGGCTCATGTTTAATATAATATTATTGACTATTCCAAAAGTTAGTTTAGGTGCAAATAGATTACCTAAATCAAAATCACATTATTGGTACCTTAGGAAGATGTTACCACCTCATGTTTACCCAATTAGGTTAGGTTATGCTAGGAAAATAATGAAACCTTTCACTAGATACGTAAGTATACATTAAAGAAGCCATATTAACCAGTGAAAGCGATTCCCAGATAAACATAAAACACAAAAATGACAAACATCAACCAGAATACTATCGTTTCACAACTTAATTTGAAACTATAAAATTTAGATGCAGTGCCAAACTGGTCGCATGCAAGCTGACGCTGCAAAAAGTCAGTGTAAACACGGCCTAACTATTGTGAAGGACTGAATGGCACCATTGTGCCCGCGGGCTAATGGTCCAGAAAGCGGGATTTGCGAGGATTTTCGGGTGGATTGACTGACAATCTGGGTCTGCTTGAAAAAAACTAACCGTCCTATTTCCTTGAACTGGGGCTAACTTTACAGGTGAATGTGGAAATATTTCGAAAGAGTGGTAACCAATATATATCTTATTCCATGTTTATAAAACTATGTAAATTAAAAAAAATGTTTTAACCAAAATCTTAAGACTTAAACGTAAATTTCTTCCGATAGTAGCCCAATTACATTGTAGGAAGAAGCTCACTCACAAGAGTAGTAGCGCCAGCGGCCAATTGATTATTCATTTGTAATAGTATACAATTATTTTTCTGTCCATAATACGTTCCCACCCAGGCGCTTGAGCCTACCGTAGACTAGGGCATCCAGGACTTAGTCAATAACAATCATTGAAAGGCTTCTCAGGCATACCTACATCATTCCTCACGATGCCTTTCTTCGCCGCCGTCGACTAAATGTACATGCAAAATTAATTATTCATCATCATCATCATCATAAGCCCATATACGTCCCTACAGCGGGGGCACGGGCCTACCCTAAACTAGGGCGATAAGGCCTTAGTCAACCACGCTGGCCAAGGGCGGGTTGGTAGACTACGCACCTTTTGAATTTCTTCGTAGGTGTGCAGGTTTCCTCACGATGTTTTCCTTAACCGATAAAGCGTTGGATAATCGTACTTATGAGTATTAAATTTGAAAAACTCATTGGTACGTGACGGGGTATGAACTGGCGACCTCTCGCATGTCAAGCAACGACCTTAACCACGCGGCCATCGCCGCCCGACCTAATCGACCCGTTTGTCTATGCACTATTATTTTTAAGTGACGGCATTTTTCCATAACGATTTTCCAGCCGAAAAATCTCAGCTTACATTAATAGAACACTCCGAAAAACCGAATCGGCCACACCAAAAGCCAAATCGTGTCAATAATTACCCGCAACTGGGTCGTCGTCTAACTTCCAATTTTAATGCGGGGCAATAAAGTTTTTATTTCAACGCCGTAGGATTTAAACAGCTTAAAACAAGGAGCCAGAATGAAGTTTTACTATTCCGGCAATAATGACCTGTCGCGGCGAACTATAAAAGCGATTCGACTCACTTGCCGTGGATTCGCTAAGGTTGGGCGTCCTACGTGGGCGGGCCTAGCGATAATATATTATACGAGGCCTAATATTTATGAGCTAGTCATATTCCGTTGCAGAGCAAATGTGCGTGTTTTTTAGCAGACCAATATCTTATATGGATACCAAATTATAGAATAGAATAGAATAGTTTTTATTGTGAATCACAGGTAATTACAGATGGATGATTTAATAGGTTTCTCTGTGTTCCGCCATATAAGCAATTCTATCCTACATACAAAAAAAGACGTGTGGCACTCGGGGACTGCCTCGGTATTGCTATTGCATAGTATCGTCCGATTTCGGAGCAGCTCGTCTCGATTCGTGCGAGTTTTGTAGAGTCGTACAATACGTCTAACCGCACGCACATAAACACCGTGCCGAAGACTACCGAACTGAAACGACGTTAGACGATTGTGAGGTTTTTTTCGTTACGGAATTTCTTGGGTCGGTCGCCGCGCTCAAAGCCCGCGATAAAAGCTATGCAATAGCTTAAAAAGCTCACTTGCGTCCTCAGTCTCCAGCTTGTTTCGCTATCTATTCATATTACAAAATGTTTACAGGATTCGATTTTTCTAGAAATTGGTGACAGTCAGATACAGCACTAAAATGTACAAATACTGCTTAATTAAAATGTTATTAGTTTAGGTTAGTTTTTAACGTTTATTTTGATAATTACGTTAAAATGATGGAACAGATGATGATGATGATAATAATGTATATTTACATTTTCACGTCTTTAAAATCCAAGTAAAATTGTATTTAGGAAAATTCTTAGGTGTCCAATTATTTTCGAAGTGCTCGAAAGATTCCCCGCAAGTCCGGTGATGACGACGAGGCTACTTAAGCCATCATCGTATGTCAGATGGAAAAAAGTGCCTGTTTTCTTGTCAAAATAAGGTACGAAACAAACACATGAAAGAAAATAATGCACATAACAGCTAACCCTAACAGCTACAAATAGCAGTCTAATAAATATTTCAAAACAAGGAGTCAATTCTCCACTTTAGTACCCGAACGAGCGCGGCTTCACGCCGCCCGCCGCTGTAAAAGGAACCCGTTCCACTCGCCAAGGATTCGCCATGCGTCTCCCACACTCCGAACGACGTCCTAGGTGAGCAGCGAATGATATGCTGAGACTGGGACCTAGTTGACCACTAATCTATGTTATGTTCTATGGTGTTTTTTCTCTTTTTTGTTGTTACTCTTCTTTTATGTGGTCAATAAATACATACATACATACAATCACGCCTTTTTCCCAGAGGGGTAGGCAGAGATCACTTCCAGCGATCCACTTTTCACCTCTGTGGGAAACGTGACGTGACGGGTTGTGGACCACGTCGCCGCCATTCTGCCTTGTGCATTGTTTTAACAAGGTCATTGCGTTCCCACGAGTAGCTAGGATGTATGATCAATAAATGCGTTTTATTATTCAGTCAGTCATCAGTCATTTCCAATGCTCGGGACTACAGAGTCCCGGATTTTTGGGAGGCGTGTGTGGGGCCAAAGCCAACATGTAGAGGCCCTTTAATGACTTGTATGATCTTAATATGTAATGTGGCACCAGCGGATGATTATCCCTGTATACACTATAAAATGCATCATTATTATTAGGTATTATATGCTACTAACACTAGGAGGAAGGAAAAAATAATAAAAAAAGAGAAAGACGGAAACGGAAAAGGAACGGAAGAAACGGGGTCAAACTACCCCTAGTATTCAAAGTAATAAAGATTTTTTAAATATTGTGAAATTAGATTTTAAATAAAAAAAAACATATTATTATTTGTTATCTTTGCCAATATTATGATACCTAAACTAAAAATATTTTGCAATTTCTTTTTTAATAAAAACCGGCCTAATGTGAGTCAGACACGCGCTTGTATCGTACATACATACATAAAATCACGCCTTTTTCTCAGAGGGGTAGGCAGAGAGCACTAGAGCTTGTATCGTATGTATATCTTACCGATATTTATAGTTTATTTTAAAATCACATGGGTATTAAAATAATTGTTTTTTCATGTCGAATTACTGGAAGTAATGCTTATCCAATCAAAAACATAAATGTGAAATGAGAGCCAAGTTCAATATTGCCTTGGTTGTTGACTGCAGCGACAAAAGAAGTGAGATCTAAATGGGTGCCAAGTTCAATGGTCAACCCAGAAATTTATTTATAAGTAACACTATAACATACCTATCATATCTTCTTATAACATAAGATAATGTATGGTGGTAGCCTATGAAGGTCTGTCTTGGCTAGTTTCTATAAACCTACCAACGTATTATTATGTTCGCTTGCTAGTTTCTACCAACAATCCAAATTTTCGGAATTATAAAATAAAAACCGACAAATACTTGTAGGCTTAGAACTTGCGACGGCTATAATTCATTATATGAAAACTAGCCAAGACAGACCTTCATAGGCTACCACCATACATTATCTTATGTTATAAGAAGATATGATAGGTATGTTATAGTGTTACTTATAAATAAATTTCTGGGTTGACCATTGAACTTGGCACCCATTTAGATCTCACTTCTTTTGTCGCTGCAGTCAACAACCAAGGCAATATTGAACTTGGCTCTCATTTCACATTTATGTTTTTGATTGATATCATTACTTTTTGTAGAAAAGTATATATCATCGTAACGCCGTGGGTCCTTTGAAAAGGACAAATTCAAAACTAAAACTAGACTTTATGTAGGTACCTAACCTAAGTAATAAATATGAAAACCGACTATAAGTACCTTCTCTTAATTGTAAATAAGTAAGTATACCTAAATTTATACTTAGTGCTCTGCCTTCCCCGGTATATAGGCGTGATTAGGCACTAATTAGGTATTTATGGTAAGCGTTCATAATAGAACGTAACCTAATTATTAAAAAATTGCCAGTTTTTTATTTTTTCCTTTGTATTCATGTAATTACCTATCTGCATACCAAATTTTAACTCTCTAGGTCATTTGGAACTGGGTTAGAATTTTGATCTGTCAGTCAGTCAATGATAAAAATGAGGATTTTTGGACATTAATATCTAAATAACTGTTTGAGATAAGCTTATGAAATTTAGAACACATATTTATCTCGCAAGTCACAATATATGAGCCAAATTTGATACGTTTATGTGAAATAGTTTTTGATTTATGAGGGATTCAAAAGTGGTTCCAAATGGTTCGTGTAATATTACACACGGTGCGGCTCGCCAGTTCTGTTTCTTGAACCTTGGCTTGACACGCTACCGCGTGTCTAGATCATAGCGGCAACAAAATCTGTGAAAATGTCAACGGGTTACAATATTGCGGTTGATGAGCTTAAATTCTGCGACCGACAGACAGACAACAGGGGCGTATTAATAGGGTCTCGTTGGAATTTGAGTATGGAACTCTTTAAAAAGGTATATTATTATAATAATATTTCACAACATCACATACATCGATCTGATCCCGTAAGTAGCTTAAGCACTTGTATTACAGAAATCAAAAACGACAGTGGATACACAAATATACTTAAATAATTTAATAACACACCCAGACACGGAACAAACACCGATGTTCGAATATTTGTCCCGAGTGGGAATCGAACCCATGACTCTTGGAACCGTAGGTAGTGAACCTAGGTCATTAACCACTGTTCCACCGAGCCAGTCAGTATTATAATTTCAGGTAAATAGGTTACCTATTAACTAACTGCAGCCATCACCAAAAAAAGGCCAACACTATCTAAGTTTAATAAGTGTCAAAACATAACAGATAATAAAATAATATGAACTGCTTTTTTTACCAACTGATATACGATGATGGCTTGGAGTAGCCTCGTCATCATCGCCGGACTTGCGGGGAAGCGGATGGCTCTCACCCCCAGTATAAACAGCAGAACATAGTCGTTGTATTAGTTGTATGCACTATTAGGCGGTTTTCAGTGAGACGGCAATCCGACATGACCGATGAGAGATCGGGCGCAGGACCACCGGCTTAACGTGCTTTCCCAGCCACGGGCGTTCAACCGAACTCGAACCGGGGACCTCTCGGCTCGGTCCCAACGCAGCACTTGCTACCAATAGACCAAAGAGGCAGGTGTATGCACTTTTAAATACCTTCGCTAGTTGTACGCACTATTAAATAGCCATAATGGTGTTCGCTGTACAATTACCAACAAATTGTTTCAATGTATATGCGCTGTACCACAAATGGCCATACAGAATCAATTTACACTGTTTCAATTCGGTTAGCCATTTCAAACGTTAAATGCGTTAACGGCCTTTACAGACAGGCAATTGTTCAATTAATATTGCGTGACAAATGCAATCAGCCATACCATTATTATTAGGCGTTCCAGTTGCGGCAAAATTTGGACGATTCACGTCTCGTTTAAAAGGGTATCAAAGGGTGAATTAATAAATTCAATCAGCAAAGATGTTCATGGGTCATCATAATTTTCATCATCAGTCCATATACGTCCCCACTTCTGGGACACGGGTCTACAGTAAACTAGGAAGGGCGATAAGGTGGTTGACTACACAACCTTCGTAGGTATGCAGGTTTCCTCAGGATATTTTCCTTCACTGTTAAAGCGTCGAATAAACGTACATAATGAATTTCAAATTTGAAAAACACATTGGAAGGTTGGGGGCGGTGGGGGCGGGGTTCACTGTTTTATAAGACTCTGTAGAATGTACAAAAATATGATGAAAATCCGTCACAAAAAGTGGGTAGAGATACTAAGCATTACCCTCAATAACTTCCAAAGCAAACGTTTTGCCTTACCAATACGTAACTATTCTAAAAGCCTATAGAGTGTCCGAACTCCGCATACACCCCTGCGGTACAACAAACAATCCAGCGGTCGAGGTCTGACAGATGCATCGATGGGAGGGTCATTTGTACTTAATGCGCGTATTAATACCCCCTATTGTCTTTACCCTCTTTGAACGGTACTTATAGTGAACCTACCTATAGTGAGGGTTATGTGACGCAATAGGTATTCGGGAAATGTTTGGAAGCGTGGTTAATAGCGCTTGTTGAGGCAGGGTTGAAGTCTCTGCTTTTGTAACTTTGAACGATGGGAGACGTTTTTTTAAAACATCACTTATATTAATCGGAATTCGCGGCAAGTAGCTTAAGCACTTGTGTTACGGATATCAGGAACAACAGTGATATACACAAAACTTCACGATATAGTTTAAAACAAAGTCGCTATATCTGTGCCTACATCCCTATGCATGCTTAAATCTTTAAAACGACACAATGGATTTCGATGCGGTTTTTTTTTAATACAAAGAGGAATTCAGGTGAAAGGTTTTTATGTAAAATTCACGCGAAGTGAAGCGAGAGAGGGTCACCAGTAAATATATAAATAACACACCCATACACGGAACAATCAAAGAATGTTGATCATACAAATATTTGTCTTAAGCGTAAATCGAATCCACGACTCTTGGCGTATAAGACAGCGGCAACTATCCAATACTCCATCGAACCAGTCAATGTACAATACATTTACCCTCTTTGAACGGTACTTATAAGTGAAGGCTATTAAGACGTAATAGGTATTCGGGAACTGTTAGGAAGCGTGGTAAGGCTCTTGTTGAGATGTAGAGTTCTTGCCCTTGACAGATGTTTATGATCGAAACTCTTTGCAAAAACAAAAACGTATAATTTTTGACTGGCTCGGTGGAACAGTATTTAGTGACCCAGGTTTACTAACTACGGTAATCCAAGAGTCGTGGGTTCGATTACCACCCGAAGCAGATATTTGTGTTACGAACAACGGTGTATGTTCCTTGTCTGGGTGTGTTATTAAATACATTTAAGTATATTTCTGTATTCATTGTTGATTCTGATATCCATAACACAGTGTATAAGCTACTTACCACGGGATCAGATCAATGTATGTGATGTTGTGTAATATATTTTTATTTAATTATATAAATACATTTGTAATTGAAAAAGTGATGCAAGATAATACGTCATCGCTTAGGGCTCAGCAAGCAGGCGTTAAGGTGAATGCCATAGGCTCAATAGGGTCTATTTGTGCCTGTCGACCTCATATGTAGACCTCACGGCCTTTTACGATCAGGTAGAGTGAGGTTACTGAACGCCCAATATAAAAAAAATGCTGCTGGTTCAGTGTGTTGGAATGCAATGATGAAGACTCTCGCGTTACATTACATTTAATCGCGACCATGATTGGTGTAACCCAGTCAAAACATCGGACAGTAATTCACAATGTATTTGTTACTGTTTCAATAGTATGAAGACTTGCATTGAATATTTTTAAACACACGGTAAATTGACCCCAAACTAAGCAGAGCTTGTACTATGGGTGTCAGAGACTGATAAACAAACATATATATTTATAAATTCATAATCACACCCAGACACGGAACAAACACCGATGTTCATCACACAAATTTTTGTCCCGAGTGGGAATCGAACCCACGACTCTTGGAACCGCCAGCCAGGGTCACTAACCACTGTTCCACCGAGCCAGTCAATGGTGGAAAAGAACAGAACAAGCGTTTGCACCTATACTCATGAAAATTAACTTATAGTTCAGTTTGAAAAACAAGCAACCTTTATATGATTCGCAATTCAATGAAAACCGAATCCTTAACAGTCAACACGTATTTTACTCAATACTACTAATTAACATAACTGCCACGTAAATGTTCATATGTTCTATCTAACTGGAGGGCAATCTTGGATGATATCTACCTCGGAGTCGAGAATAAATAATGTTTTTTAATCGTGCAATCCAAATCTAACTGCATAGTTTGGATAAGAAACAACATTGTGATTTCCAACCTAATACCTACTAAGTACATCGTAATACATACATAAAATCACGCCTTTTTCCCAGAAGGATAGGCAGAGATCACTTCCTGCCAAGTGCTAAGGTCCTACTAAGTAGTTGGTCGAATAATTTCTGTAATCTTAGCAAATAAGTTTAGTTTAGTTTAACAAGTCGATGGTAGGTAGTTAAATCTAGCAGAGTCAAATTCCAACAAACAAACACAGTGTGGTGTTAATTTTAAATTTGAAAAAACATATTTGTGCCTGGCTAGACGGGGACTCCAACCTATGATCTTGATTTGCGCGCCTCCCGTCCTTCCAGCCGGGCATGATTCTGAATTTTCAGAATTTCAAATTAAACCGACCCGCACTTGGCCAGGGTGGTTGTCTAAGGCCTGATCGCCGTAGATCAGGGTAGGCCCGTACCCCAACAGTAGGAACTTATACTCAAATTGATGATAATAAAATTTAGGTACATTTATACCTCTAAATAGCACCAAAAAAAACTACTCGTATTAAAATTACAATAAACAAATTTTCAAGACATAAAGTTGTCCTTTGGTCTCTCCAATCAGATGACTGCTCGTAGTCAATGCCCAAATCAAATGCATTACCCGTAGATCCATTTGTATAATTGCCGACAGACCAAATCGCGCGTTTGCTGGACCGATCAGACAGCGCAATTTGTAATTGATATAAGTACCTAAAGTTAATTAGAATTTATGCAGTAAATAGGAATTGTGTACCTATTATGTTTGTTTTTTGATGAGTTCGGCGGTTTGCGTGGAATGAAATGGATTTTTTTCTTTGAATTATTAAGGACTGCAATTATTAACTTTATCAAAATAAATGTACCATGACGTTTGGTATAAACCAAAAAATACCTGTTAATAAAAAATCTGGATTATCAAATCTCTTCTATTGAAAATCATAGCATAAGCAAATTGACAGGCTCAATAGTACAGTGGTTAGTGGCTTATAGTTCCAGGAGCCGGGGGTTCAATTCCCACCAGGGACAAAAACATTCATGACGTGATGTACATGTCTGTTTCGTGTCTGGGTGTAAAATTGTAGTATTTATTTGTATATGTATGTGTTTATAAATAATCTATATCAGTCTCTGACACCCATAGCACTATCACTTCTTAGTTTGGGGTCAAGTGACCATGTGTGGAAACGTCCATAACATTTGATATAATAATTATTATTTTACAAAATGCCTATGTAATTGATCAAATTTATTTCTATAATAAATAAATTTTACCATAAATAATTTTCCTATACCATAAATTTCAAAGTAACCTTTAAAAGTACCGCGTAAAAAAAGCAAAGTAAACATGTTACTTGTTTCAAATGCATGAAGAGTGTCTAGGAAGATGAGTGGACACTTCACCGTGTCTGCGAAACGTAGCTGAAGGGAATTAAATTAAAAATGTAAACTGACATAGGTAATCCTCGTTGTGACAAGCACCTGCCTAGAACGCATCCACGAGTGATGAGTGAAGGTTTTTTTTTATCACTGGGAATAAAATGAAAAGATTTATTTTTTATTGTACAAGTGTTTTGTACTAGCAAAAAGCACTTTTCCGAAGAAATAATGGCATTCTGATGAATAATAGTGTCAAAAGTAATAATTAAAATTCCTATATAACATTAAAAAAATATTAGGGTAAGTAAAATAAAAGTAAAGCAATTAAAAAACAACTTACCTAAATTTTATGCCCGGTGTTCAGTAAGCAGAGGAGAGTTCAACACCTCAATCCATAATCACAAAACACACGGTAAAAAAGTTTTAAAAGTACATAAACAAAAAAAAACAACTCAAAAAAATTATTTTGACAGACTAGTAATATTTTTCAAAGGCAGAACTTCATCCTTCCGTCGCTAGAATGTTTGATCGATATTTCTTTCAAATAAAGACCATTAAAAAAAACAGAAAACAACAAATCCGTCTCTAGATCTTTTTTAAACAAAAGCAATTCGAAAATCATTTAAAAAATATTCCCATGGCGCGGAAAACAAAAGAACAATTTTGAATTTCGAAACGAATGTCGGAATAAAATACGCGCGAAAGACACCGACGCAAGTTGCGGGCCGTTCGATCACGTTGGCAGGACGCGCGCTCCCGACGGACCGCGCGGCGAATCTGGCGGGAGTCAGGATACGTTGCACGGCGGGTTAGGGATTTAACTGCGACTTTGTTTTGTTCGAAAAAGTTCGGGGCTCAGTTCGCTGTTCTAATTTTAAAAGATTTTTATTTTTACATATTACGTTTTCTCGAAAAGAATGAAATTGTATGTTTACCTATTTGGCAATATCGTCCATCCTATTTTACTGTTGACTTATTATTTTACATTATCGTGAGCACCGATTTAATAATCTCAAGCAATGAAAAAAAAAATAGTTTTATTATTAAGTACATAATTAAAATTATACAAGTTAGTTATTTAATATTGAATAAAAATATAAACTGAACAGCTTATACTTTTATTCAATTAGTTTAAAATTATGCCTTTCGCACAGTTTAATAAGAATATTATTTAATGTTTTTCAGTTTGAGAATATAACATTTATAGAGCAAACGAGGCGAATAACATAGAAATAAAATATCTACTAAGCGCCATCTCGGCTATTAAGTGTAAAGCTTTATCCGTGAAAGTGCTGCCCGCACGGCCGTGTTCATAACATTGTATTAAGTAATTAGTTCGCTAGATGGCGCTTTTCCGAAATAACGATGATAAGTATGGTCTCTCTAACACATGGCAGGACGGATTTGTGACTGTCCTGTGGGCTATAAAGCTAGGCCACCAGTTTCACGTATTGGTATCGGACGGTAATATTCGGTATTGCTTGCAAATAATATAAGGAGTAACCTTGTCCACCAATCGCCATCGTATGTTGTGGACGCTTATTATGATAACTCCAATGCGTACAATTGCGTGCAATGCGGATAAATGTTCTTATAAGATCGGAAATTATATCTGTGTGATCTGTTATAATAAGGGATTACCCACGATTTTTTTTTGCAGAAGTGACTGCTTACTTTTTTTTTCGGGGCAGCGACACGTTGGGCGCCAAATTAATAAGCACAGCATACTACGCTGACTATGTAACTTATGATTGTTCTGACTGTTGTTGAAAGCCCATGTGAAAACAAGTCAACAAGAAGGTAAAACAAAACTTCAAAAGTTCTTGTCATTCATTGTCTGTCGAAACTACGCAGTACCATTGACCGTACTTGGGTGGTCGGTCCCATCACACAGTGGTACTAAGACGAACCAGTGACGTCACTGCCGGTCAAGTCATCAGCTAGTCCTATTCCATGACCCGGCACTACAATGCACTGAACGCATTCTCCGCTATGCCTATCGGAAGCTTCGCCACAGTGTGAGTGATGGCAGTGAGCGTGTTAAAATGTGGGCAAATAACCAGGTCAATAAAAAAAAACAAGTTTTAAGAAACAAGTTTTTTCATATTTTATTTTATTTTGCCGGCCATCTAAAGTCATCTGCCTATGGAAATTCCCTACCCATAATAGCGGCGCCTTTTACTTTAAACTTTAAATATAAAAGGGTATACACCGTGAAATTTTAGTGGTTGTTTTCCCGCAGTAAAATGATTCTATCTTAGTAGTACAATAGATTTATGCAGTTCTTTTTGTTAAAATCAATAAATGCCCGGTTTTACGAAAGGTTTAACCGAAACTTGAAAGCACGTTTGAACCGCTTTATGACTTAGGGTGTCGAGCTTCTTCAGCTTTAAGCATCGATTTCATGCGGCAATCAGTACCTGATTACGTCACATCTTATAAAAGAACGATAGCTTCTCTCGTTTTCGAGTTGGAAAATTATTATTTTGAATATTTGAAAAAAAAATTTTTTTTTTTCGAGGAATTATTTGCATGATTCGATGGTATTACTAAAGGCAAATCGTTCTGCCACGGGAAAACAACCACTAAAATTTCACGGTGTATATGTACTTATTTAATTTTTTTATTGTTAATTTAAATAAGTACAAGAATTTAGTTGTTAACTTAAATTTGATTACCTTAAAAAGAACTAATTTTGGAAAAATTATGACTTGTTCTCATACCTACATTTTCCTTTACCTATATTCGAATGTCAATGTCAATATGACTATTTCAGATAAGACAATTTTTTAATTTTTTTTATTTCATACGCTGCCCAAAAATCTGCCTCCAACAACGTCACTACCGCTGCAACCCATAAAAAAACATCCACACTGTTATCAAATTCAATTGTGGTTCTATTTTCGAATGCGGAGTTCGAGGACCGATACGCGCATGAGCAAACGTAATCTGTGGTGCCCGCGCTCAGTCCGCACGAGGCTTCCAGCGCGGCTGCGCGCGGCCCGCGACGACGCGACCGAATTTAAAAAGTAAACACGCGCCGCAATCCAGTGCTGTGAATAATTAAAAAGTTAACAATAAAAATGAGGCGGAACTTGAAAATTGCGTGCCTCCTCGGCGCTGTGTGGATGCTATTCATGTTCTACTACATGCAGCCGGACTCCTCGCAGACTAAGGTGAGTCCCAATCAGCTGTTCCGGCGTCTGCCGCGCATGCGCCCGCGATAACTGCAATGATGGCATTATAATGGCGTGAATTAAAAAAATATTACAATTGAGTGAAAGTGCGATCAAACTTTTTCCGGCGTCCGCTTACCTTGACCTGCCCGAAAAAAAGGTAACGGAACGCGAGAACAATTCGTGTGCGTACAAAATATCGTGCACATTTGCGTTTTGTAATTGCGTCCACTAATATCCGAATCACGGATCTAGACCGAGTTACATCACTATTAATGTTTTGTTTTGCGGTTTGAACATAGAACGATTTGTGCAGTTGTTTTCTTTTTTTTCAGTGATTTGCTCAAGGTTGCGAGATGCATAAAACATCGTAACGGTTACATGTGCACTCTGATCTAATTAACACACTCGCACTACATGTGGCTTGAGTCATAGTTTAATGACTATAGGTATTAGGTATTCTGATTTTTTTATATCTAATACCCACCCACGAATGATCTTAATGTTACAAAGTTATTTAGCATCTCTAAAAATAGGCAGGTAGAAAGAAAATCATGTAACAATTACACTTTCGTCTTTTTATTGACCTCATTAAAAATTTTTTTTTGATATTCAATAATTGATGAACTATTTGTAAATACCTTATCCTTTAAATAACTATTAAACCTTAAAAGTTTGACTATTAATAATTATTAAAAAAGATATTTATTGCACCGAAAAAGAAATTATGTTCAATGTTATCAGTAATAAAATATGTCAAATAACTAAAACTTGTTGTTACAAACATCATTTGATTCACCATCATACACCATACAAAAAAAATCGAAATTCCAGCTTATTTTCACCGGTAAATCTTCGAATTCTTACACAAGAGTGCAACTTTCTTGACTCAACGTTTTTCTTTTAATCTCAACCAAAGCCCGATACAATTCAACGAGATTTAATTGCTAATTTACATATTAATTACCGAACAGGACGCTCGATACCGAATCTGCGAACTTGCAACGCCTTCACACCTTCACTTTGACGCACGCACTTTTTAGGATTCAGTGAGGTTATCCGAATCGATTTAGTCTTTTTGCAGGTTATATTAGCTACTATATCTAGATGATATATGTATTATTTAGTAAATTTAGCACTCTTTAAGAGCACTTTAAATGATTACATTAATTATTCTAAAGAAATACGCAATGAAATATTTTAATTAAATAGATTTAGAATATACTGTATACAAACATTGTTTGTATACAGTATATTTTACGGTTAAATACGGTTTAATAGGCTCATAAAACTTTCTAAGATTTTAAAGTCTTATCGCGGTGTGCGTTTTAATATATTTTCAAGATAAATTATCAGATATAAAACATATTTAATAAAATAGTCACCTGGAGACGTAATCTGCGTGGAAATAACTATAATATTCATCTTGATATTCTGCGATAATTAGCATCCCATCATAAATAATGAATTTAAAATTAAAATACATAATCTTTAGTACCTCTTAACTATGCGTTAATATATTATAATAGTATATAATTTTCAATTATTATACATTTACGGAGCTTTCATGGGCTATTTTGAGAATATAAATTACTTTCGCGTTTGATAAAAATCTTCAGGGTGTCCCAAAAAGTAGTGTCAAGCGGAAGTCCTGAGATAGAACACCCCGTGGGGCATCCGAAACACCCCCATGTATGTTCCGCGATTTTTTGTAGTTTTTGAGTTATGATTATTTTTCGAAACTTTTGAAAATATTTGACCTAACCGACTGAAAATATTCTAAAGAAAAAAGTATTATACTTTTTTGAGAAATTCTTTTTTCAAATCAATTTTCATGAGTTTTTCTTCAATGCCTAAAACATTTGTCTCCATAACTTATATGGAAGTACTCAAAATGATGGTACAAACTTTAAAATTACGTTCTATTAATTATGTCTTACAATTTCAACTTGAAATTTATACTATTAGGAGGTAGCTGCATGGCTCCTAAGTAACTTTAAAAACTGCGCCAGACTTTCAGCTTTCGTAATCATTAATAAAAACTGGTACTTAATGGGCTACTTTTGTTGAAATTGGACTTCAAACACTGAGTGGTGGAAAAATTCATAAAATTAGTCATTTAATTACGACGTATTATTTGGACATTTTATTATTTCTAAAGTTAATTAGTTTGTAAACAAACCTAAATTTAATACAGAAACACTCAAATGTAAACATTTGGATGTCATATTTTTTTGTTTCATTTAATTTTCAGTGCGCTAACACTGTTTTCACATGCAAAACAAATCCCTTTGTTACGGCGAACTTGACGAACTTTGCTTTCTTAACGGACATTAAATGCGATTACTAATTAACTTTTTATAATAAATAATCAAAAACAATAACTTTTTTTTCATTTTAGTTCCCATTTTTAAAATTTAATTTATTTCTTAAGTATCACAAATGAAACTCAAAAATGGTAATTTCTTAGTATTTCTGTAATAATTATGATTGTTAACAATTAACAGATTAACTTTAGAAATAAGAAAATGTCCAAATAATACTTCATCATCAAATGGCTAATTTTATGATTTTTCCACCTCTGTGTCTTCGAAGTCCGTTTTCAGCAAAAGTAGCCTATTAAGTACCAGTTAATATTAATGATTACGAAAGCTGAAAGTCTGGCGCAGTTTTTAAAGTTACTTAGGAGCCATGCAACTACCTCCTAATATTTTAAATTTAAAGTTGAAATTGTAAGACATAATTTACAGAACGTAATTTTACAGTTTGTGCCATCATTCTGAAAACTTCCATATAAGTTATGGAGACGAATATTTTAGGCATTAAAGAAAAACTCATGAAAATTGATTTGTTAAAAGAATTTCTCAAAAAAGTAAAATACTTTTTTCTTTAGAATATTTTTAGTCGGTTAGGTCTAATATTTTCAAAAGTTTCGAAAAATAATCATAACTCGAAAACTATAAAAAATCGCGGAACATACATGGGTATGTTTCGGATGCCCCACGAGATGTTCTATCTCAGGACTTCCGCTTGACACTACTTTTTGGGACACCCTGTATAATGAGATTAGATAATATACAATGAGGTCTTAATACGATATTTATTAAATTAGCATAAACGTAATAGCATTTTTACTGCCCGACGTTTGATTGAGTTACACCAAACATGATCGCGAGCAAACACTTAGTTGAACTGTCACATTTGACAGTTAAAAGCACTCAATTTTAATGAGTCATCACTCAGACACTCATCATATTGTGTTGGTATGATTATCATATCGGTAAACGCTTTGTAATCGTAACTTTAAGCCCCACATTTCTGTGTTTGGTATGACGAACTCTAAAAGTAGGTACAATGAAAGTTATCAAGTTTATTTTAAAGTGTAAGTAATAAGAGTTGTTACTATTGAGTAATAATCACTTTTCTACTCGAAATCCTTTTGTACGAATGGTTTTTTGATCAGTTAGATAAGTAGTTCAGCGTTAAATTATTTACATTTCTGTTTACTACGTGTACCATGACAAGTGTGGGTAATTTATTTCTAACTTAATAAGGCATGAATACTACGCAGAGTTATAATGGTTTCGACTCAAAATACCAGTGTCTTGATTACTTTGTACAAAATGTTTTATAATAAAATGTTCGTTAAGGTCAGGTAACTATAGTATTTTGAAAATTCTTATTTGTATAGGAACACTTATTAATATAAGACTAGACTACAAAAAATAGACTCCAAAATATAAGACTACAAAAAAAACTATTAGAGATTTAAGGTTAGAGATAATATTTTTTTTCTTAACCTGTATTATCCCACTTCTGGGCAAAGTTCTCCTCCAAACCCATCCACTCCTCTCTATCCAAAGCCAGGACGGACTTAACTCTATCAAAGAACAATAAGCTAGGTTAGGTCACTTAAAATATGTATATATGGCCAGGCCATACTATGGGGCCTCACCACCGCTACGGAACCTTAATTACACCCGACTCGGTCTTGACCAATTATTTACTTTGTTGTTCGTTTTGGCCAGTCACCAACCTCCTCTTACCAACAAAATGTAACATCGGCTGCTCTGATTGCACGTAACAATGTTACATAACATTGAAGATTGATGATCGGATTATAAAGATCTTCTTTGTAGTGGGTTTGACGATAATGCGAGTTACGCTTGACAATGATCTTGGATGCAGGTCTAGTAAACTTTACGTTGTTATTACCGACTGAACTCTCTTGATTGCTATTTTGTCATCAATATTCTCCTTTTGGTGATACTAACAAGGCTGGATCCAGGCTAAGAGATCATCTTGGATCCCTGCCTGGATATTCCACTGCCATGGCCATTCTGTAGGGCTTGACCCGTGTGAAATCTAATGGACCCCCCTCACAAGAGGTTTTCTCTTAGTTGACGGAACTTCATTACCTAATATTATTTCATCTGTAACCGAACAAATGAATCTTGATCCGGCCAAAACACCTTATCTAATTACTAGGTTACCAAACACATCGTCTTTGCTTGAACCTATTGATTATTGCAGCCATAATTATAAAATACTTGTTGTGTGCACTCTATGTAATTATTATGTACATTTTTTCTCACGTTATTTCCAGCTTGGCTCACGCAAAGGAATCGTTTTTTAATTAGCTCGAGATTGTATGAAGTGTGACGGATAGACATACGTACGCCTACATTACATTGCGTAGCATTATACTTTGTAAATACAAATTGAAAATTTTATTTCAGCTTATTAATTTTTGAAATTTTAATTTCAGTTTGTAATTTTTTTTTAAATGATGGTCCATGAACTTGAAAGCGTCGTAAACCCTACCTAAAAATACCTGTGATTTCTTTTTTTTTATTGACGTACACGTTGTTCTTATAAAAATAATTCATTATTTTTAACTTGGCTTGACTATGTATTTTTATTTGTTGCTTTTTTAATGTTATTAAAGCTCAAGCTTTTAAAACTTTTTCAAATTTTAAAATTTGGCGTATGTAGACAATTATTTTATTTTACTGGATTTAGGATTGAAGAAAACGCCTAAATTTCACTTTTAGTTACTGACATGTCTAAAAGAATATCATAGGCTAACTTTTTAAAGTCATACGCGGGTAAGAAGAAGATATTCAATGATTTTACAAAGTAAGTACCATTTGAGTACCAAATGAATATTATCACGTGCATTATAATGCATTTCCTCAATGTACCACCGGTTTCCTACCACAGCAATTATTATGCATTTACTCTACTCGTAAGTATAATTTGCTATCACCATGCAATTTTCTTTTACCGCTATGCAAAATAGAAACATGTGCAAATGAGTATTGTGATCAGTGAAGTCTTATATCTTTTAAAAATAAAGAAATCCAAATGATTTAAATCAATAAAGATCGATTTATTTGTTTTTAAATAAAATTTTAAGCATTGATATGCTTTTGAATATTTTAGAGGTCATTTGGGATTGCAGTAGCCTTGACATTATCACCCCAAATATATTTTTTTACTATAAATTGTGTAGTACTAGGTAATATACCGATTAACAGCCAAAACGACTAATAAATGTTTTACATATTATAGTTCTTAGCTCTTACTATTGTTAAGACACACACATACACATATTAATAAAGCAAACTCACACATATTATTATGAAAATTGGAATAACTTAAAAATATAGATTTTTAGACGTAGAAAAATACAAGCGTGCGTGCGAGCAAACCCACCCTATACGGGGGAAAGGGACCGCAAAATTTTTGTTAGCTCCGCAGTTTTAGAGGTTTCTGCCCTGGGGCCACGATCAATATCCAAAGGGCTAAGTTATAGAGACGTCTTTCATTCAAGAGTTTGATTCATAAACTTATTATTATTCTGCAGAGTAACTTCACGTCGTATTCCTTGGTCTATTTGCGTGACTTTAAATATAGCTGTCTTGATTTTTATTTCATACTTAACTGTTAAATTAGTCAATATACTTAATAAGTATTCAGCAAAACAGATCAATAAAAATAGGTATTAAGTCAAGTCGACTTAAAATATTTGCTCGTTAATGCGAGAATCCAAGAAAGATATAGAATCACTGAGCTCATTGTCTATGACCTAAATCGGATAAAACCTAGGGCACTGCTAACGAAAGGAAAATGTAAAGCATAGCGTAATATTCGTAACATTTCTCTGCGAAATGGACAGTAGTTATAATGATTGTTCTCTTGCCGAAATGGCGCCCACCGTGGGGCCGGAAAAACTAATTAAGCTTTGATATCCCCTTTATACGATGTCTGGATGGTTTTTGGTTAGAACTTTATTTTGGCTCTAATTTTCTGCCGAGCAGCGCTGTTAATAGACACAGATTTGTTCTTGCGGGTTTTTATAAATATTTGGGTACAAGTGATATTTATGTCTTTGTCATGAAGGAATATCAAAGGTTAATAAATACATATAAGAACATGACCCAAACATCCTATATCCTCTGTATTCTATAGATAGTACGCTATGGAAGGCAAATTAATACATTTATAGGTTTGCGATACAGGCGCCTAACGTGGGGTTTACAAAAACGATTTGTGTGATTATCACAATAAGTATATCACATACTAGGGATTTTTATGTATAATCCTATAAAAGATTGGTTTTAATAACATTTAAGAGTATGTATAATGATAACAAATGTGTGTATTACTTTTATAAGTGTCAAATAAACAAAAATATTATTGTACGTTTCTCCATTTGTTTAAGACTTTATTATGTAATTAGATGGTGCCAAGAAAAATATTTAATGGCTTGCAATAATATCCCTAATGCTCAAGCCCAGCTGGTGATAATAATTGTCGTTTGCGGAATGGTCGCCCGACGTGGGGCAAGAAAAACTGATTATTATGATAATTTCCAAGATGGCGTCCTTTCTTTGGACGTGTACAAAAGGTTTGTTGAAGACTAGCAAATTGAAATAGGTACAACCTCTTTTGTAGGCCAACTCAACAACAATCAAATAATAATTTAGCTACATGTATAAAAATAATCTTACTATCTTTCTACCTACCTATATTATATTTTATTTCGCTGTCTGAATATTCGTGACAACTTTAATGCTCTGATTCTGTTATAACTACAAGTTCATATATAAAGACCTGTTACAATTTAATAATTAATATTTACATTTAATTTAATATTTTCCATATGTTAAAAGTGGTAGCGATTTTGTTTAATTACAAACCGTAAAACATCAAACAAACCAATTTGTGTTAGTAAATACTGAAGCTCGAATATGTGTTCTGTTTTATAGGGTATAAAGTCGTAAACTCTTCATTCTAGCTCAGTTTAAAGAAGTAGCCCATGCTAACAATGTTATCGTGTTTTATCACTCAGCAAACTAACTGAGAGCAGTGACACATATGCAAACAAGATACGCAATGAAATTGCATTGTGATGTATATGTTACGGTCAATGTGAGCAATCGGTTATTATCTATAATCACCGGTAAATATAGATAATCCCCGACGCACATGGTAAATGTAGTGAATTATTTAAATTTACCGGTAATTATATAAAACTCCCGCTCGACTGTGGTGAATGTTGACATTGCTGACAAATATCACAAGTACTCTGCAATTCCAAATGTCACAAATCTCAAATCTCAAAAATATATTGACGAAAAAGAATTTTAAGAGTTCCACTGAAAATTCCCTGCCAATTTGGTAATTTTATTTAACTTTATTTTTATAAGATAATATTTTTTTAAAAATCAAACATGATTTTTGGTTTCTAGACACTTGACTGGTTTATTTTATAACTAGCTGTGTCCGTGACTTCGTTCGCGTGGACTACAGAATTTTACATACAAAAGTTTTTTCCCAGTAACTCCCGATCCCTTACGAAAGGCCTTTTACAATATCGCGTCGCAAGTAAGCTTTAGGTAAGTCTATTAGGGTACCTGCATGCCAAATTTCAATCATCTATCTTACGCGGTTTAAATGTTTTCAGAAAAGTTATTTATAAATACATACTTAACTACATAATCACACCTAGACACGGAACAAACGCCGATATTCACGACACAAATATTTGTCCCGAGTGGGAATCGAACCCATGACTCTTGGAATCGCCAGCCTGGGTCACTAACAAAACCATTGTTTCACCGAGCCAGTCAGTTTTATTTATTATTTGCCACATTTACACAAAGGGTGTAGTAATTTTATATATTTACCGGTAAATGTGATTAATTCGATAGTTTTCTCCACCTTTACCACGAACACTAGTAATTATGCATAGTTACCGGTAATTATACATAACAACCACTCTATCCACTTTTACCGTAACATATACATAACCTAACTTTTATCGAGTCGGTTAATCTATGTGTTTAAGCACAAGCGTGTAATCATTCTGTGATATCTGCTCAGTGGTCCCGCCTACATTTTATTTGTATGATAGCTTTATACGATATATTTACGATAAATGAAGAACTTTTGTTTATGTTGTAGAACATCTATACGTTTTATGATTTTAAGCTTTCGCGTTCCATTACACTAAATATTAGTCTTTATGGGTCTACACGCGATATTAGGAGTAGCAAATACTAAGCTACTTACTGCCCGACGTTTCGACTGTCGAAGACTAATATTTAGTGAGGGAAACGAAAGACTAATATTAATCTATACGTATTGCTGCTAAAATCGTTTGTAACTATGGGAATTTTGCTCAATACTTTATATTATAATAACGGCGAGTTAAAATTATAAATTTGTTCATAATATTATAAATATTGAAAATAAACAATAAAGAAAAATAGACACAACATTTATGGCAACAAAAACAGAATGGAACAAAATAAATAGGGAAAATGTAACAGAGAGCGTGAGAAAATCTTTTATCCCCAGCGTTCACATTTATTTGTCCATTGGACATTATTCACTTAGTAAAAAAACATCTGAAAACGCTTGACAACGGGGAATAACCGGTCAAATGGAAATCGGACATACTCTCTCCAGTTTTTTTAATATTTTTTGTCAGAGAGACAATAAATTAAATCATCTGTGACAATTTCTGGGTAGAAATGGTAGAAATTGTTATTAATGTTCAGGATACAGACTAGCCTAGCTACAGATATGGGTAATAACCCATATCTGTAGCTAGGATAGTCTGTATCTGTAACTTTTATTTTGAAAAGTTTTTTTTAAAAAGCTTACCTACCAATATTATGGAAGGCGTCGATGGCCGAGTGGGTCGTTGCTTGCCATGCGAGAAGTCACTCATACCACTGTGTGTTTCAAATTCATACGTACGAATATTCGACGCCTTAACGATGAAGGTAAACATCGTGAGGAAACATGCACACCTACGAAGAAGTTCTTAGGTAGTGAAGTCAACCAACCCGCACTTGGCCAGCGTGGTTAACTTGGGCCTTATCGCCCTAGTTTAGAGTACGCCCGTACCCCGGCAGTGGAGATGTATAATTACGGCTTGATAATCATGATGACGCTGGCTACATATACACCGTGAAATTTTAGTAATTTTAGTGGTTGTATTCCCGTGGCAGAACGATTTGCCTTAAGTAATACTATCGAATCATGCAATTAATAATTACTTGAAAAAAAATTTTTTTTTAAATTTTCAAAATAAATTTTTCCAAATCGAAAACGAGAGAAACTATCGTTCTTTTATAAGATGTGACGTAATGAGGTACTGCTTGCTGCATGAAATCGATGCTTAAAGCTGAAGAAGCTCGACACCCTAAGTCATAAAGCGGTTCGAACGTGCTTTCGAGTTTCGGTTAAACCTTTTGTAAAACCGGCATTTATTGAATTTAACTAAAAATAACTGCACAAATGTATTGTTCTACTAAGACAGAATCATTTTACTGCGGGAAAACAACCACTAAAATTTCATGGTGTAGAGGTAAGGCACCCTAGAACGAATCATAGCTTCCGTAGTGCAAAATACTATGTCAAAAATGTAAATTAACATTCATTTCACGCTCTAGAAAGTGCGTAATGATCAATGCGAATGCGTATCACGAAAGTAAAAGATTAGCTAGGTCAAATCCTCGCTTAGTTTAGGCACGAAGAGTAAATTAAGCAACTTATAGCTCACTTACATTAATTAGTATTGTATATCATTTGATCTTGAACACACGTTTGAAATAAAACTTAGTTTACGAATTAAATTCGTGTGTGCTGCTATTAATTTATAGACATACTAGCTTTCCGCCCGCGACTTCGTCCGCGTAGAGACGTTTAACGGGTAAAACATTACTTCCTTGTAGCCCAGTCAGTTAAAAATTAGCCTATAACCTTTTCTAGGCTCTGGACTATTCCTGTACCAAATTTCATTTTAATCGGTCCAGTACTCTATGCGTGAAAGCGTAGCATACAGACATATAGACAGAGTTACTTTCGGATTTATAATATTAGTAAGGATAAGGATTATTTAGTAACATCTTATTTTGAGACCCAAGCAAAACTCACCGGTGACCATGAGTGATGTAAAGAGCTCGAAACGTCGGGTCGGGTTTCTATGTAATATGTTTAGAATACCAATACCGCTTGTATTGGTATAGTTAAATCCATAAAATTGTTAGAGTAAAATCAAAAATGTACATTAATTAAGCAAATCAGGTTCGGCAGGTACTAAAAAGTTAAAACCACTAAATCGCTTTTCGGCAGTTTTTTGTATCAATTTCTTTATTTAAACTCTAAACGTTTGAGATGAC
The DNA here is from genome assembly GCA_039566165.1 of Maruca vitrata. Taxonomy (NCBI): domain Eukaryota; kingdom Metazoa; phylum Arthropoda; class Insecta; order Lepidoptera; family Crambidae; genus Maruca; species Maruca vitrata. The sequence continues at coordinate 15,290,560 of CM076914.1, read as the reverse complement.
GGAGGTTCTGTTCTACCTAACTAGGTTACCTAGGTACTGTCTAGCATTGCATCTGTCGAGGACAGACCGACTTTATCATCCCTAGATGTTTAGACTTGTTTGCATAATACAACTTGAAAACAATACTACTGCACTGTGGTTCTGAACTATTTCAAAACAAGCGATTTCTCAAACAAAACAAAGGTTTTATTTTTAAGAATGATTAATAATGGCATTGAATAGGTATTCTTTTTGTTTGCGTGGCTATGACAAGAATAAACATAAATTGAAAGTAAAGCTATGTATTTGCATTGTCTCTTTAACTTTTCAATGCTTCACAGGATTTTAAACTAAGTACATTTGAACTTACGATCATTTACAAAACAGTTATTGTACACTAGCGCCTCGCCCGTGACTCGTCCACATACGGACGTTTAACGGGTAAAACATTACTTCTTTTTAGCGCAGTCGGTTAAAAAATTGCTTATGTCCTTTTTCAGGCTTTGGACTATAATCTGTACCAAATTTCATTTAAGTCAGTCCAGTACTCTTTTCGTAATTTCGTATCAGACAGATAGAGTTACTTTCGCATTTATAATATTAGTAAGGATTTTTTTTTTTTTTTTATAAAGAGGCTAACAAGATGACCTCACTCCACCTGATGGTAAGCGGTAGTGAGATCCAAATATGAGGTCGACAGGCACAATAGACCATATTGAGCCTGTCGCACTCACCCTGAAAGCCATAAAAAAGGAGACCACTGCTGCGGCAACAACGAGACAAGGCGTGGAGTCTCGCATTGGTATTGAGCTGTGCGGGTCCGAGTTGGCCAGTCCGCCGGACGGAAGGGCCCCCGCACCGCCGGGCTGACCCGCTCCGCCCGCACAATACCGCCGCTAAGACTCCACTGGTCCGGCGCTTGCCGCACCAATGGTCCCCCCTGGCTCCGGTTCGTACAGTGCTGATCCCGGAACGCGACCTGACCGAGAGAGGTCAGAGTCACTTGGCGGGTTTTACACAACTGTATGGTGGTAACAGCAACCGGTCGACAAAATGTCTCCCACCTGAACAAAATGTCTCCCACCTGAACAAAATGTCTCCCACCTGAAGGATTTCTGCGCCTCAGCTAAATGTGTTCCCTTCCAATCATTATCAGTCATCAGTATAATCCAAGCCCTTTTCATATTAGAAACAATCAATATTTCACGATAAACAGTTCAATAGTTCACGCAATCATTTCCTACACAAAGTGACAATAATAAAAAAAAAATGTTTCACGTTGTCATAACTGTTATCGCTAGCGGGGCGGTGTCAATGGCCTTTCGTTTGACTATAAAAAGTGCAGCTGAGTAATAAATATACACATACCTACATACATGTACAGTATAAAGTCCCGTGGAGTCCCATGACAATACTCACTATGTGTACCTAGTTCCTATGAGTACGAGTTCCCACGCCATTGCACGATTTGGTAAAAAAACTTTCTTGAAATTAACGGCTTAGTAAAGCGAATGTGACAACTGGCGATAACAATAGTAAGGCAATCGTACTTCGAAACGTGTTTTTCTAGAGTTGACGAAAATCGTATTTACCCGACTACGGCAAAGCAAAAGGAGGGTTATGATTTTGACAGGCTATGTATGTATGTATGTATGTTTGTATGTATGTATGTATGTTCATCTGTTTCCACATAACTTCTAAATTGCTTGTCAGAATTCGACAAATGACATATCATTAGAAGCGTCTTAATTGTCCGCTGGTTATAGGCTATATAGGGTTTCACAAAATCTAATGTGGCGCCCACTAGCGGACAAAACATACAGAGTAAAAAAATAAAGTTAAGATAAATACGCCGTGTTTGGTATCATTGGAAAGCGCTTTACTTGTACATTTTAAATATATATATATTACTAGCATTTGCATGTGACTTTACGTATATTCATGGACTGATTGCATATAGTTCACATCTTTTCGTTCATAGCTTCTTACTACTTATGTTGGTTCATCAATTTAACTTTTGATAATATTATGCGCCACAAATACACTTTAACACCAAAATAGTACAAATAATAAAAAGTTAAAAACTAAAACCCAACTACGACAAAAAACGACGCTGAAAAAGTATAAAACAAGACTTTTAGAACACTGAACTGAACAAAGTTGCTTATGTAGTTCCAAGTAAATGGACACAGTAGACTCTACCAAAATGCTTATGTTGAAAATTGACAATAATGTCATACAATACTATTTTGAAGTATGCAATATTTACTATGTAGAGATAAGTTTTCATGTTTGGAAAGGCGTAGTCACACGTTCCATACACAAGTACCTACCTACCGTAGCACTTTGACAACGTGTGACTGCGGTTTTCCAAACATGAAAACCTATCTCTACATAGTAAATATTGCATACTTCAAAATAGTATTGTATGACATTATTGTCAATTTTCAACATAAGCATTTTGGTAGAGTCTACTGTGTCCATTTACTTGGAACTACATAAGCAACTTTGTTCAGTTCAGTGTTCTAAAAGTCTTGTTTTATACTTTTTCAGCGTCGTTTTTTGTCGTAGTTGGGTTTTAGTTTTTTTACACGTGGGTACATGAAATCTGTTTAAAACGTTCTAATATTGCCTGTTGTCAGTCATAGTGACAGAGTTTAGACCACATAAAACCTCAAGGATTACGGGATACATACTAAAATTGGATGACCGTCGCTATGCATAATTTATAAAATAAATAAGTGAGAGTATTAAAGCAAACGTTTGGTTCCCAGCCAAGACTCGTGACATGCCTCACAAATGCATATAAATGAACCCACTACCCTCCGTCAAAGGTTTTTATGACGACACATTCAAAGGAAAGTGGCTAACAAGCCGATGCGAATACCTAATCTCGTAAGATGTGGGACTTTGTAAAAGTGAGTGGGATCTAGATTACATCCTGGTTGTATTCAGTAGGTTGAACGTGGATTGAAATTTAAAGTCGTAAATACTTTTGAACTTCACATCGTCACGTCACTGCATTACTTCAATTCCAAGTTTATTAAGCACTTTTGTTTTTATAGGTAACTTAAATAAAATTGACGATTGGGACCGCATTAAGAACCTTTATCGGTTTCTCAGGTCTATAAACTAGTAACTAGTAATATAAACAGAGAAATTGACCATCTTTAATCCAATATTTTATGCTTACACTAGCTTTTTTAAAGTACTATTGTAGGTTGTGATGTTCATCATAAATTATGATGTTCTTCTTATTTCGTAACACAACAGATTATTGCTATCCAATTTTTGTCTTTAAAGTACCAAGGTATTATTTTATAATATTAATTAGAAAACTGAAACTGTCCGGGATATTTACAATGTTGTTTTGTTTTAATGAGCTCCCGATATTTCGGCACTGTTGCAAGCGCCATGATCACGGGTGAGTTCACCCGAATATCCCGGACAGTTTCAGTTTTCTAATCTGTGTAACCATGACATTTAAAAATTATATTTTATTAATTGTTTGCTTTTTTTGACCAAATCCGCGCGCCTGAATTCGATGAGTAATGATTCGGTCGTTAAAATAGTCCTGTTTACCTTATGCAAGTCACGCATTCTTTAGGATTGTAAGACGCACGTGTATCACACTGACCCAGACAATTGCTTAGACTTACGAATTACAATGTATCAATTAGATTTCCAATGTATGAGTCAGAGGGTAAGAGATGACAGTACCTTAGTAATCTAAGTCTGTCTTTGTTTTAAATGACATGAATAATAGTAAAGCTCTAGCCTTGGATAGAGAGCGGTCGACATGTTTGAAGGAGAACTTTGCCGAACAGTGGGATAATACAGGTCAATAAAAAAAAAGAATAATAGTGATGTCTAAACCAACATAACCAGAGCTAAAACCGCAATGTTGATCAATACCCCATATTCAAATTTTGGAATGAAAATAATGATAATTATCATTATAGTCTAGTGACCCGCCCTCGCTACGCTAGGGGTAAATTTTAAGAAAGTTTCGTCTTGAATCCTTCTACTTATTAATTTTATAACGCATCAAAATCTGTTGCGTAGTTTTAAAGATTTAAGCATAGTTCCCTCTGCCCTTTATCTATATAGGGACAGGGAGAGCGACTTTGCTTTATACTATGTAGTGATTTATTATATAAAATATATTATTAAACCTTATTTAAATCCTTCCAAATGAGACTCACTCCAGAAAACCAATTACAGGACTGCTTAGTTGTATCAAGTTCTCACATTATCCCAAGAACCTTTTAGCAACTCGATTTCCATCAACAAAAACAAAATCTTCATTCCATTTCAGTGGTTGATGGTATCTTCGAAGCCTGGCTTATACTGGTTTTTCCATTGTCTTATTATCCTGATGGTTTATGTTGACAAAGTGAGCATCGTATTTTACGATTTGATTAAGTTATGCGTGTTCATTCTACATATAATAATTTATAAATGCGAAAGTAACTCTGTCTGTCTGTCTGTTACGCTTTCACGCATAGAGTACTAAACCGATTTAAACGAAATTTGATACAGATATAGTCCAGGGCCTAGGAAAGGATAAAGGCTACTTTTTAACCGACTGCGCTATAAAGAAGTAATGTTTTATCCGTTAAACCTCTCTACGCGGACGAAGTCGCGGGCGGAAAGCTAGTTCTATATAACTCTCATTAGCATTGACGATTTGATGTAATTGTTACTCGGTTTAAACGCAAAGCGTGACTTTGTATACAATGCAATTATGTGTTCAAAAATTCTGGCATATGTTTGTTTGTAAACATATTTTATGTGTAATTATTTCTGTGTCCGGGCTTTATGTGTTTCAGTAATATATGTTTTACGGCGTGAAATTGTTTAAAGAAAACATTATAATTTGGAGTTTATACTTAACTAGTGACCCGCCCTCGCTTCGCTTCAGGTGTATTTTACATAAAAACCTTCCTCTTGAATCACTCTATCTATTGGAAAAAACCGCATCAAAATCCTTTGCGTAGATTTAAAGATTTAAGCGCACATACGGATAAAAGGAAAGAAAAGGCGACTTTGTTTTATACTATGTAGTGACAATTGGGTAGCACGTACTCAACTTGCATTTTTCATGATGCATTGTTTATTTTCATGAATTAGTCATCTGACTAATTCATGAAAATAAACAATGCAATTGCAATGCAATTTATGGTCAAGATAATGAGATCATTATCTTGACCATTATCACTATATAAATATCTGTAACATCCGAATTAATTCGGCATGAATCGATGATCCAATATCATTAATATTTTATACTAGCTGTGCCAGCGACTTCGTTCGCGTTTCCCCCGTTTTTTACACATTTTGCCATTGTATCTTTGCTCCTATTGGTCGCAGCGTGATGTTATATAGCCTAAAGCCTTCCTCGATAAATGGTCTGTATAACGCAAAAAGATTTTTTCAAATCGAACCAGTAGTTCCTGAGATTAGCGCGTTCAAACAAACAAACAAACAAACAAACTCTTCAGCTTTATAATATTAGTATAGATAATTTAATGATTCCCTCATTTGTTTTTCATTAGAATAATTGATTTTTACTTGATTGTATTCGATTAATATAATGGGTTATAAAATAATATAAATATAATTAAAACTAGCACGTTACCACGCTTTCTATATATCATCCTTAACTACCTTTGTGCCAAGTTTTTACATCGGGTTCGGCTTTCATACAATAATGTAGGCTATAAATTGCGGCTTTTGTTAATGAAAATGAAAAACTGATTAATCTTTTATATTTTTCGCTGTATATTTACCATGATAAAAAGAAAAAGTAAGCTTATCATTACACATAAATGATTTGCTTTACTTACTGTTGTATTTCGCGGATTAGAAGACATTAACACGTCAAAACTGCCCTAATATAATCATAGAGCCTAATCCTTACTAATATTATAAATGCGAAAGTAACTCTGTCTGTCTGTCTGTCTGTCTGTCTGTTACGCTTTCACGCATAAAGTACTGAACCGATTTAAACGAAATTTGGTACAGATATAGTCCAGAGCCTAGAAACGGTTATAGGCTACTTTTTAACCGACTGCGCTATAAAGAAGTAATGTTTTAGCCGTTAAACATCTCTACGCGGACGAAGTCGTCACAGCCACTGGACGGATCGAGATGAAATTTAGCATGCAGGTAGATGTTATGACGTAGGCATCCGTTAGGACAGGATTTCCCGAAATTCCCACGGGAACGGGAAATAACGGGAAAATCCTTTTGTATGAAAAATACTAACCGCATAAGTTAGACGCTTGAAATTTGACATGCAGGTACCTTAATAAATTAAAAGCTTAGTTGCAACAGGATATTGTAAAATTCCCACGGGAACGGGAGTAATAGGGAAAAAACTTTTGTATGAAAAAATCTAAACCGCGATATAGATAGACGATTGAGATTTGGCATGCAGGTACCCTAATGAACGTAAAGCTTACATCCAACGCGATATTACAAAATTCCCATGGGAACGGGAGTTATTTGGAAATAACTTCTGTGTGTAAAATCCCTTACGGGGTTGAAATATATTATATAGAGATAGAGATATACCCGAAGCGAAGCGAGGGCGGGTCGCTTATAATCTAAAGCCTTAGTCAACCACTCGTACTTCACACAGCCTTAGAATTTCTTCAAAGGTGTGACTCAATGTTTAAAGATGTGACACTCAATGTTTTCTTTTTCCGTAAGAAAATCAAAAAGCATACATGGAAACACATTCATACAAGCCAGTACAAATAACATTACGGAGGTTTGAACTGGCTCCCTCTAGCATGGAAACCGCTTTAAGCCACTGGGCCATGACGCTCTTACTACATATGTAGTAGGGTGGAGCGAAAAAAACTTTTTTTTTATTTTCGAAATTCCTGTATTACTAATCGATGATGCGTTATATTAGAAGGCTTTATGCGAAATTTCAACAATTTAAGTCATCATCTTCAGGTGGCGCACTAGGGTTGAGTAAAATAAAAGTTGTAATTTTTGGCTTATTTAAAAAAAAAATTTTTTCGGGTGAGCAACTGTCTTTACTGCAATATTAATACTTAAAATAACTGAAGGCATAAATAACTACGGAAATAATTTATAAAATACCGTAAATAAATCGTTTACATATATTAAGCCTAATGTTCAAGAAGAGCCTTTCTGATGAAAATACTGATATTTCGTGTCGAAAAGCGGTATCTCCTTCCTGGCGATTATCCACGTTCGAATGAAAACATTTCTTACTTCTAGTTGACAAACAGAGAAGGAAGCCTCAGTTAAGGTGTGTGAACACCTTTTTACTGCTTTAGTGAGTCAGGGATACTTTTGAATTTCAAGCAAAGTGTCTTCTGAGGAAACGTTTAAAAGTACTGTGTTAGTGAATTTGAATGTCAACTGTGGTTCAGTTATTTATTATTTTTCTCCCAATCAATTAAATCCCAATGTTTTATTGCATCAGGTCTAAGTTATGGATGATATAATTCGCGATTTTTCTTCCCTTAACACCGAATTCGTGCCTTTAAAAGACTCAAAAGCTAGTATCCTCACGTGTAACTCATAATGTTGTAACATAGTCAGCAATACGTTTTCTGGATATGCGAAGAATGAATTTCTTTGTTTAGTTAATAGGAAAATACTTTTCGATTCACTACGCAAAACAAATACTTGTCATAATGATTTGACACATATATTTTATTGTCAAGTGAAATTGTAGCGCTTGACATAGAGAAAATATGGATCAAAGCATTAAATTCTTCGCTAGGTTGATTTCGTATAATAACAAGTACCAAGAGTCTTTAAATAAGTTATTTTATATCGCAACAAGTAAATGATCGTCAAAAAATGTGATGAGTATGACAAGTTTGTGAAGAAATCTCTCAACTCTTATAAATAGTGTCGGTACGGTTTGACACATTTATTTAACATTAGAATGAGTTATAAGTAGTATGTTTTTGCGTAGAGATTTGAAAGGTAGATATTGTCCTCAAAACAAACTAAAAAAATCCTTCTTTGCGTACCCAGAAAACGTATTGCTGACTATGTTACAATATTTTGAGTTACACGTAAGGAAACTGGCCGTTGAGAGACTTTTAAAGGCACGAATTCGGTGTTAAGGGTAGAAAAATCACGAATTATATCTTCCATAACTTAGACCTGATGCAATAAAACATTGGGATTTAATTGATTGGGAGAAAAATAATAAATAACTGAACCACAGTTGACATTCAAATTCACTAACACAGTACTTTTAAACGTTTCCTCAGAAGACACTTTGCTTGAAATTCAAAAGTATCCCTGACTCACTAAAGCAGTAAAAAGGTGTTGTTCACACACCTTAACTGAGGCTTCCTTCTCTGTTTGTCGACTAGAAGTAAGAAATGTTTTCATTCGAACGTGGATAATCGCCAGGAAGGAGATACCGCTTTTCGACACGAAATATCAGTATTTTCATCAGAAAGGCTCTTCTTGAACATTAGGCTTAATATATGTAAACGATTTATTTACGGTATTTTATAAATTATTTCCGTAGTTATTTATGCCTTCAGTTATTTTAAGTATTAATATTGTAGTAAAGACAGTTGCTCACCCGAAAAAAATTTTTTTTTAAATAAGCCAAAAATTACAACTTTTATTTTACTCAACCCTAGTGCGCCACCTGAAGATGATGACTTAAATTGTTGAAATTTCGCATAAAGCCTTCTAATATAACGCATCATCGATTAGTAATACAGGAATTCCGGAAATAAAAAAAAAGTTTTTTTCGCTCCACCCTAATATGTAGTTCTCACTTTATCATCATCATCATCATCATCAGCCCATATATGTCCCCACTACTGGGGCACGGGCCTCCCCTAAACTAGAGCGATCAGGCCTTAGTCAACCACGCTGGCCAAGCGCGGGTTAGTTGCCTACACAACCTAAAAATTTCTTCGTAGGTGTGTAGGTTTCCTCACGAAATTTTCCTTCACTGTTAAAGCTTCGAATAATTTCGCACAGATCAATTTCAAATTTGAGAACACAGTGGTACGTGGCGGGGTTTGAACTGCCGACGTCTCGCATGGCAAGCAACGGCCTTAACCACTCGGCTATCGACGCTTTTTCTCACTTACCAGCTCATAAATTCAGTAGCACATCGAAAATATTGTTGGTGTCATTACCCTTACAAAGAAGCTTTCAAAACAGTTTTTTGTGCTTGGCGAGTTGCCACAACGAGTCTTTGTGACAATCCGAAGACAAGGAGCGTGACGAAATGGAAATGTGATTATACTGTTCCTTTGGTATTCTTTGGAGCCACTTGAACCTGTTCCAAGAAAGTTTAGAGATGTGGAGGTCTCGTCAGTTGCCATGGTAACTTATCTTTTAACTTATTTATCATTAGTTGCGTAGATAAACGCCACTTATAAGATTTGAGGTATTACTAGGGTATTCTTTATTTGATATACCTAATTAAATTCAAAATTCTAATTTATTTTTATTGAATACATCATCATCATCAGCCCAATAATATGTCCCCACTGCTGGGGCATGGGTCTACCCTAAACTAGGGCGATAAGACCTTCGTCGACCACGCTGGCCAAGTGCGGGTTGGTCGACTACTCACAAATTTCTTCTCAGGTGTGCAGGTTTCCTCACGATGTTTATTGAATACGTTTGCTTAAAATATGGACAACTTCTTACAATACCTCATATATCTCAATTATGTTACAGTTTTATGGATAGTTACATGTTTTGTAATGTCCAATATTTATTTCCACTCTTGTAACCTTATCGTAGGCTAAAAAGCCTTGGTTCCGCATCATAAAAGTTTGTTTACTCAATTTAATTAAATCCGATTCAAAACAATCAGAAACAATTAGAGCGTAAGACGAAAAAAGAAATTGATGTTGCGTAATGATTGTAATAGTAATCAAAGTTAAACTGTCAAATGGAACTAATGAAACGGACTGATTTCAACGTTTGGTTGTTTAGCGAGAAATTACTCATTCTAACTGATATAATTGTCATTATTACAAATAACGGCTTGGTGACAAATTCATTGACAATCGTTTTTTTTTATTGGCTCAATTTTATGGTCACGATTAATCGGAACAAACCAAAAGTAATACTATTACAATTTAAATGACAAAGGTATTTACTATTTATCTTATCAAAAAAAAAGCCAAATCTCCAATACTGAACTGACACTGAACGAGTTGAAATTATTTCATTCTACACATAAAATTTTATTACAAGCTGCCCTTACACAGTAAGCTATGAAACTGAGCAAAATCATTTAGTACTATTTTAGTAAATTCATACTAATATACTATCATGTTATTGCTGCCGTGTATAAGTAAAAGAAAGTAAGAGATGCGACAGTTCACACTATTAAAGTAGCATCAAATGTTTGTATTATCGATTCACCAACGTTTGGAGAAGAGTAACAAATCGATCAAAAACTCGACGCAATCGATATGAACGACACTCTACAGATCGAAATGTTAACCTAATCATTCACAGATACAGTCGTACTTACTCACTAATTTCACAGCAATGTTTACGGTGCGAAAGGGTAAGTTCACGGGGACTAATACTACGTTATGGTGGGTGGTGAACGATTTTTCCACTCTTACCACGCTTTCGATGTTCCATTCGAGTGAAACTAACTGTTAACGTAATTGCAGGAAAGTGGTATTGTTCATTGATCGAGTTTTTTGGTGCGATAAGCATTGTTTGTCGCCTGTGTCGTGGTAGCCTTATATGTGATTAGCTTTATGCATTTACGTGCAATAGTTTTCGTTTTCAACACGGTACAATGTCTGCTGCTTATTCCTAAGGGATAGATTAAAACTGTATTTGTACCTTATTTAACTTAGCGCTTCTTGTCTTAATTTGTACTTCCATGTTTCCATCAAGACGGATAATCAATCTTACCAACTGTTATCATTACAATGAACATGATGGGACATTGTTTGAACTATAATAAGGACTCATTGGTATGGCATAATTACGGCAGTTGCCACATAATATGTGAAATTTGCCAAAAAATATTTCAGTATTCCGTTATAAATGAGCAAATATTTTTTTATAATATCTTTATACCAATATTTAACAGTCTTATCAAATGCTTAAAAACACAAAAAAAATGTAAAAGGCGAAAAATTTATACGTTTGAAGGGAATCTGGAGTGAGCCATCCGCTCTTCTGCAAGGCCGGTGATGATGACAAGGCTACTCCAAAAATCATCTTAGAGAAAGGAAAAAAAATCATAACAAGTTTTGATACACACCTAGGAAAAAGTTATATACTTTAGAACAAATAACTACATTTATGAAGACAACAATATATTATGAATCATTTCAGTGTGGTTTACTCAAGCACAATGCTTATTGCTTACACAATATCGCTAACAGTGGTCTTTAGTCTGCTCAACCATTTTATTGTGGTTACTCCGTGGTCACTGGTGACAGTCGTTTGACCACGATGGGCGCTTTCTCAATGTCTAAAGAGGAAACCGGTAGGCAATACCAGTCTAGGTAGAAATGCAGGAAGATCTACTAAATTCCATTAGAGCGCTTTTCAATGATATATCAATGTTGAGAATCAATTAGAAAGCCATTTCCACATTGTCGATGCGTTGATCTTAATGCTGTTTTACTTTAGATTATCGGGGTGATTTAAAAGTAAATGATATATATGGTCTTAGTGGTTATAATTATGGTAAGCCTGTGCAATAAAACAGTCCTTACTAACAGAAATTTCTGTATATCACACACACAATATAAATTTGATAAATCAAACCACTTTTGAGTCACGAAAAAAAATTTTCGTTAAGTTATTATGAAGTAAAACTAAACGACTACACCAGAACAATCACTCATTTCAGTGTACAAAAAAATTACAAAGGAACAGAAGTGGAACATTTGACAGAGGCAAAATCGGACTGAATCCATGATAAAAAAATTGCACTTCAAAATTCAAAGTAAACGATTCGGTAAACTAGGCGTTCTGTTCGTTTGGCCCCGTCGCTAACTACTTGGTTGACCCGAATACTAAAATATGGCGTCCACCTGCATTCAGGTCAACAAGAATAAATACATACTGTATTTTTAGGACGGAATGAAAATATTGCTGCTCTAACAGTGGGTAACAGTAATTTAAATATAACTTTTTTTAAACTGTTTGGCTGGCCTCCCCTCGATTTCGTCCGCGTGAAATTTTACTTTGCCATACCATTCAATGCAAAATGCCTAAAATAATTATACTCTATAAAAACTTTACCTAAAAATTACCCACACAAAAAAGAAAAAATCACCCCATTGATGAAGTAGTTCGGAAGTCATATTGCACCAAGAGTCGCGGGTCAAACATTTGTGTGATGAAAATCGGCGTTCGCTCCGGTATGGGTGTTTTACCTATTTATTAAATTTGTTGTTTATGTTATTCGTGGCACACAAATCCTTGATTCCACGGGATACCGCGAAGAAACCACGGGATCAGATCAATGTATGTGATATTTATTAAAATCATTTATTTCTCTGAGGCATGCGAGTCCAATCAGGTAATCACTTCCTTCACCGTTCAAGTGTAAAATAATCGTAATTATGAATTTTGAATTTGAAAATACAGAGGTACGTAGCGTGGTTGCAACTGGTGATCTCTCATATTGAAAAGTGACATTTCCACTACACAATATTTCCGATTTGACACTGAAAGCCTTAGCGAAATGTCGCAAACTCGTGGGAAACAGGGCAGCGTATAAGCGCACCGCTCACAGCATTGTTGAGCCAAAGAAATGTTAGAAACGCGAAACCGAACATGTTTTTGCCTTTGACATTGCAATTTGCTACATAATTGTGTGTTAAAACGGTTGATTAGCGTTAGGAAAGTCGTTTGAGAATGAAATCAGTTTAGTTTCTATCACTTTTCTTGTTGACTGAGTAATTTACCCACCGATGGGACGATTTATCATAATTTATCTTAGACCTTAGATAGGTTAATATGACTTGTACACTTTATAACAAAGACTTGTAAAGTTGGATCATTAACTACAAATTTTGTACATAATAATGTGTAGGTTTTCATTTTGATTATTTGTTTTTATTAATACTTCATCAGTTGTAAGTTATAAATTAAACACTAGTACAGTGTATCCTATATCGATAGAACTAAAATAAATTAAATAAAAAAAATCAGAAAGATTACATACATCGATCTGATCTCATGGTAAATAACTTAAGCACTTGTGTTATGGATATAAGACGGTGGATATACGAATAATTCTTGAAACCGCCAGCCAGGGTCACTAACCACTGTTCCACCGAGCCATTTAAACTATAGAAACTATAAAAATATAACGTTTATCAATGACATAAAATGTAATGTAGATCGTAAATCGGGTTTAAAAGTACTTGAAAGCACGTGCTCTACGATTACAAATAGCAAAGTTTCACATTAAGATTTAATTGCTTTCATTTCTATAGCATGGTAACACCGTTAACTAAAGTAATAAGTTGCTAGGCTAACGAGAAAGTAGTTCTGACTTATGCAATGCTACGATTACCAAAAGCGTGATCGATCTACACACGTATATAATTACCCGTAATCTTGGGTGGGCAGACTTCATAATGGTGTTACATCTTAACAAGGCAAAAGCGAAGTTTTAAAATTTCTTCTATTTTATTAACCGTCTTTAATAAGGAGGAGGTTTCTAATTCTACCGTATTTATTTTTTACTAGCATGTATATTTTATGTCGGATTGCCCTCTCTTCGAACTATGAGAGTGCACTTGTTCGCACGTATGCTTATGCACTTTAATATAATCCTCCGCAATTGGATAATCTCAATTGATTAAGGGTGAGAGCCATCCGCTCCGCCGCAAGACCCATGATGATGACGAGGCTAGTCCAGTCCATCATTGTATGTGAGTTTGGAAAAGAAAATCTCATTTTATATCGGCCGATAAGTACAACTATTGTGGCAATCGTACGCCTCATCAATATATCCTATCCCAACAAATGGTATCAGAAACAACTAATTTTATAATTTTTATTATGACAATTGGTTTTGTGATGTCTTTAAATAGTGTGTAGACTTCAGTACCTTCACTCACAGTAATCTGTGTTTTACATGTATGTAGAGCCCAAAAAAAAGTACGCATAAAAACGTTCTTTTAAAATTTGGATGAACTCGTATATGGATGAAAATCTTCTGATAAGAAACGGTATAAACTGAAAGTAATCTATATTATACATTTCAATGTAGAGCCCAAGATTAGCCCAAGCCCTTGTTTTGGTCTCTACACACAATGCGCACATTGTAACACAACACTCGTTTTTTAATTTACATTCATTACTCGTATATGTATGAAAAACACCTGAATAACGGGATAAACGGCTAGAAGAAAACAGAAAGAAATCAAAGAAAGAGTAAAGCTTTTAAAAACAAATTAACGTCGAAGTGAACATATGAAATAATTGCGTAATTTAAGAATGCTGTCGTTAGAAAGTGAACCTGTTCTACTTTGCCGCACATTCTATATTAGATGGCTCCGATTAGCGTGTACCTGCTTATAGTGCTTTTTGCTTTTAATAAATGGCTTGGGTGTGAATAAAAATAACTGTCGAAAGCGTAAAGCGTTACAAAAAAAACCAGATGATGTTTGGTAGGTTTTTGGTAATTGAAGAAGTTAAATTCATGTTGGTAATACACTTGATTTGTTTCTTTTTATTATTTACAATATTTTCGTATTTTAGCTAGAGTTAAAATTAAACTGAATTTAGTATTGTCTATTTTATTTGCGCGAGCACTACACATTTGAAATAAAACTAATTTTACGGATTAAACTCGCGTGTATTGGTATTCTAAACATTATTTAGAGATCCTACGTTTCGAGCTCTTTACAGCGCTCGTGGTCACGGTTAAGTCTTAACCGTAAAATTAGTTTTATTTTAAACTGTATTGTATACCTATAGATGATTTTAAAGGACACGAAATCAGTTTATATTAGACAATTACTTAGGAAAATATGAAATAAAAAATATTACTAAATAAAAAAACTCGTGAAAACACCAAACCATATAGCCAAAACAGCTAAATCCACCACCGACCAAATTGTATCGCACTTTATTTCGCTCGCGTTTTGGTCATAGCAAAACTCGGCTATAGTAACCAAGTCGGTCGAACTAGTGAATAATACAAACCTCGTTAGGGAGGTCAGTTCCAGAGTCAAGCGAATGTGAACCTTATTCCTTCACATATAAGGATACCCGCTATAGTAAACACAAGTTGACAAACCGAGCCAACTATTATTAAGTAGTTAGTCTGTTGTTTTGGTAATAGGAGTTATGAAGTGTAGTACTAATTCAGAGAATTCTAATTGACGTTGCGATTGGCTCTTCTGACTTCCAAATTGTATGGAATGGCGTATCTGGTAGCATGGCTCTACTACCGGGAGTCATAGGTTCAATACCCATTGAAGACATAATAATTACAGTCACGAGAAAGACACGCATAAGCAAAGAAACTGTTGTAAAGTACATAGTAAAAAAAATAAAAATACAAAAAAAAACTTGAAACTATTTGAATACCTAAAATTTATTTCTTTCCCGTGATCACGATCGCTGTAAAGGGCTCGAAACGTCGAGTCTCTAAATAATATATTTAGAATAACAATACACGAGTTTAATCCGTAAAATGAGTTTTATTTCGAATGTTTAATGTTTGCGCAAATAATAGACAACTTAAAATTAGACCAAAATGTGCAAAAAAGACTTTTAGACACAGCATAATGCAGTGGCACCTACGGAACGACGACGTTGATTTTCAGTGTTATTGTAATACTATTTACTTAGTAGCATGAGTAGTATTTATTGAATTAAGTAAATAATTATCAACTTTATTTTATGTTTATGTTCATTAATAGCGTAATAACATATTACTAGTAAGTAATAAGTGTAAAAGATATTTTGTCTTTATAGTTTCGCCTTTAGCTAACAAGCCATAAACTTTATCATTTAATCTTGAACAACAAAGTATCAATTAATTAAAAATAATGGACACTCTTGTACAAAATGTAAGTGATTTGAATACGTAACGGCGTACCCGACCGCGCGTGGGAAAGTGAGGTAATGTGTTTGATTCCATTACTTTCTCTGTTTAGAGCCGCGAGGGAAAAATATTATAATTGTGTTTATCTCGCCTTTTATGGGAAGATTACGACTTTATTCACATTAGGTCGTTTAATTGCAAATTCTTGTTATTGCTCACTAGTGAATTAACGTCCTCGCTTTGCTTTGGGTAAGTATATTATACCTACATAAACACCTTCATCTAAGGCTTATAAAAAAAACATCAAAATACGTTGCGTAGTTTTTGAGTTTAAAGCATACATACATGTATACAGACGCGGAAAGCGACTTAGCTTCAAATACTATGTAGTAGTAACTTTGAATTGAATTCAATGTTTTTCTAGCATAAAAGTAACTTCTACAAAACGGAACCAGTTTTTAAATTGATTGTTTTCTTGTTAATTTGAGGGTTTTACCATAAAAGCGTACATGGGCGAGTGGTTAAAGTCATTATTGCCATGCGAGAGGTCGCCAGTTCAAACTCGGCCACGTAGCATTATTTTTCAAATTTGAAATTCACATGTACGAGATTAATTACGACACTTTAACGGTGAAGTAGAATATTGTGAGAAAACCTACACAACTACGAAGTTTCTGTAGCCGACCAACCCTTGGCCATCGTGGTTGATCGCTCTAGTTTAGTGTAGGCCGTGCCCCAGCAAATGGGGACGTATATGATGATGATGAAATCATAAAAACTTTCTATTGTACAACTTACAACACATTTTTCAGCACTAAATTAGGATATTCGCTGAATTCAAATAGAAAACCTGTGAAAAAGACATGTCTTCGGTAAAGACAATCAATTTGCATCCGTTACGATGGCTGGAGGAAGCGAGGGAAAGTGTTCTAAACAGTGAAAGCCTAGGACTATCTTGCTTCAACATACCTACTACCTGTAATGTCTCGGTTATGTTACTTATGGCGTATAAATTGTTTAACACTTCACATCATTGCTGGCCCCAGGCAAATGTTGTTAACTCTTCATAACATAACATGGTGAAAATTTTGATTGGTTTTGGACCTTATGTTATGTGAGTAAGGTCTAGTTTTTAGTGGAGATATATGTCCTGTCAAGTGAAGGGTTAACTGCTTTGGGTAAACCCCAAACATAATATTATTATGTCCGTAGGGTAATTTTTGGATAAGGCGAAGATGGCAAGTGGATTTTACC
The DNA here is from genome assembly GCA_039566165.1 of Maruca vitrata. NCBI lineage: Eukaryota > Metazoa > Arthropoda > Insecta > Lepidoptera > Crambidae > Maruca > Maruca vitrata. Next base: position 15,273,288 of record CM076914.1, on the reverse strand, counting down.
ACTATTTTAATAAAATCATTGCTGTTTACTATATTATCATGCCATGTTTACTTATTGAAATAATTTTTATGATTTTTAATTAAATTGTAAAATCGCCCCGATTTTTTGCCTCGATATTACTTTGCGATTTCAAAACCCAGTTGAACTTGCCGTTAATTGAAAATAACATTAAATTAAGTTACTTATCCTTACTATTCCTTATTCCTTACTAATCCTTACTAATATTATAAATGCGAAAGTAACTCTGTCTGTCTGTCTGTCTGTCTGTCTGTCTGTTACTCTTTCACGCCTAAACGGCTGAACGGATTTTGATGAAATTTGGTATGGTGATAGATGATAACCTAGAAATGGTCATAGGCTATAAATAATCACGCCGTCGTTCTTAGGGGGTAGGCAGTAGGCAGATAACTAAATTGAGTTAGTGATTTTTAGTCGTGTTTGTTAAAACTTTTGCTCTTTGACGTCTAAACGGCTGAACAGATTTTGATGAAATTTGGTATGGTGATAAATGATAACCTAGAAATGGTAATAGGCTTTAAATAATCACGCCATCGTTCTTAGGGGGTAGGCAGTAGGCAGATAACTAAATAGAGTTAGTGATTTTTAGCCGTTTTTGCTAAGACTTGCTCTTTGACGTCTAAACGGCTGAACGGATTTTGATGAAATTTGGTATGGTGATAGATGATAACCTAGAAATGGTAATAAGCTTTAAATAATCACGCCATCGTTCTTAGGGGGTAGGCAGTAGGCAGATAACTAAATAGAGTTAGTGATTTTTAGTCGTTTTTGTTAGGACTTTTGCTCTTTGACGTCTAAACGGCTGAATGGATTTTGATGAAATTTGGTATGGTGATAGATGATAAGCTGGAAATGGTTATAGGCTATAAATAATCACGTCATGGTACTTAGGGGGTAGGAAGAAGGCAGAAAACTGAACTGAATTTGTGATTTTTTAACCGTTTTTGCTGGGAGTTTTGCTTTATCATGCTTAAACGGCTGAACGGATTTTGATGAAATTTAGTTAGGAGATAGATAGTAACCTAGAAAAGAATAAAGGCTATTAATATTCAGTAGGCAGAAAACTAATAGAGTTAGTGATTTTTTATCATTTGTTTTAATAGTTTACCTCTTTCACGCCTTAACGTCTGAACGGATTTTTATAAGACTTGGTTAATTTAAAATAGGATTCTAGACACGGACACAGGCTACTTTTTACGGCGGGAAAATTCCTCATTTCTGCGGAAATCTAGCGTGATCGTGTCAAGAAGCGTAGGCGCCATAATTTAGGGAATTTATGATAAAATTTTGATGCAACTGTCTTTATTTGTCAGTTTTACTCGGATCGAAACATAGCGACATTCCATCACCCTACTTAACTTATACGGTGGCAGGTAGCTGATGTTAAGGAGTAACTAAGACTACTTTTAAGTTAAAAAAAATCAAAATCCTGTAGTCCACGCGAACGAAGTCGCGGGCACAGCTATATATTATATAGAGATAGAGGTATACCCGAAGCGAAGCGAGGGCGGGTCGCTAGTTATCAATATTGTAGAAAATTGTAATCTGTAAACATCCGTATTTTTTACAAATGACGTGTTACTTTTCAGTGGATTACAATACAAAATCGTAACAGTGAAATTAGAGGTACAATCGATTTATTATCTTTTTATTTACTCTCATTTCCGTCTTGTCATTCTACTATCTATACTAATATTATAAAGAGGAAAGATTTGTATTTTTGTATTTTTGTATGTTTGTAATGAATAAACTCAAAAACTACTGGACCGATTGCAATAATTTTTCACCATTAGAAAGCTGCATTATTCAGAAGTAACATAGGCTATACTATATTTAAAAAAAAAATTAGGGATCCTTACTAAAACTCCAATAATGTAACCCAGGGTGTAAAAAATAGACCTGAAAAATTCCTTACGTCGCCTGCGCTGCGAAAACTATTGAAGATAGAACAAAACCATTTACTAAGACTTTGCAGAACTCATCATTATCTACAAAAAGTGTCGCGACAGCATATGTCTAAATATTATAGTTATGTCACAGCAAGCGGTTTTTTATTCTAAATTATACTAATTATAATTTAATTTAAATATGCCGCCGCTTGAAAGGGCTCTTTATTTGTACCTTGGTATCAATCCTTAAAAAAATAAGTTACTTTATATTCAAGACGGCTTCAATACCTTTTTATAACTTTTTGAATTATTCAATTCGGACATTTATTTCGGAAGATATCACGAGTTTAAAAATGCAAGTATTAGAAAAAAGTCGCGTGGTTGCCGCCACCGCGCTCAGCTAGCCAGCATGCGATGTAGGCTTCATGTAAGCGTCACTGGGGTACGGGGGAGTCAATGTAATATGTAATATAATAATATATAATATAATATTATAAAGAGGAAAGGTTTGACTTTTTGTTTGTTTGTTTGTTTCGAATAGACTCCGAAACTACTGCACCGATTTGAAAAAATCTTTCACTGTTGGAAAGCTACACTATCCCTGAGTGTCATAGGTTTTATTTAGATAAAAAAAAATAGATTTCTCTTACGGGGTTAAAATATATTACATAGAGATATCCCCGAAGCGAAGCGAGGGCGGGTCGCTAGTATAATAATATATAATATAATATTATAAAGAGGAAAGGTTTGACTTTTTGTTTGTTTGTTTGTTTCGAATAGACTCCGAAACTACTGCACCGATTTGAAAAAATCTTTCACTGTTGGAAAGCTACACTATCCCTGAGTGTCATAGGCTTTATTTAGATAAAAAAAAATAGATTTCTCTTACGGGGTTAAAATATATTACATAGAGATATCCCCGAAGCGAAGCGAGGGCGGGTCGCTAGTAATACATAATAATATAATACGTACCTACACGTCATTTTCCCTGGTTGAGTACATGACAACTTTCCCCCTTGTTACATTTCACGCTACGTTATACATACAATATTTTTTTATATTAGTGATACATTTAAGCCTACGTCACCTACTTCAAATCGTATCATTAAAAATCCTAACCCATTAGAAACGAAGGTATACTTTTAAGCCATGCAACAGTTTCAAATTCACTAAAAAGTAATTAGACTATTGTGAGATCATTCATTGTTCGGTCAGTCAGACCGGTCTGGTCCACTGGTTAAAGTTGACACTAATTAAAAGTAAATATTTGGCTTCCAAAGTTCCTCACCTTAATTTTTTTATTAGTTTTCGTAAGCTTCTAAAAGAACGCAGATTGAAAGTTTATTAAGCTTTTACAGTAACTTTAACCTAATGCACTTCACCTTTCTGTTTATGCCTAAGCTCAAACATATAGTTTAATTGACAAACATAATGAGGCTTTTGTGCAGCAGTGGAACAGATTAGGCTAATTAAAAAATATGGTAGCTTTACTTGTTGTGACTTTACTTTACTCGTAACTTTTTCCAAGTCTACCATTTCCCGAAATTTTATTGATTTAATAATTGCAGAACCTACAAAATAATATAGAAGCGCGTGTCAAAAAGAAACCGCCGACAAAAATTATTATATAGGAAAAAATACTAGTAAAGCTCTGAGTAAAAAAGTTGCAAGAATAAGCATGAATGAGCGATCATTAAACTACAATCATCAATGATCTTATAACGTCATCATACAATAACTTTAGTTGTTCCACTTTCCAAGGAGCACCGATACGATCACCTGATTAGAGTAGCCTTACTTCACATAACATCAAATCATCACATCATCACGGTTCCTCTTATTTGCCCCGGTATGGAACACCAGCTTCCAGCTCATATTTTCCCTCCCTCTTATGATCCCGAGCTCTTCAGGCGGGGCGTGGAAGCAGTCCTTCAGGGTGACAGGCTTAATAAGGTCTATTGTACCTGTCGACCTCATACGTGGATCTCACTACCGCTTACCATCAGATGGAGTGAGGTCATCTTGTTGTTTCTATATTATAAAAAAAGTAACAACGACCCAGTTTTGCACGCGTAATATCTAACAACACTTCCGTGACACAATATCACTTTCAAATGTGGTCTAACGGCACACGATTCGCCTAACTGACCTAGCTTTAGCATTAGCGTATTACTGTTATATAAAACTACTGTGCGAATGTACTAAGAGCATAAAAATGTCTATAACCATCGTCTAACCGGTTGGATAGTTATTTTGACAATTGCAAATTACTATTATTAAACGGCCATGAAATGGCGCAATTGATGTTCGTTTTCTCAAAAAGGTGTATCTACTAAACTAATTTGGCATGTTTATAAGTCTTTTTTAAAGCCTTGCATTGTGTAATTTTTAATAAATTGTATTACAAAATATAACATACATTTATTTGATCCCGTGGTAAGTAGCTTAAGGACTTTAGTTTCAGATATCAGAATCAACAGTCGATACACAATTAAACTTAAATATATTTAATAACACATCTAGACACGGAACAAACACCGATGTTCGTCACACAAATATTTGTCCAAGGTTGAAATCGATCCCACTCTTAGAACCATAGGTAACCACTATTCCACCGAGCAAATTTAAACTACTGTGTGTGTATGATACCACCCGCATTGTTTCTAGACACGCGGTAGCGTGTCAAGCCAAGGTTCAAGAAACAGAACTGGCGAGCCGCACCGTGTGTAATATTACACGAACCATTTGGAACCACTATTGAACCCCTCATAAATCAAAAACTATTTCACATAAACGTATCAAATTTGGCTCATATATTGTGACTTGCGAGATAAATATGTGTTCTAAATTTCATAAGCTTATCTCAAACAGTTATTTAGATATTAATGTCCAAAAATCCTCATTTTTATCATTGACTGACTGACAGATCAAAATTCTAACCCAGTTCCAAATGACCTAGAGAGTTGAAATTTGGTATGCACATAGGTAATTACATGAATACAAAGGAAAAAATAAAAAACTGGCAATTTTTTAATAATTAGGTTAGGTTCTATTATGAACGCTTAACATAAATACCTAATTAGTGCCTTATAATGCCTATATACCGGGGAAGGCAGAGCACTAAATATATATTTAGGTATACTTACTTATTTATAATTAAGAGTAGGTACTTATAGTCGGTTTTCATATTTATTACTTAGGGTAGGTACGTACATAAAGTCTAGTTTTAGTTTTGAATTTGTCCTTTTCAAAGGACCCACGGCGTTACGATGATATATACTTTTCTACAAAAAGTAATGATATCCAATCAAAAACATAAATGTGAAATGAGAGCCAAGTTCAATATTGCCTTGGTTGTTGACTTCAGCGACAAAAGAAGTGAGATCTAAATGGGTGCCAAGTTCAATGGTCAACCCAGAAATTTATTTATAAGTAACACTATAACATACCTATCATATCTTCTTATAATATAAGATAATGTATGGTGGTAGCCTATGAAGGTCTGTCTTGGCTAGTTTTCATATATGAATTATAGCCGTCGCAAGTTCTAAGCCTACAAGTATTTGTCGGTTTTTATTTTATAATTCCGAAAATTTGGATTGTTGGTAGAAACTAGCAAGCGAACATAATAATACGTTGGTAAGTTTATAGAAACTAGCCAAGACAGACCTTCATAGGCTACCACCATACATTATCTTATGTTATAAGAAGATATGATAGGTATGTTATAGTGTTACTTATAAATAAATTTCTGGGTTGACCATTGAACTTGGCACCCATTTAGATCTCACTTCTTTTGTCGCTGAAGTCAACAACCAAGGCAATATTGAACTTGGCTCTCATTTCACATTTATGTTTTTGATTGGATTAGAATTCACCTAAAACATCTTTCACTATTCAAATTATTACAGTAAATATAATTTAAGACACGTGAAATTTTATCACAAATTTATTCAGAATAAGCATTTTAAAATATTATGCACTAAATAAAAATTATGTACTTTTTTCATGCTATGTTAGTTCGTTGAAATTTCATATTTATCATTTTAATTCGATCGTAAAATCGATATGAATCGTTGGGTCGATTCGATTGACCGTGGTAGTTAAATTAGAATCTTGTCGCTTGAAACAATAAAGCACTGTTCTTGAATGTTTATAAATGTGTTTTCTTTTTGTTACAGGTAAAACACTAGCTGAGCCCGCGACTTCGTCCGCTTGAACAACCCTTATCACTCAGTGGTATGAAAAATAGATATTGGCCGATTCTCAGACCTACTCAATATGCTCACAAAATTTCATGAGACTCGGTCAAGCCGTTTGGGAGGAGTACGGGAACGAAAATTGTGACACGAGAATTTTATATAAAAACATAAGCATTGTAATCAGAAAAGAAAATGGACAATATTAACACGTAGTAAGTCACATTAGTTTCATTTTATTTACGACACTTCGGTACATAAAAAACTATTTCAAATACTATTCGATAACTTTATGCATTTCAAAAAAAAAATATTACTTAGTATATAAATATATTTTACTAATGAAATCTTTCCTGTCTGATGCCCCACCGAATTTATGATAAGATTTCCTCATTGAATTCATAGAGCTATTAATATTTATAACGTTATTGTTGTTATTGTTTTAATACTGTGACCTTGGCACAAATGACCAGTGGTAGATAGAATAATGTTTGACAAAAGCAAAGTTATTAGAGCAATTAAAATAATTTACTTACCGAAGGTTGAAATTAGAGTCCATATCAGTCATTTGTAAAGCTAAAGAGTCCATTTCCATTTTGTTTTTCATGTAAGTTTTATTAAGGCATAGACGTTTCATAGAAAAAGCTGTTTTTAGTGAGTGTTCTAATGTAAGTAACGATTACATCTTTTAGTTTTTTTAAACCAAGTTGGCTTCGGTGTTTAAAGTTGAAAAGCATTTTATAGAACATTTATATTATACGGAAAAAAATACACATATTATGCATTTTCTCTATTTATTTTGATTCTCTTCTAAGAAATTAGTAAAGTAATGATATTTATACCTAGTCATCGATTGCTTGAACAGTCAAAAGAAACTTATCTTTAATCATCATTCGCGTAATATCATTTTAGGATATGATTTAATCAACCCGGCCATTTTAGACACCTAATCTAATGACTCTATTCGGATTCACTGACCGCGATGACTAATCATCATACATGTTAGACTTCACAAACTGATTACACCATACATTATGGCTTTTTGTATAGAACCGTGTCGCCACCATCAGTGTACATTTTGTTGTCTGTTTCCGCATATTCCGTGGACGCGAATAATGATGTATGGAGCACCGTGCGATAGATTTTAGATAATGGTTACCCATTAAATGATTCCAGAAGTGGATACAGGTCAGTAACCTAGAATTTTTTTACAATTTTGTCATATGGAGGTATTATAATTTTAGAAATGAAACCAGATCTACTGCCAATAATAATACTAATGAAACCAGAACTAATGATAAACTCATCATTAGTTCAATTTACAATCTGGTACTTGTTTTATATTAAATGAAAAATCATTTACAAGTCAATAATCGTTCTAATATTTGCATTATAGTACGACAAAACTTTTATTATTAAGAAATGTTATTACTCAGTTCAATAGGACAACCAAAAATGTTTATTTTATATGTGGTATTGAATATTTTAAATTATTCACGGAGCTGTTGCTTTATGTATTTTATTACACAACCGAATAACTAAGTATCAAATTTCCAAGTCCTAATAAAAACATGAAACAATTATTAAGTAAAAGTACAGTCAGACGCGTGTTTACATAACGCCAGCTTTCGGTACAGTCGGTCGCATCCGCCGAGCACTGACCTACACTACACGCATTGCAATAATGTAAGCGGCACTTGGACGGCTCATCCGGTCGTTAGATATCTTCGATGCTGGATAAGACAAGTCACTTAATAACGAGTTAAAAAAAAAATCGTTTTTTTTTACCTTTATCTACTTATCACTCTTGAACTTTAAAGTCTGCATCTGTCGAACTACTGGATTTGCTCTTTTCACGCCAGGAATGCTTTTGTTCAATTACTTATTACCTATTGCTACCTACCCACAAAATAAGGGAGCAGTAAAATGTACCTACTTACTTTCGATCCTGACTTACCACAAACCAAATGTTCTATTTTAAATTCATCTAAATACTCCTGGATAGAAAATTGCTTCATGGTTTTCTTTGGTAACTTGTTATAATTTTAGAGATTAGCAGTATAGTCGTATTGCCCCAATTTTCATAGTGTACAAAACGTCTTAAGTAGGTAGTACAAGAATATAGTAAGTCCTAAAGATTTAGTTTGACATTTTTTTCTACTTAGATTCCGTAAAGATACCACTTCCAGTGTCTATACGACCATGTGTTGCGTGATTGATGTTACCACGTCAAGTGAATCAAACATTTAATAATCACGCAAAAACTTCGCAATGAAAACGAAAACTATCATACTGCTCCATCATGCAAGTTTACAGTTAAATAATAAATCATTGTTACAAACTATGTTCAAACAGACTATTATCTTTCACGTCGAATTGAATCGTTTAATAATCAAATTCTAATTTTTTATTATAATATTATCTATGTTTGCATACCTGACAGAAAGTAAACAATATACCTAACTTAGAGATGAGAGCCATCCGCTCCCCCGCAAGTCCGGTGATGATGACGAGGCTACACCAAGCTATCGTCGTATGACAATTAGTCAGTTATGACATTTGAGTCCTGAAATACAGGTCTATCCTACATTAGGCTCCAATCCTCCCAAATATTATGCGCTTCTGGTGCGTTTAAATAATACCTCAATCAGTTACCGACCAACTATTTCTACTTTATTTATTTTTTTCCTTTAGCTTGTAAATACCATCTAAGTAAAATAGAATAAGAATAAGTATTTTTGTTAGTTATAAGTAATCACCTGTATATTGTTAGTTGTAAGCAAATGTAACGCATGATATTTTGGTGGAAATAAATTAATTTTATTTTATTTATTTATTATTTTTATTAGGGAAACAATTTAATTGTGGTCCATTTAGTGAAAATAAACATTTTAATTATTGGAAAACATTTTATTTTTCATGAATATTTTGAAAAATATAAATTTAAAGGAATAAAGATACACTCATGTTAATAACACTGACAGTTTTTTGCTAATTAGGAGATAACGGAAGATCCTCAACGAAGCATATTCATACATAATGGATAATTAGTACGACACTTTCACCCAAGTCTTGACAATTGCCAAATTCCTTATTGCTTACAATTAACACTGAACTTCTAATTAGCGACAAACGCCATACTGGCATAACAGAATCCAGCTTTATTGCTCTTCAGTTAGTAATTATGCCGACAATAGTTAGAATAGTTGAGGAAATTAACGTGGTGTCGCAACTAGCGATTCATTGTACAAGCACAATAGTCGTTTCGCCACTCTTATCACTCCATCTTGATTCACATCAGTGGTGGCTGCTGTTCCTAGATTAGGTTCATTAGATTATATTATTCAGAGAAAGAGCCTGGGTGAAATGGATGTTGATTTATGTTACCTGGTAAATCTCTATATTATGCTTAAAAAAATATCGAATACTGAAAGGAAGGAATAATTAGATATTTACGCGCTTATTTGCTGGATTAAGTACCTATGTAAGTTCAGAATTTTAAATTCCCATACGTGTAGGTAAGCTTGGCTTTAACTGTCAATTGTGATTTCATAAGTATTTTACCGTAAGTTATTTGGTCAAATGTAGAACATGACACTTAGACGATTAAATACTGAAACGATAATTGAATATTTATACTATTTCCCTTCTACTAGAATATTAAGAAGAAATAAAAAAAAATGTCGGGTAAGAGCAAAATAATTAAAAGAGTTTTTCAAATTATTCTTCTTAGATTTTTTCAGTAACGTACGTAATTCAATGGCTTAGCGACCATCTTCAAAGAATTTTCTCGACAGTCCTGTCCTCAACAAAATCCTGAACTTCGAGCCCACATCTCAACCACTGTGAAAGACAAACACAGCCGACCTTACAACTAGTTTCGTAACGTAATGACCAATCTGTTCTCATTACGTCGGGAGACTGGATCCACATGAATTTGGATGGCAAACGCGAAGATTGGAGAAGTAATCACGACCCACTGATTACGAGAGGTCGTACATAGAAGCTGTTTGATTGACGATTGTGCAAGAGTTTATTTTGTTTGTAGTTACCGCTACGGAAATGTAAGTTAATAGGTTGGGTAATGTTATCTTGATATGGCATTCCGAACATTCCGAACTTTTACTGTGCCATACGGAATTAATTATAGCTTTGTTTCTTTGTTGTGTGTTAATACGTAAAGATTTCTTAACTTTTTTTGGACAGAAGTATTTACAACATATTTTATTTCAAATGTAGAATAGGTAATGTCTAAAAGATAAATATTATCAGACAAAATAAATAAACTGTCTTGCTGTGTCAAAGGCCTAAGTGCCTGTTCACACCTAGCGATTGTTGGGCAATTTCGATCGCGGCGATATCGCCAAAAAACACTAGGTGTGAACACGCTATTAATCTACTACGGATAGATGTCCCATCAGAGTCAACCAATACAAATAAAACGTAAGACCTAAATTGATTTCCTTAAGCCAGCAATGTACGCCAGATTTATAAGTTTAGATTTATATTTTGAAAGAGAAAAGAGCAAAATTCAGTCGAATTGATAACCTTCTCTTATTTGAAGTCGGTTAAAAACCAGTCTATTGTTATGCCGGCTATAACAACAATCTTACTTAACAATAATTAAAAAAAAAGTAATATACTTGCAATCTTAATTTAGATTAACCTCAATCGTGATGGATCTCGTGTGATATTCTATACCAATTTACCGCCGCCATACGCCAGTAAAAGCATTTTCTCGTAACACAGAATACATTAGCTGCTAAATGATAGTGTACACACTTATTATGTTACACTAGCTTTTAAGAATGGGGCAAAGCGATTAAATAGTATTAGAATGAACATCCGCCTGTCACCTAAAAGGGAGGAAATAAAAAAATATTTTTCATATATTTTTTTTATTAAATTATGTACCTTTATATAAGTAACATAAAATTTAATTAATTAATTATTTATTTATATTGGTACCAAATAGGTTTCTCAATGTAAAAACTGTATCTCTGAGATTTATTGGAGTCACCTTGGTGTTGAAAGTGTAAAAAATAAATATACTTACTTGCCTTTCATAATTTGATAAATGATAGCCCATATAATTGTTATTCGAATATATTATATAGGATATAAAATACAATTCCGAGTGTTAGCATCGGTTACCGTGGTACGCTATTTGTCAATATGATTCATTGATTGCTATAGCAGTGAAAACAATGACGCAACGGTATGTGATGAATAGATCATTATCATGAGAGCCACCCGGCTAATGATGATATTATGGTAATTTTGAAGTGTGCTTTCAGTCGAAAGGTTTCAGTGAGCTGTGAAAGCTCAGTTGATAACAATTTTTGCATTTGATAGGTTTAAATGGAAGAGTATGCTGCTATTTTTATAATGTTTGTGTTTTGTGTACACCTGCAAAGTTTTGCATAAGCAGTGATTTAGGAAAAATAATGAGGATTTTCCTATTTTATTTACAATTTAGCTCCGCTTCCGGTTTATTATCCATAAAAATCTTTCTCTTGATTCCCTAATCAAAATTTTTATGTATAATTGACTTTGCTTTTTGTATTATTTGTAAAATACGGATTTGATGTGTTTTTTTAATATATAGAGGGCAATATATTAAAAAAAAACACATCAAAATCCGTAGCATAGTTTTAAAGATTTAAGCATACCTACATACAGACAGACGCGGCAAGCGACTGTACTTTATACTATGTAGTGATTGGGTTTAGTTTTCACTACCAATAAATTCATATAAATGACCACAAAACGCTTACCAGTTTACAAATAAACTTAAGCGTTTTAATTTGTTCAATTACATTTTAAACGACACTGTGCGTTTTGTAACTGCATGCACGAATAGATATGTACATTCAGCTACAAAAATAAAATGCATTTAACCTTACAAGCTTGAAGCATTTTCAATTCTCAATTTTAACAATAAATTTTAATTTTATTAGATATCGGTACTATACCGATGGAAAAATAATTAACTAACTAATAAACAGTCAGTGATTTAATTTATGTTTCCTCTCTTAGGAAATAAGATTTGTTATTATTACGATAGGTTTATATTAATGAAGTGACCGTACCTAATTTAATGCTTAGGTAATTTGGCCTTCTTACTGAATCCATTCCATTTACATTACCTAACTTAGCCAGTAACGAAAAGTTTTAAATCGATATAATTTAGTATTGTCTATTATTTGAGATTACACTACACATTTGAAATGATTAATTTTACTGATTAATCTCTCAATAAAAATTATGTTTAAAATAACAATACACCCGAGTTTAATCCGTAAAATTAGTTTTATTTCAAATCGATATAATTAAATTGTTAGTTTTGAGAGGTTTTTGGAGGAGGACAGTAGGAAATGGAATAATGACCTTCCAGCTTATGTTTTCTCCCCCTCCTAAAATCCTGGACTCTCTAGACGGGGCTCGAAACGGCATCTAAGCAGGTCTTACAGGGTCTATTGTGCCTGTCGACCTCATATGTGGACCTCACGGCTTTTTTTTTTCCTAACTGTATAACGACGATGGCTTGGAGGAGCCTTGTCATCATCACCGGGCTTGCGACCTCACGGCTCCTGAAAGTCTATTATAATAAAAAAAACTTTTTTTAAACGTACTTTGAATGCGTGCATGAACATTTTCGATGCTGACTATACACCAATATCACTCGGTAACTCATTCAATGTAAACTTGTTAACACTTCAAACGACAATGGACAAATCTAACCAAATTACGTCAGTGAAAGTTTATAATAGATGACCGGAGCTATTCAATAGCAAACAAACGTATCAGTATAATTGAACTAACAGAGATACATCGTGTTAGTTAAAGTATTGGAGGGTTAGAAAGTATGTAAGGTTATTAATTTGAACATGTCGGGCGGCGGAATCAATTGGGCTTTGATTGTTTTCTTAAATACGCTATTAATCATTCGTGAATGGATTTGAGATCGGTATCATCACGACTATTGGAAGCTTGAGATGTTCAGGTTTTGCTGTCAATAGGGATTCATACTGCTTACTAATACTTTTATTAGATCTTTAAATAAGTAGAATAGGTAATCAGGGTGATACCTATATAAATGTGTCCAATTATCAAAATGAGACTACTTTTGAGTTAATTTTACAAAAGACAGAAAAATATGTCTTTTTTTTGTTTTTAGTTATTAAATACTTTTTTTGTTTTGACAAAATTTTGTCTGCATAACATCATTTAAAAATCCCATTTTGAAGCTATTTTGCAAATAAAGTTAAAAATGGAGACTTAAATATGGAAACGAGAAAATGACTCAAAAGGAGTTACGTATTCTGATAATTAGTCAGACGATAAGTAAGTAATATACTTAAACTTTAAAAATAGTTACATTAATTTAAATAAAATAAACCAATATATTTTTTAATACAGGCTGTCACAACCCGTCGTCGTAAGCTGGACATCTTTGAGACCCGGCAAGACCAGTCGTTTGAAGCATTCAGACTAGAAATAAGACAGCTTATAACTTCCTTCATGGTCTCACAAAGAGAAGAAACAAAACAAATAATAACAACTATGAAAGAAATGCAAGATAATTTTAAAAATATACAAGAAGCTTTGATACAAGTTACATCCCAAAATGAAGAAATAAAACTTCAGTTTAATAGGCTGGAAACCGCTGTAAAGGAGGATCGGGAATACATTACATTTCTGAATGAGAAGCTGGAAGACATGGAGCTCAACTATCGCAAAACCAATTTTGAAATTAAAGGCGTTCCTAGAAAGGAAAAAGAAACAAAACAGGACTTAGTTGAGATAGTAATGGCGCTTTCTGAAGCCGTCGATTGTAAAATGAGCAAATCCGATATTAAGGATATATACAGAGTGAGGGGCAGGAATGCAGAACATCGGAGCACTCCGATTGTAGTCGAAACTGGCTCTGTTCTTGTGAAAACAGACCTGTTGAAGAAAGCAAAATCATTCAACGTACGAAATAAAACAAACAAATTGTGTGCTAAGCACTTGGGTTTTAAAACACAAGAAGACACACCTATCTTTTGTCGGAGAACTTAACAAGAAAGGGTATCCGACTGTATTTCCTGGCTCGCGATCTTGCTCAATCTAAAGCTTACAAGTTCGTGTGGACCTCCTACGGCAAAGTTTACGTAAGGAAAAATGACCAATCGCCAATAATTTTGATTAAAACTGAACAGCAAGTTCATCAACTACTTCAGCAGCAAGATTGACTAGATATGTATAGCATTATGATATTACTAGTTAGTCCGTACCCTTTGCCCTGTTATCGCGTTATAGGATTTCTTTACACTACTCAAAATATTTGTTTTATTCTACAGCAAGACTTACACTTTTACACGCACTCACTCACAATCGTACTTAATAAGGCCACACACTCACACGCACATTCACAATACATTATGATGATAATTTTTATAATATTTCTTTACGTTTTGTGCTTATTATCTATATATGTACATATAAATAACCTCGCAGTTACTGCAACTTGTATCCACTGTTACTTCTTAAATAATGGGTGATACTCTTCAAACGCTGAATGAAATAGACAATGTTGAAATTGCTCACACATTTGAGTGTAATGCTGATGATCTTGAAAAGCATATTCGTGTTGACAAAAATGATTTCACTCTTATATCCCAAAATATTAATAGTATATACTGTAATTTCGATGATTTTATGCTCACTTTGTCTAACTTTTCATTTGATACGGATATAATTGCTTTAACAGAATGTAGGCTTAATCCCAATAAACCTATACCTCAGCTTAATAACTATGCAGCATATCGTACACATTACTTGCTTAACCAAAACGACGGTGTAGTTGTTTATGTGAAAACATCCCTAAGACATAAAGTCAAAGAGATAAAACTCCTTCATGCATCATGTCTTGAGATAAATGTACTTAATAACAATATTCTTTGTATATATAGGTCACCATCGAATGCGAACGCAGAAATCTTCACTAACTCTTTAGCAAACCATTTGGAATCCTATCCTTCTCACTCTAGCATAATAATTACAGGTGACATCAATATTAATATCTGTCCAAAAGTCATAGAGCCACTGCACGAATATAGAAATAGGATCAACTACTTGAATATGTTATCAAACTATGGAATTTTAGCCGGACATACATTACCCACAAGAGTGCACAACTGTCTGGACCATATAATGTTAAAAATTAACCGAATTAAAGTTTCAGCATCCATTGCAATCTTGAATACTACTACGACCGACCACTACAGTACTTTTCTAGCAATTTCCAAAATAAAAAACAAATACAGAAATAATAAAACTAAAACTACTGTAAATTTTGAAGAAGCTCTCAAATACTTGTTGAATAAAAATTTATCGCAGTTGCTGCATTGTAGTGACCCGGTCGCTGTGACCACTTCGTTAATAGGCCAGATTAGTGAAAGTTTACAACTTAACAGTGTAGTGGCTGCTGTACCAAGTAGCAAACGAACTATAAAACCATGGATCACACCTGGACTTCTGCGTTGCATTAGAAACAGAAATAAGTTACAAAAAGACCTGCGACTGGACTCATGCAATGAAGTTCTTCGTATTACTTACCGACGATATAGGAACTACTGCAATAATTTAATCAAACGTATAAAGAGAAAATACGATAGGGAAAATATTATCAAATCCTTAAATAACAATAAATTACTTTGGGAGAACATCAAAAAATTACATATACCAACAAATGCCACGATTCCAATACTGAATTGCTTAACTTACGGTCATCTCCCTCTGGGTCGGCAGACTGCATAAATGAGTACTTTGCAGGTATTGGTAAGCAACTTGCTCTTAAAATTCAACCAGACTTAACAAATACTTCAAGCTCGTCTCTAGATAGCATACCTTCTGTACCATATTCATTTGTGTTGTTACCCACTGATCTTGATGAAGTTAAAACTATTATATCAAACCTTAAACTAAATAGTGGAGCTGGCTGGGATAATATACCAAACAGGTTTATCAAAATGATAAGTGACGAAATAGCGCCCATAATTGTTCATATCAGTAACCTTTGCTTCGATAAAGGGGTATTTCCAGCTCCTGAAACGGTCAATCATTACACCGGTGCATAAGGGCGGAAATAAGGATGAGATTAGCAATTATAGACCAATTTCGGTCTTGCCTGCAGTTTCTAAAATCTTAGAAAAACTTATTAATACAAGGTTACGTGGTTATCTAAATAAATTTGACATTTTATCACCGACGCAATTTGGCTTCAGACAAGGAAGATCAACAGAAAATGCAATCTTTGAGTTAACCTCTTTGGTTACTCAACAAGTAGATGCTGGCAATAAATGTCTGTCGGTCTTCCTTGATCTGAAAAAAGGCATTTGATACTGTCTCCGTTCCCATCCTTGTTCGCAAGCTTGAAAAAATAGGAATAAGAGGGATCCCGCTTGCTCTGCTCAAGGATTACCTATCTGAAAGGAAACAAAGTGTAAAATTGACAGGGTTTACAAGTGGTGATACAGAGGTTATGTACGGCGTGCCACAGGGTAGTGTGTTAGGACCTACATTATTCCTAATATACATAAATGATCTCTGTGCTATGAAGATTGATAACGCCAAAATACTGTCTTATGCCGATGACACTGCCGTTGTCTTTTCGGGCACTTCTTGGCCTGAGGTTAAAGATTATGCTGAACTCGGTCTAACACAAGTAGCCCTTTGGCTGAAACACAACTTGCTCTCCTTGAACGTCTCTAAAACAAACTTTATTTGCTTTGGAATTTATGACAATTCACAGCCGCAGGGTGACTTTAGTCTTGGAATACATAGCTGTGGTGATACCAATAACCGTACCTGTAATTGTCCGAATATAGAAAAAGTCTCTAAAGTTAAATATTTGGGAGTTTTTGTAGACCAGAGATTATCATGGTATCCACAGCTGGAGCATGTCAGCAACCGAATCAGAAAACTATCTTGGATGTTTAAAACACTTCGTTACGTTGTGCCTTCTCATTGTAATGATAGCCCTAAGACCTTATTGAATCAGATCTATGTAACATTAGTACAATCTGTTGTAACATATTGCATCACAATCTGGGGTGGAGCTGCAAAGTCTCACTTTTTGGATTTAGAAAGATCACAGCGTAGCCTTATAAAAATTATGTACTTCAAAAATAGAATATTTCCAACGAACCAACTTTATAAAATCAGCGGTCTGCTTTCTGTCAGACAACTATACATAATAGCAACTATCCTCAAAAGTCATAAATCCTTAAAATTTGATATAAGTTTAACAATGAAACGTAGAAAAGACAATGTAATGAAACTACCATTCGTCAAAACAAAATTTGCTAGCATGCAATTCAACTCACGGTCAGCCTCGTTATACAATAAAATAAGTAAAATAACAAGTATTTATGACAAACAATATCATGAGTGCAAAAGTCTAGTACGGAAATTCATTCAAACAATGTCGTATGAAGAAATAGAGTCCTTGTTAGTATAACACGTAGGTAAACACACATATACATAAACGCTCACACGTGCACACACGCACGCGCGCGCACACACACACACACACACACACACACACACACACACACACACACACATACACGCACACGCACACACACACACACGAGTGCAGTCTTGTTTATTGTTAAGATTATTTTCTTAATTTTGTCAAAACATAGCCCTCAATCAATTAATTAATATTATATAATTAATTAATATTATATCTTTCTTTTCTACCGCTCAGTCAATTGTACACCGAATCGATCACGGAAGAGCGGTATCTCCAAACACAGGCAATACTCGCTTAAATGGAGATACTGTACAATATTGTTAATTAGACTAAGCTATGAAAGAAAATAAAGATTTTTATTTTTTTATTTATTTTATTTTTTTTATACAGGCCAACTATTATTGTGGAATTACTTTGAACGATGTCTTCTTTTCACTTGATTTAATTCAATTTATTATTTGTTTACAGGTAATAACTCAACATGAAATCATCGGACATTCTACTTAGAACACAACGTTAAGTATGTATAAAGTAAACCAGTTAAACTAAGTATTACTGAACCATACTGTTTTTACATTAAAGTAAAATTCTTAATTCGAAATATTTCTTAAATACAATTTATACTAAATTTTATAGGGGTGAGAGCCATCCGCTCCCTGCAAGTCCGGTGATGATGACGAGGCTTCTTCAAGCCATCATCGTATGTCAGTTAGAAAAAAAAACTAAATATTGATTAAAGTAAGCGACTGTGTCTTAAGTATAAGACGAACGAAGCTTGATTACTTATCTCGCGAATTAACGTAAACAAATGTCACTCCAATTACCAAACGTATAAAACTTAATAATTATGGTAATTAGAATTCACAACATTAATACTGGACCATTTAAAAAACCATACCACCTTTCAAGTCACGATTCATCAACGAATATTTAAGTGCCGGACACTAAATTTGATAATTGCCCAACATCAAATTAGATTTCGTATCTTGCATGCAAAAGCGCTCAAAACAATGCGCACGAGTAGATATAATTACGGTTTCGTAACCGGCCAACCGGATTAATCCTAAATCCGAAAAGTAAAAGCTTCTAGAAGCGGAAATGGATATTATTACTTTGTAATTTCTATTACTATTCAGGGCAGCTGTACTATCTTAAAAAAATATTTGGTAACAAAAACCACGTAATCTTTAGAGAACTGGTTTCTATTGCTGTTCTAATCTAACCTCAAGATGTTTCTATTGCTAATCTAACCTCAAGATAGTTTAAGCGTCTAAATGAATAAATAAAAATTATCCAAATTAATTGTCATAATATTACGAATGCTTCTTTATTTACGTTGAGACAGATAATACATTACGGAATTACGGAAAACGGCAAACTACGTAGGGAACAAGTGTCTCGCAATGTCGCTACCGCCGGGTCCCGGCAGAAGGGGAAGGCCCAAGAAGGCCTGGCTTAATGTCGTAGTGGATGACATGCGTGCCAACAAACTCTCCGCGAAGGATGCCGAAGACCGTGCGAGGTGGAGAGTTAGGAGTAGGAAAGCGGACCACGGGCTCCGCAAGGATGCAACCGGGAAAACGCAGAGATGATGATGACAGATAAGACATTCATTTTGTTTGTCATCTACCTTTTATATAATTTTACACCCAGTATCATTCTTAGTGTCCCCAAAATACCTCCTATGTTTTTTAGAATTCACTAACAGATTATATTAATATGTATTCTATGCAAAGACTCAGACCCAAGCCAAAATGTCGGCAAGGCCAAGGCCATCCACTATCCAGCACATAACACATGCAAACTAAAAATACATAACAAGTATTTTCATAGTGATCCAAATTTTTACTTTCAAGTTGCTGTTACGTCTCCAACCTAGCTCTCAAGTTAGGTAACCTAATAAAGCCTGCTGCATGCAAGAATCAACCCTGTCCCTTGAAGGAAAAGGTCGAATTTGTTCTGATAGAGGCTTTATCCAACCTGGTCGTGACTGACTCCCTAGGAGACTCGGTAACTTTCCAAACCCGTTTTTGAGCCGATACATTTCTAGATGTTGTTAAACAGTTTACCGTCTTGTCTATAAACAACGAGTTTGGATCGCGGTTTTATGCGCTTTGAGAGGATATGTTTTCTATTAACTTATTCTGGTTTTAGTTTGAATATATCGGTTTAGGGATTTCTGACATGTCTCGTGAGCTTATTTAATATCTAATTATTTTATCTTTTGTAGTAGAACAGTGGTTAGGTACCCATTGTCACTACCTACGGTTCCAAGAGTCGTGTATCGATTCCCACCCGGGACAAATATTCGTGTGACGAACATCGGTGCTTGTTCCGCGTCTGGGTGTGTTATTAAATAATATATTTAAGAACATTTGTGTATCCACTGTTGTATCTGATTACAAACCTGATAAAATAAATTAAATAATAAATTATCTCGTACTCCCACCTAACAAACATAAAACAAAATTTAAATTTTATTGTTTTAACTAAATACGTAAAAAAATATTTTTTATCCTTGTCTATTAAAGTTTTCTCATAAATTTAATGTTTTTACTATGAGGATAATGATATTGGTTACATAATTATACCCAGTGTTTATGATACTATAAAGTCATCGTTCCCGGAAAAGTATTACCTACTATCGTTAAGAGCAGCATGCATTTCTTTTCTTCTTTTTGATAACAAAGCTGACAAAATCAAGATTAAAAGACTTAGTACGAAGGCATACGAAGGATATTCGAGGAGCAGCCATTTTGGTGTTGATCGAGGTCGCTTCGCATGTTCACGACAAGGATGGATGTAGGAAGTAATTGAATTAGTGCGACGGAAATTGGGAGCTTTGATATTATGTTTGAAGGAGGCTGAGCCTTTTCCCAGATACGACTACCCTACATTTCCACATATATATAGAACTTTAACACATTTTTTCCGGGAATATTACTTTAAACAGTCCACTTGGTAGATTTTTGTTGATATTATTAATTTCATTTTATCATCCTTACTTAATCAATATTTTTTTGGTACCTACTCTGATGTAAGGTAGTTTATTTCAACCTTCTTGAGAATTAAATATTTTAAACTTATATACGGTACCTCCGTTAATCATCTATCGAGTCAATAGTAAATACTTGATGACTTCAGATTACCTTTGTCTTAAAAACTATATTAGCCATCAACTCTACGAAAGGAGTGATGCTAACGAAGATAAATAATCATTACTATCAAGCAGTCAAGAAGAACAATTATTTAATTTTCCAGTCTCTAATTACGTAACTAAATTGAATGTAGGAAGGAAGTAATTAAATTAGTAGCATGGATGGAGAAAGGAGATGTGGGTTCGTTTGCAGACACTTTATTCTATTACGTATTTTAATCTAACCTCATTACATAGAGAATAAGAGGCTTTATTCAAATATTTTTAATGAATACGAAAAATAAAATGTGTTTTAGTTAAAATCTAATCTAAAAAAGCGTCGATGGCCGAGTGGTTAAGTTCGTTGCTTGCCATGCGGGAGGTCGCCAGTTCAAACCCCGCCAGGTACCAAAGGGTTTTTCAAATTTTAAATTCATAATGTACTATCATTCGACGCTTTAACAGTGAAGGAAAACATCGTGAGGAAATCAGCACACCTGAGAGATTTTTCAACGGTGTGTGAAGCCATGTCAGAGGCCTACGGGCGGCTTATAAACTCTTGACACCAGGTTGTTCATCAACCATACGATAATAAAGAAGAGATCTAAAGTTGTAGAGTTAAATACTTTTATATAACCTATGCAAAACTTTTTTTGCTCATTCTTGACGTGATTTTTAAGTAAAACGTTTTATATTTTCTCTATAAAAATCTTTTGGGAATCACAGAAATACCCTGCACGCACAAAGTACCTACCTAATAACTTGACGTCACATCTCTAAATCAAAAGATTGACCTTTCAATATAGATCCAGCCAATGCGATCTAAAAATAGTCGAACTAGCTCCTCAGAGATGGTATCGTGTTCGACCCGATCGGATATCGAATAGTTATTTTAAGTGCAATAGAAGCAAAAGTAGTAAGTTATGGCTTGCACTTTTGCGGAGTAACAAGGGTATAAATTGTGAAGAACAAACGATCCGTTACGGAGATTATTATTGGGTGGGTTGTTTCTCGTTTCTTTGGCGTCTAGGGATCGTTATGTCATATGAAATAGTGGCTCGTGGCTTGGGCTTGGTAACATTTTACGCTACATATAGTTTAGAACTAAATAAAAATTAGTATTTAGTTAGTTAGGTATAGTTTAGACGGTAAATTGCCGGTTAGAAAATATATATTATGGATTTTATCACTACATAGTATAAAAAATTTATCGCTTCCCGCGTCTTTATATGTATGTATGCTTAAAATCTTTAAAACTACGCAACGGATTTTGATATTTTTTTTTAATAGATAGAGGGATTCAAGAGGTATAACATACTCGAAATGAAGCGAGTGTGGGTCACTAGTTTTTAATATAAGAATAATTGCCATCATATTATAGATATGGAAAAAAATGAATTTGATTGTTTGTCCTAAGAAGCACATGCTTTGTACGTTCAGCAACCAAACCAAAAATACCAACAAAAACAATATAATCGCTAAATGAGTTTGATTAAAATCAATTATGCAAAACATTATTATCCTTAACTAAAATCTACAAGTTTAAATAGCTTTCCAAAACAGCCACTCTTCAGTCGATCATCACCAACTTATTCAATGTTACCCGTCTGTCCGTCCGTCCGTAACGGATGGAGTTAAATAACTCAGAAACGAATCGGTCAATTTGGACGAAACTTCACGCTCCGTTACCCGTTGTGAATCTGTTTGATAAGCCGGGTATCTTCGAGAAATCACGTCTTCATGCACTTCCGTATTTAACCAAGTAAATAGATCTACAAGTTAATAAATATACTTGTGGCTGCACGCAACTTCGTACGCGCGGTTTTGTTTTAGAGTTTATTTTGGTTAGTACATAATGAAATATACATACATCTTATCTTATCTTATCGCGGGGACCGTATAACCGGTTCACTTCGACCCTCAGGGATCTTTTGTGATTCCCCTACCTCTATACACCTACTCCCTAAAGATCAAATGCATAATTAATGCAATAACGTCCTTGGATCTGAGGTGCCTGTATTCTTCTGGTTTCGGATAAGCCGTTCCCAGAAGTCTGAGCCTGTGTCTGGCCAGTGAGTGACATTCACATAAGATATGTTTCATGTCTTCCATTTCTTCCTTGCAAGCTCTACAATCGCTGTTTGAGAACAGTCTCATTTTCTATATACATACATAAAATCACGTCTTTTTCGCTGAGGGGTAGGCAGGGGTAGGCATTGTACCCTATGTGATTACTATGAAGCCTCATCATAATCCGTTTAGTAGTTTTATGTGTGACTCGTGAAAGAACTACAAACATACATACATCCACACATACAAATTATTGTACCTAAATAGAGTTTAAACTATTTAACGAATCAATATTAAACCACAGTCATAACTCATAGTATTAAGTGCTAAATTCGGTTAATTCACTAAGAGCCGATTAGAAATGTACTTGTGATCACTGTTTTTTTTCGTGTTTGGGTGTGTCTGGGTCTTAAGTTGTATTGTGTTTAAAGATTTCTATGGGTTTGTTCTGTTTTTGTAATACAAACGGCCAAGATATGACCACTTAAGCGCCAAGGTCTCTGAGGAGGGGCCTAATTTGTTTTTTTAAACATATCGCACGCTTAATCAAACAAAGAAATAACTCAAAAATCACAGTTTTTGAGATTTAATCATAAAACGTAATATTACGACGATAAGAATAGGTACGCTCCGACTCCCGCTCGATTTGAACAAATATAAGCGAAATAATAGATCGGCCCTCTCTTTTTTACTAACTGGAGCGAACAAGTTGTAACCAATAAAACGATACACTTAGTGATATGCCAGCGCCGACTCAAAGTAACCAATTTGAAGAACGAAGTAAAATGAATTAAATCTGTTTATTATTAACAGGTGACTTGCATTTCTTGTTATATTTTTCTACGAAAGCGATTATAATTAGTTTTATTACCATATAGAATTAAAAATTATCGTCACGGGTAAGTATCATTTCTAGTTAATTCAGTTTACTTTTAAAGCATATTTTAGATTTCCAACATACATCGACTTACTTCAGTTTAGTATTAAATTACATCCAAAATAATTAGATCTATTATATTTATTGCCGTTTATCATAAAAATTAGTTCTGTGAGTATTGGCATTTTAAGAAATAATTTCTTTTTCGATTAAAATAACCTAATGAACACCAGACAAATCTTTACTTACGTCATTTTAATCTTTATTTTATGTGACCTAGTTTATTATTTTTACATCGATTTACTCGTATCTTCATGGTCATTAGCTTAGTACCAATAATAAGTGATTAAGTTTGGGGTCCCTCTATTTGATCTAATTATTATAAAGGATTTTGAAGGCATTTAATGTAATTTCTTATCCTTATTACATGGTGTACAATATTTACGCAATGTTGTATTCACTTTTTTTCTGCGTGAAGCCCAAAGCCAAAAGCTTTGAGCGCTGTCGGCGTCAAATAAGGTGGTGGCGGCTTGACGAAGACAAATCCCAGGTGTTCGTCTCAGCTATCGGCGACAAGTGCGCTGAGGCTGAGAGCGAATCAGTTCAGAACCACTGGGACAGGATTCAGGCAACCATAACCGAAGCGGCGAAGTCAGTGCTTGGCACGTCTAAGGGTGGACGCAAATTTGACAAGGAGACTTGGTGGTGGAACGACGCAGTCCAGAGGGAGACTAGGGTGAAGAAAGCCTTCTTTAAAAAGTGGCAAGCGTCCAACTCTCCCGAAGATCGCGACGCATACAGGTCCGCAAAACGTGCAACAAAGAAAGCTGTTGCCAGAGCCAGGCGAGCTTCCACCTACAGCCGCTCTACGATAGGCTGGAATCGTCTGAGGGGCAGAAGCTATCTATAGATTGGCACGTTCTAGGTCAAAGCGGCACAGGATATCTCCGCGCCGCTGTGTTAAAGACCCTCACGGTGACCTACTATGCGAGGACCTCGCGGTGAAGGAGAGATGGCGCTCTTACTTTCCACGAGCTGTTAAATAAACAGCATAGAGAAGTGCAGCCACCGGACCTCCCTCCGAATCTTGGACTTGTGCCACCGGTAACGCCTGAAGAAGTAGAAAATGCTCTTCGCCGCATGAAGAATCGGAAAGCTGTCGGAGCCGATGGAGTCCCCATCGAAGCCTGGAAGGCAATGGGTGGTCGTGGTGTGGGCATCCTAACTGACCTTTATAACCGCATACTCAGCACCGGCAGGATTCCTCGCCAATGGAGACTGAGTGTTATCACCCCGGTCTTCAAGGGCAAGGGATCAGTGCAAGAGTGCGGTAGTTATCGCGGTATAAAGGTCATGTCCCACACCATGAAACTATTCGAGCGGATAGTAGACTCTCGAATCCGTCAGGAGTGCACTGTCTCTGGATGTCAATATGGTTTCCGCCCCGGTCACGGGACTATGGACCCCGTTTTGCCCTAAGAATCATCATGGAGAAATACAGGACGAAGAACACGCCTCTCCACTTCCTATTTCTGGACATGGAGAAGGCCTTCGACTGTGTTCCGCGTGCGATGATTTGGTGGGCCCTGAGGTCCAAGGAGTGCCAGAGACGTACGTTGATATCATTAGAGACGTGTACTGTGACTGCGATTGTGTAGATAGGACCCGTCGTCGCGACACCTTGCCCTTCCGTATAACCGTCGGAGTACGCAAGGCTCCGTCCTGAGTCCGTTCCTCTTCAGCCTGATATTAGACGTATTGTCAGACAGCATCAGAGACCACCATGAGCAGCCACCATGGCTACTTATGTATGCTGACGATATCGCGCTGGTGGACTCGGACAGGGGACGGCTGGTGAGACGTGTTAACACATGGAAGGAATCGCTTGAGAACGGGGGTCTGAAACTCAACGTGGCGAAGACAGAGTACTTGGCCTGCAACACTACAGATCCCATGTCCGTCCGCATAGGCGAAGACACGGTCGAGCGCACGGACCGGTTCAAGTATCTGGGATCTGTACTCCACGCGAACGGCGACATCGACTCCGACGTCAAGGCACGCATTGCTGCTGCTTGGGATAAATGGCGGGAGGTGAGCGGCGTCATTTGCGACCCTAAAATGCCGGTTAAACTGAAGGGACAGGTCTATAAATCCATCATAAGGCCTGTTCTCTTATATGGTAGTGAAGCATGGCCATTACTTGAGCGGCACAAGCAGGAACTGCGGGTCACGGAGATGAAGATGCTGCGCTGGATGTCGGGAGTTACGCGAGCTGATCGCGTAAAGAACTCCCGTATTCGTGGCAGCCTTCATGTCCGAGACATCGCTGATAAACTGCAAGAGTGCCGCCTACGTTGGTACGGTCATGTTTTACGGAAACCGGCAAACTACGTAGGGAACAAGTGCGTTCAGCCATGTCGCTACCGCCGGGTCCCGGCAGAAGGGGAAGGCCCAAGAAGGCCTGGCTTGACGTCGTAGTGGATGACATGCGTGCCAACAAACTCTCCGTAAAGGATGCCGAAGACCGTGCGAAGTGGAGAGCTAGGAGTAGGAAAGCGGACCCCGGGCTCCGCAAGGATGCAACCGGGAAATCGCGAAGATGATGATGATGTTGTATTCACTTTTTTTCAGTATGGCGTCCTCACGAACTCGTTGATTCTTCAGTATGAAATCATAACGTCCTGAAGATGAAGAATCTCAATCTTTATCTCTAAATAAAAATGTAATCATAAAGACTAGATGTGACGATGAAAATGATACATTAAAAGATGGTAAAGATAATATTTCTCCAAACATTACAACACCAAATATTAGTAAAGTTTTACAAGAAAAGACAATTTAAAAAATCCTTTGAGAGCTGTAATGAAAGTTTATCAGATTACGATAATACTGTAAAATATGACAAGCGATTGATTGAAGCGAGGACCACAACACCCCAGTTCCATGCTTCTGGCATTTTGCTATCGAGCTGAGAGGAATTAAAGAGTTTCTGAAGGACTGTTAGTACCGGTGCTCCACAAGCTTTCAGGAGCTCTGTAGTGATTCCCTCCTCGCCCCGTGCCTTGTTGTTCTCTAGCTGTTTGAGAGCCATCCTTATCTCGTACAGGCTGATGTCCGGGATGTCTTCGGTATAGTGTCGGGTTAGTGTCGGCTTAGCTTGGCTCTTTGGTCTGTCGCTGCAATGGCTGGCTCAGCACAGACCGAGGTATATAACTGCCCATAGAACCTCTCTAACTCCCGTAGCACCTCTGACTTGTTCGTCGTCACGCGTCCATCTTCAGTCTTCAGCTTAGTCAGTTGGCTTTGCCCAATAGACGCGTCTCTTGCAAACACTTTGGAGCCTTGGTTCCTTCGGCTTATTCCGTTTATTCACCCTAAAACAGCCATCCTAAGGTGGATATTCGGAAACGGAAGCGTCCGTTTATCCACCCTGAACGGGGTGGATAATCGGAATTCGTAATAATATGTTTCTTCCGATTTTTCACCCCAAGTACAGTTTGAATAAAATTATATTTCTGGGAAGTTTTAATTTAATAACGTAAAATAATCTTAAAATCTAAATTTAAGTAAGGTAAGCACCTGTAGGGTTGGTAGGTAGGATTTGGGTGAAAACCATTTTAAATGACAGTTGGGACAAATGAACCCATAACAAGTAAGAACCTCGTAACAAAATTAAAACTTAAGGTCTTTTCGCTACTAACACACAATAACAGATATGAAATATTATTTCTTTATTGATCGCAAGCAAAGGCAAGACACGTTACAAAAAAAATATTTTCATCAATTTTATAAATTTTGCAATATGTCCAGAAAATGACCAGAATGACGAAGTTTCTTGAACCGGGTTTGTGTTGTGTAGCTATGTTTCTGTAAATTACTGTAGATTGACAGAGTGGAAAATTGGAAAAAACGTATTATATGATTTCCGGTTATCCACCCCGTTCAGGGTGGATAGACGGACGCGCGTTTCCGAATATCCACCTTAGGGTGGCTGTGTTAGGGTGGTTAAACGGAATAAGCCGTTTCCTCAATTGTCTCCTTAATACGCTGGGTATTAAAGGAGCGTAAATATCATGTCGCAGATACTTCCTAATCTGACTATTTTGCCTATATGACTCAGCATCATCCGTAGTTTTGTGCGTCAAAGAACTTTCAAGTTCAACAAGACAATAAGTTACTTATTGTATTTGTGAAAATACTAAAAGTTCATTTGTTTTTTTTATTGTGTCTGATTTATTTATGAACGTGTTCTTATTTTTAGTATCTCATGTTACAATTGAAGTCTGATTTATTGAGCTAAGTTTAAAGCCTGGGTATAATAATAGTTTCGTTATCTTTAATTATTTTGTAGTTAATTTACTTTCGATAAAATGTTCTTACAGTTTGATACTAATTATTAAGCCCAAATAATAACAGAGACCTATAAGATTTTTTTTTATTTTTATTTTACATGTTTTAGACTAACTGTTGATCAAGAAGAAAAAATAAATAAATAAGGCGTACGACCGATTTCAGCCATGGCATGTTATCTGTGGCCATGGCGGCCGATCTCAACTGAGCTCAGCCAAGTGCGCAGGACATATTATAGGGCATAAGTGTCTGCGCAAACACAAGTGCACTCTCCATTCCCTTACACTCATAATTCGGTGAGACGGCAATCCGACATGACCGATGACAGATCGGGCGCAGGACCACCGGCTTAACGTGCTTTCCGAGGCACGGGCGTTCAACCGCCAACTTCCTAACTCCGGGCTGAGTAATTTCATTACAGAAAAAGTCACACATTTTTGCCCGACCCCGGTCTCGGTCCTAACGCAGCGCTTGCTACCAATAGACCAACGAGGCAGTGATAAAGAAGTACAATTATAACAAATCTTCGTTTTTTAAAAAAGATAAATTATTGCTGTTACAGTTTAAGACTGATTATTGAGTTAGTATAAAAATATTTAATTTAATATAACCTAATTATGTGGAAAGTTATTCTTTGATTAATAAAAAAAATATGAAAAGGCGTTTTATTTCTAAGGGAATATAATAATTACAAGCATAATATTATTAAAAGAAAAGTAATATTAGAACTTCTTGTGAGAAACTATAAAAGTTTATAGTAATAAAATGAAATAAAAGTGATTAATGTCACATTATTTTTATTTTGTTATTGATAAACTGGATTATTTGTAATTATGTCAGGTCGTCACTTAAAATATAAAGCTAACATTTTATGCTAAAGTGAAATAAGTCAAAACTTTTTTTTTTCTTTCATGATTACCTAATGATTTATCGCTCCAAAAATATATTTTTTGATGTCATAATATTACCTATATATCAGACTATATCGTACATACTTTTTTTTCAACAAATTATAAACCATTAAATTTTTATGGATCGCGAAAGTTGACGCGGATGAATTGCAAAACTTTGAACGCCGATTCCCAAAAATCAGCAATTTTGTGTTATTTCTTTGTTTGATTAAGCGTGCGATATTATTAAAAGAAAAGTAATATTAGAACTTCTTGTGAGAAACTATAAAAGTTTATAGTAATAAAATGAAATAAAAGTGATTAATGTCACATTATTTTTATTTTGTTATTGATAAACTGGATTATTTGTAATTATGTCAGGTCGTCACTTAAAATATAAAGCTAACATTTTATGCTAAAGTGAAATAAGTCAAAACTTTTTTTTTTCTTTCATGATTACCTAATGATTTATCGCTCCAAAAATATATTTTTTGATGTCATAATATTACCTATATATCAGACTATATCGTACATACTTTTTTTTCAACAAATTATAAACCATTAAATTTTTATGGATCGCGAAAGTTGACGCGGATGAATTGCAAAACTTTGAACGCCGATTCCCAAAAATCAGCAATTTTGTGTTATTTCTTTGTTTGATTAAGCGTGCGATATTATATCCACAAAGGTAAATATATTTTATCTAACGCCACATCATTCGTCTAATCATTCGTCTAGCTGTTTATAGCTGCATGGGAGGTACAGACAATAGCATTTAACTATTAAAATGCATCATTAAAAACTTGTGTCGCAAGGATATAATTACAAAGAGACATTATTTGATTAAGCACAGTATTATTTTTTTATTATGCAATCGTAAGAATGATAATAATAGAGTCCATTAAGTATACAAATTAAAAATTCGTGGTAATCAAAAACCGACCTCTATTAAGACGATCTTATCGCTACTAACTAACTTTTTAGGTAATTCAGAGGTGAAGAAAAATACGAATTTAAAATATTATCTAATTCATTTTTTATCTAGCCTTTTTTGTCTCACTGCTGGGCAAAGTCCTCTCCAATTCTCTCCACTTCTGCCGATTTGTTAGAGATGGCCGGTTTAGCTAATACATATTAATAAAAAAAATCAACGTGAGCAGTCGATAGTCTCAATAGGGTCGATTGTGCCTGTCGACCTCATGTGACCCCAAGACCGCTTATCATCAGGTGGACTGAGGTCATCCTAAGATTCCCTTGATTCAAAAAAAAAACAGTTATAACCTAAAGAAACAGTTCCTTCAACATTTTGACGACTTTTTTGCTATAAATCGATCATCCCGTAGAGATAACCTAATAGTAAAATACCCACAGAAGAAAGAAAATACTAAACTAAACTCAGTCGATTCACATACACATAAAAAAAATTAACTAACACAGTCACTATCTTTCGATTTAACTTTTCTCATATAAATAAACCACTTTGTATTAACTTCACGTCTACACTTCGTACCTAATCAATAAATGCATGAACTCATACATACATGTCAATACTACTTTATATTTATCACTTCTACTCGCACATGCGTTTGCGCCGATACTTACAACTCGTCGCATACAAGGCCAAGTATTGTGAAGTACTTTACTTTGACCTGTGTTCCTACTGACCAGTTGCTATACCGCCTTTACTATAGCACCTTTGCTATAGTCTTGTTATAACTTGCTATTGTGACCTTAAGCAATGTGTGAAACGCATAAAACCTACGCTGGACTTGTTTATGTAACCATTTATGATCATAGTTTTGTCACACCTACATAACGTATATAGGTATACACTCGTAGTAAATTGACATTTGTAATATTATAGTAATTTATACACATGTAAAATTATAGTAATTTATGTAAAATTTTTTGTTTTTTTTTTTGTTAAAATGTACGCCAGTATCCTATTATGTGAGCAGGGAGAGAAAAAAAACGTAGGTATTCTACCACGAGCCTACCTTTACCTTTGCCATCACACTGCTATACAAAGGTCTTCATACCCGTCCACTGCTCTAGGATTTATATGATCCAAAGTATTGGATACTACCTTCTAGTAATGGTAGAGTCATACTGCCTTTGTATTTTAACTTTACGACGATTGTTTTCGTATGAAGTACAAACTACATACATACAACTTATACGTCATATGCTAGCTCTACGTGTGGTATAAGGCTTTACGATTGAAACCGAAGCAATTAGGCGCAGTACTCTACCGATGGTGAAAGTGTGCGGTCAACTCGCGTCCTTGGACGACAGATCCGGTTGGACGGACAGACAGACGTATTACGGTTATTGTATTACGACGCAGAGAAAAATGTATGGCCTCAGCGCGCGTAATGTTAAAGAATGTCGTTTTGTACTTGACATTGGTAGAACCAATGCGTTGCTTAATAGGTTTCATTTTATTTCATTTACTAGCTTTCCGCCCGCGACTTCGGCCGCGTAGAGACGTTTAGCGGGTAAAACAGTACTTCCTTATAGCGCAGTCGGTTAAAAAGTAGCCTATAACCTTTCCTAGGCTCTGGACTATATCTGTCATTGGAAAATTCTCAAATTCCATTTAAATCGGTCCTGTACTATATGCGTGAAAGCGTAACAGACAGACAGACAGAGTTACTTTCGGATTTATAATATTAGTAAGGATTAGGACCACTTAATTCCAGTCAGTTTAAAATGGACATTGGCAGGTAAATGATAAAGAGCTGTTATTACTACACTTCTTTTAATATTAACATAGATGATGGAGGGGTTATATCAGTCTGTATGATTCCATGACCATAGCACACAAGTAGGTATGTGTACCAGAAACACGAAGTTAGTCGTTAAACTGACTGGATTTAAGAAGCCGTAATACGCCCCCTGAAAAACATTAACAAAGCTTTACAAAGATGAATCCTCAAATAAATCATTATTATTAGGTATGTTTACAGCATATCATATCATCGCGAGGAAACCAGCACACCTGAGAGATTTTTCAACGGTGTGTGAAGCCATGGCAGAGGCCTACGTGCGGTTTAAACTCTGGCACAAGGTTGTTCATCAACCATACGATAAGAAGAAGAAGAAGGTAGCATGATATCATAGCACATTTAATTATTTCTTAGCTTGCTTATGGAATGTAGGTGACTGTTTTTTAAAGGAATTTTCTCAGACATAACCTTATCTGGCAATTGTAAACTTAGACACACTTTCCTCTTTTTTCAATAGTATAGGGTTTTTCTCTTTTACAATTAATGATCGTAAGTTAATCAATCAAATCTAAGTATAGACAAATGTTAGAATGCGAATAAGTACTTTAGTAACGCAGAAGTATGTACCTAAAAGCACCATTTTTTGTGTGTGTCTACTCAAATGTGAATAAATGATGGATAGATAGGTAAGACTACCGCTAGTAACAAGAATAAATTTAAAAGTTATTTTACGCTACAATATTTTTATGCTGACTTTGTATTTTACTTTGTTCAATAAAGAAAAAGCGTCGATGGCCGAGTGGTTAAGGTCGTTGCTTGCCATGCGAGAGGTCGCCAATTCAAACCCCGCTAATGTGTTTTTCAAATTTGAACTTCATATGTACCATCATTCGTCGCCTTAACGGTGAAGGAAAACATCGTGAGAAAACTGCACACCTACAAAGAAAATCTAAGGTTGTGTCGTCGACCCACCCGCACTTGGCCAGCGTGGTCGACTAAGGCCTTATCGCACTAGTTTAGGGTAGGCCCGTACCCCAGCAGTGGGGACGTATATGGGCTGATGATGATGAATAAAGAATACGTTATAATATAAATATATATAAGGTAAGAGAAATCGCATAAGGTGGACATAAAAAAAATACGTTAACACTGAGTCGCAGGATTTTTCATTTCCATTTTAATGTGTCTAGTTACAGACCTGTTTAACTTTACTTGGGTACTACGTTGAGTCATCTAACGAGTATTTTATTCTAGAAAAACCATCATTATATATTTAGCATGTAATTCACGTAAGCTGTGCACGATTTCACGAGATGTTTCTTTAACTCTACATTCTACAACTACTAATAAAAAGTTAACCTCTTATAATGTGTGTCAACAATAATATTTTTTTACGATAAATAAATAAATTAAATGTTTCAACATCAAAAAAGCTGTACCCGTAGTTCTGATTTCAAGCTAAGTTGCTTAAGAATTTGCGTCACCGATATTAAAAACAACAGTGGAATACACTAATATACTTAGGGGTGAAAGCTCCGGCGATGAAGATGAGGTTACTCCAAGCCATCATCGTATGTCAGTTAGAAAAAAAAAACATCCCAAGACATCATCATATGTCAATAAGGTAAAAAACTATATGATTAAATAGATAAATAACACCCTCACCCACGGAGCAAACTCCGATGTTCTTCACACACATATGTGTCTCGGGTGGGGATCGAATCCGGCATTGACTTGGAACCTGCAAGAGACCGAGACACTATCTAATACGCCATAACAACATGGAAGTAATGTTATCCTGACGTAGTAATAGAGATAGATGAGAGCTTTCTAACACTGACTGATGTTGGCTAAATTGACCAGAAGAAAACAGAGGTCTAGGAACAAGACTTTAGAAATATGATCGATTTTTTGTGAAACTAATTTTACGTTCTCGCGTGTATTGATATTCTAAACATATTATTTAGAGACCCGACGTTTCGAGCTCTTTACAGCGCTCGTGGTCACGGGCATGACCAAAGATGACAGTTTACTTTATATTGTTTAGTTTACTTTATACGAGTAAGAAAGTTTTATCACTACCGCCATTTAGTGAGATACTTTGTGCGTTCCGGTTCACGCACAAAATCCTTAGGTTTTTAGGATATTGTTGTTTTTGACGGACCTGGGATATCATGGTTTTATATCAAATGTGTAGTGTTCGCGCAAATAAAAGTCTACTAATATGATACTAAAGAGTATGATCGATGTTCTGGGTGAGTTCACTCTACCTGATGGTAAGCTGTCGACAGGCAAACTATATTTCAAACGTCTAATGTAAGGAATATCAGTAAAAAAAGAAATATGAGATATCGGATTTTTTTTTACTGTTTAGTACTGGTATTTTAGGTACATATAAGTATGGGTTTTTACACTACGCATCATCTAATTCACGATCCCACAACATAATATAAGGTCAAGGTACCTATTTACTGAGCCACAATCGCTCTTTATTCGCTCGAAACAATAAAGCTAACCTAACGATTCATACCAAATGACTTATTGTGCACCTCAAGTATTATTATACTGAGTCCCATCCAAGTTTTGTAGTTATAAATGTCAGGATATTACTTTTCTACAATCTCATCTTACTAACACGTATAACCGCCTATTATTAACCGCCAGTGACTTATTCTACATCCCTTATGGTAAAATAGTATGGTTCTGACATACGGACAGACAGACATGACGATCTGATTTTTTTTTATTTGGCTACGGAACCCTAACAAAAGCCAGGAGACACCCCGAGTCAGTAACTGAATTTATAACTACATTGATTTTGGTAAGGAACTCCAAAAACGTATATATATAATCCCGGGATCATATGTGGACCTCACCCTTACCATCAGGTGGAGTGAGGTCATCTTGGGTTCCTTTTGACAAAAATTTCAACTCGATCAGTAACCGGGAAGTGAGTCAAATTTTACTTGCTAGAATATTGTTTACAAGCAAACAAACACGGACAGATGAAACTAAATAATAGCTTGTAATAAAATCACAAGCATCTACCAAATCGTGTTTACGTTGTCAAAATGTACGTACATACCACCATTTAATAAAGCAGACGTAATCCACTCACCATATCTTTACTTGGATAAACACTTACAAGATAATCAAGTTAAAAGCATTTACGCGTCGAGATGAAACTGATACATAATATCAGAGTTAAGTAACGCGTAGTTACATAAACAAAATTCGTTGATAATTCTTACAATTGCCTCGCATTATAATATAAGAATGTTAGATAATTTGCTCGGTCTATGATTTTGAAATATCTCATTGTGTATTGAGTTGTACAGCGTTTTACAATCCATTGTTTTCACTATGTTATTGGTGTTTTCGTTCTTTACAATCAGTTGTGTGCTAAGGTGCTAAATGATTGATGCGGCCATTGTATTTTTATGAATCAATAGCATTGAGTTGTCTCCTAATTTCCTTTCATTTACACTACAGTTACATATTTTATGGCAGGTCTATTGGTAGCAAGTGCTGCGTTAGGACCGAGAGGCCCCCGGTACGAGTTCGGGGTCCGGCAAAATGTGTTTGAGTTTTTCTGTGAAGAATAGGGTGGAGCGAAAAAAACTTTTTTTTTATTTTCGGAATTCCTGTATTACTAATCGATGATGCGTTATATTAGAAGGCTTTATGCGAAATTTCAACAATTTAAGTCATCATCTTCAGGTGGCGCACTAGGGTTGAGTAAAATAAAAGTTGTAATTTTTGGCTTATTTAAAAAAAACATTTTTTCGGGTGAGCAACTGTCTTTACTGCAATATTAATACTTAAAATAACTGAAGGCATAAATAACTACGGAAATAATTTATAAAATACCGTAAATAAATCGTTTACATATATTAAGCCTTATGTTCAAGAAGAGCCTTTTTGATGAAAATACTGATATTTCGTGTCGAAAAGCGGTATCTCCTTCCTGGCGATTATCCACGTTCGAATGAAAACATTTCTTACTTCTAGTCGACAAACAGAGAAGGAAGCCTCAGTTAAGGTGTGTGAACACCTTTTTACTGCTTTAGTGAGTCAGGGATACTTTTGAATTTCAAGCAAAGTGTCTTCTGAGGAAACGTTTAAAAGTACTGTGTTAGTGAATTTGAATGTCAACTGTGGTTCAGTTATCTATTATTTTTCTCCCAACCAATTAAATCCCAATGTTTTATTGCATCAGGTCTAAGTTATGGAAGATATAATTCGCGATTTTTCTTCCCTTAACACCGAATTCGTGCCTTTAAAAGTCTCTCAACGGCCAGTTTCCTTACGTGTAACTCAAAATATTGTAACATAGTCAGCAATACGTTTTCTGGATATGCGAAGAATGAATTTCTTTGTTTAGTTAATAGGAAAATACTTTTCGATTCACTACGCAAAACAAATACTTGTCATAATGATTTGACACATATAATTTTATTGTCAAGTGAAAAAAAAAGTTTTTTTCGCTCCACCCTAGTGAAGAAGTCACTCAGCCAGGAGTCAGGAAGTTGGCGGTTGTACGCCCGTGACTCGGAAAGCACGTTAAACCGGGGGTCGTGCACCCGATATGTCAACGGTCATGACGGATTGCCTTCTCACCGAACTATGAGGGAAAGGGAACAGAGAGTACACTTGTGTTGGCGCGTACATTTGTGCACTATAATATGTCCTGCGCAGTTGGCTGATCTCCATAGAGATCGGCCGCCATGGCCGAAATCGGTCGGACGCCTTATTACATATTTAATGAATTTATATTTTCATACTCAATAAGAGTTTTCACACGATAAAACCTGTAGGTAGATAAAAAGACATCTACTTACTACACACTACACTTTTCATCAAAAACAAAAGTTTTTCAATGCAAGAGCAAAATATTCAGTAGAAAAGAAACGTTTTTATTCAGCTTATATCTCTTCGCGTTAAAATTCCTAAAATAAATTTATCTTGGTAACATCAAAAAACAAAGCAGTCTGTGAGGTCTCACGAATTCACAAGATTCCCACGCGTCAATTTCACGTTCAATTCTGTACCGAGGCAAATATTGCGTTCAGAAGTATAATATTAAAAAGCGTCGATGGCCGAGTGGTTAAGGTCGTTGCTTGCAATGCGAGAGGTCGCCAGCTCAAACCCCGCCAGGTACCAATGTGTTTTTCAAATTTGAAATTCATATATACCATCATTCGACGCTTTAACGGTGAAGGAAAACATCATGAGGAAACCAGCACACCTGAGATTTTTTTCTACGGTGTGGGAAGCCATGTCAGAGGCCTACGGGCGGTTTAATAACTCTGACACCAGGTTGTTCATCAACCATACGATAAGAAGAAGAAGATATTAACGTTTTGGATGCAATATACATGCATACGTCGTTACTAAGTGCATAGAGTGCGACTCAATTGAGAATTATGTTGTTATTTCCTGATACTACCGATATAAACTCGCATGAACTGTAAGTGACGATGACACATAACTATTCGTTCATGCATATGACATAAGTCTTCCTTCCTGCTCTAAAAGAAATATAGATAATTGAATTTGATCGTGGGTCAATTATATATGGTCAATAAATTGACTCGACTGGCTCGGTAGAACAGTGGTTAGTGACCCAGGTTCACTACCAACGGTTCCAAGAGTCATGGGTTCGATTCCAACCCGGGACAAATATTTGTGTGACAAACATCGATGCTGTAAGTATATTTGTGTACCCACTGTTGATTCTGATATCTGTAACACAAGTGCTTAAACTACCTACTTTTACCATGGGATCAGATCGATGTATGTGATGTTGTGTAAAATTTATTTATTCATTTAAATTAGTTACAATATGCAGACTATTCGTTAGGTATTATATGTATAGATAGATTATAATTATTTTTTACAAAGTAAATAACAGTTGATCAATTTTATATTTACATAATATGGTTCTCACATTTACTCTCACTCAAGCTTGCAATTTAGCCTCTAGAAAAATAAAAAATGTACTCGAATGGGTGTGAAAGTGATATAAGCAACGCATTTGCTACTGTTTTTTATCACGTGAAGACCCATTCAAAAGTAGTAGAAAGAAGTATAGTTTTAATTTCTATTAGTAACTACATCTACGCCGTTAATAGTACCTACTGAGCAGGTATTAAAACATAGCGTGTACAATATATAATCTTAAACTATCATGGTGTACTGAACTGTAGTTCACCTGTGATCATGGCGCTTGCAACAGTGCCGAAATATCGGGAGCTCATTAAAACAAAACAACATGGTAAATATCCCGGACACTGTCAGTTTTCTAATAGCGTGTACAATCTCTTCCAAACGCTTTAGCTATCAAAAGTCCTTCCTTGTTACTGTAATCAACAAAACAAATACCTCAGAGGCTCGGAATCACTAACAACTCTATGGGGTCAACCGAGTACCTCCGAGAGTTTATGGTTAGGGGTCGGGACCTCTACAGTCTACTCGAGACTACTATGCTGGTTTAAAGGTGTGGGTACACGTAACCAAGCCTTATTTGTCTATGATACATACGGATTGACAAGCAATAAAGCTGAGTATTGATGATTGGATCGGATTGATTAATTGATTGAATGTATGTTATAAGTGGGTAAGTGTTAATGCAGATATCAAATGTAAGTGTTGATTAAAAATTATTGACTTTTACTTAGTTTAAACTATTAAAATTTTTATTACTTGGCATTATTATACATGACTTAGAAGAACAAATAGTATGGATTAAGTGACTATGTTCACGTCCCGTTTTGAATGGGACTATCCTTTATAATAACGAAACCCGGTGTCCCCGAAATAAATAAATCAATGTAAAAATTCGTTATCGTCCGAACGCCATCTTTGAAGACCAGACATTTTGAAAGCAAATTGTCACGCTACTTTTTACGTCATTACTTTTCCCGTAGATATCCCGCAAAAAGTAAAAAGCGTCACGTTATGTATTGCCATATTCTGGGAGTCTAGGTAATACAAATTTAATAAAATTGGGGATTTATTTAGCCCCGCTACTCAACAACTAGGTCTGCAGTTGGGTGTGGGGTTATAATAGGAGAGGTACAGGATAAGCTTTCAGCTTGCCTCTAATACCTCCCTAAAAATTCTTGCCAGCTCTCCTACTATATCTGTCATATTTATGTTCAGTGAATCTAACCACTTAAATTAACCTCACATTAATTTCGCATGACATTCTCACCGAACCTACTCGCAAGCCAACAATCCTATCTACCTAGTGCCTCACACCTCGGTCCTCGTCACGCACGGTACACACGATACACGCACCGCCACAGCTATGCTTTTACTAGGGTTGCTAACTTAATATTAGTCTTTATGGGTCTACACGCGATATTAGGAGTAGCAATTGCATAGCTACTTACTGCCCGTCGTTTCGACTGGGTTACACGAATCATGGTCGCGAGCGAACTCAGCGAGGTTGCTAACTGTACTATAATATAAATTAGTCTTTATTTTACACGCGATATTAGGAGTAGCAAATACATCTACAACTAGCTTGCCGCCCGCGACTTCGTCCGCGTGGAAACTCTATTTCCGCGGGAACTCCGGCATAAAAAGTAGCCTATGTGCTACTCTGGGTCTTCAGCTACATGCATACCAAATTTCATCGTTATCGGTTTAGTAGTATTTGCTTGAAAGAGTAACAAACATCCATCCACACATACAAACCACGTTTATAATATTAGTAGGATATAGCGAGCGACCATGATTGGTGTAACCCAGTCGAAACATAGGTCTTAAGTTGCTAAAAGATATAGTTTATTTTAACAATTAAGTTATTAATCAGATACCAAATAATAATATCATCATCATCATATACGTCCCCACTGCTGGGGCACGGGCCTACCCTAAACTAGAGCGATAAGGCCTTAGTCGACCACGCTGGCCAAGTGCGGGTTGGTCGACTACACAACCTAAGAATTTCTTCTTAGGTGTGCAAATAATAATATATCACTGTCTATTCTTAAAAAATCCATAAAATAATTTATTTTTAAAACTATGCTATTTAAAAAAAACGAAATTTCGTCGAAAAAATTTCTTCGTTGTTTTTTTATTTTTTTGTATAACGTTTAATGCTGGTAACCCTATACCCACTATTACCCACTTCCACTTTCGATACCGCCCGTGGAACAATTGCCGTATCCTACCATTACCCGCTGTTGTCTTCGTACTGTTATACCGCTACAAGTCTTTTCCGTTCGACGGGAGCGCTCGAACTGATTAACTCCCGTGGGTTATTCCGTATTCATCCTATGTGAACTCATCCGATTTCCTTTCTCATCCTAAAATAGTATTCCTAGCTCATCCTATTAGATTTTGTCTTGACACAACACTATTGCAGTCTTTTCTCATCACTAGGTGAATATTCCAATAAAAAGTATGGATAGCAAAATCAAAAGTCAAAACATTTTCAGAAAATGAACTATTAATAGGTTTTGGATATAAATACTATTATTATAAATAAAAAGAAATCTGTATGTTAAAACAAGAAAATAACATAATATTCAATAAAATATACTTAAAACCGATAGCCAAACTTGCACGTGCTATTAAAGAAAATAATAGTAACGGTTTCATTTACATCTAATAATGAGTCACCAAGTTGTATTTTTAACTATTACCTGTGCATACAAGTGAAAGAGATAGAATCTTTTGTTAGAAAGAGATAGAAAGAAAGAAAAGTATTTATTCAGTTACACTTAAAAAAACACACATACATTACAAAAAATAAAAACAAATTAAGTAACTGAAAAGGGATCTGCTCAGCATGTGTCGAGGAGTCGACGCTGGTCTTCCGCAGATTCCTTATCGGGGAGAGCACGCTAGATAGATACATTTTGTATCCCCATGTTGCGAATTGGCTTTTATCAGTTCACCACTAACTGATATCCTGGATCCTCCTTAATCTGTGATTTTTAATTGAAGATTATTTTTTTACATTTTATAAAAATCATACAGTTTACATATGGAAGACGATGTTTTTTAAATCAAAGTTGATTGAGTCTTGTTTGTCAAAATTTAAAAATATTGCTGTGTTAATCATATAAAAAATATGTTATATATTACCTAACTGTTTTATACAATATTTATAAATAAATATATTATTTTATCAGACTTTTTGCAGTTTTATTAGACAAAACGACTAAATTAAATTTTAGACTTTTATTCCGACCGTACAAAATATTCTTATTTTTAAAATGTTTTGTTATAGGATGAGCTAGGAATCATTTTGGGATGAATAAGGAACTAAAAATTGAAATATTTGCTTTGGGATGATTAAGGAACGAAATTAGGATGAGTAAGGAAAAAGTTTCACGTCGGATGAGATCACATAGGATGAATACGGAATAACCCACTCCCGTTTGAAACTGGCGCCTGTGATTACCTATCTAGAATCTAGATTGTCTGTAATTAGGTTTATTAACAGCTTCACGCAGCTAGGAAGTTGGGGACTTAAAAAGATGACTTTGAAGTAACAATGAAATACCGTTTTAAAACAAAATGATGGCAGCTTGTGGGTTAATAATGAGATTGAAAGTTCAAATTTCTGCATAGACCATTATAATATGTAGGTACTTAGAGCTTCTGACTGAACTTTTGTAAGTAAATACGTAGCATGTTCTTAAATTTTGTTAGAACTTTGAACTGCAGTGTTTCATACTGTGAGTGTACATTGTTCCATCACATTCCTGGAACATCTACATAGATTTTAGTACGCGCGGTTACAATGTAGTTAGATGATAATTTAATGGGATGGAGTTTACGACATAGTACTTAATAGAACTTTGTGAAGTGTTTGATGTTTCTCCTGAAGTGGTGTAGCGATAACATTGTTAATAGACTTAAATTATGGAGGATCCGCGTCGAGCTAAAGTTAACTTTATTTATTTTGTTTTTATTTCAATTTAGAGATCGAAGGTACATTTTAAACTGGAAAAAAGTAGAAGTCTCCGTCTGGTCGGGCATTAAAGTGCATCCTTCTTCTATTCTGTTTGGGCAAATAAATAAATACTGTTAAGAGCAAAAATAATGAAAGTAAGTAGTTAGTTCTGTAAAAAAAAATATAGTTGACCCTGATGACCAAAAACATTCAAGTAGTCAAGATTCGAATAGACATAAAATATATTGATTTGTGCATAAATAAGTCAAAAATGAAATATTTAAATTATTTTCAAACAACTTACATATACTAACGATACTATAATCGATGAATGGTAGGTATACTATAGTCAATAGTATTAGTCAACTAGAACATGTTTAATAAATTTTAATAGCAGTTTAATAGAGTAGATATCTATTGTATAACGTTTTGCATAGAGATTGCAGTGGCCAAAGGAAGTTCACTTCCCTTCTAACCATCTACAGTGAGCTTTCTATGCATATCTAATGAAAATCGGCCCACGGCAATAATGTTTGTCGGGAGAAAGCAAATGGTGGATAGTTGTTGGCCTTTAATGTGCATAATGAGCTCACTTGTAGCAAATTTATGGGTCCGATTTAATTATTATAGGGTTAAATATCTTTTCACGGATGCATTTCGTGACAGGACAGGAATTGCGAGTTGGATAATTATAAATTAATGTTAGACCCTAGTAAAGGGTCAAAATGAATGATCATTTGAAATATAACTAACTAATTTCGCAGATTAAACTCACGTGTAGTTAAATCAAATTATTTAGGGCATCCAATGATTCGAGTTTTTTGTCTACATGACTGGTCAAGGGTACCTACCTATACCTACAAGAGTAGCAAGAGTCTAAGACTCACGTTCAATAACTTTGTAATGAATGTTATTATTTTATTTTGAAAAAAAAATACCTAAATTCATTACATAATTATAAAGGCTCAAAGATACAGC
The DNA here is from genome assembly GCA_039566165.1 of Maruca vitrata. Lineage (NCBI taxonomy): Eukaryota > Metazoa > Arthropoda > Insecta > Lepidoptera > Crambidae > Maruca > Maruca vitrata. Next base: position 15,230,712 of record CM076914.1, on the reverse strand, counting down.
TTCCGTCATATTCTGTGTTAAGGCCACGTCGCCACATATTTTAAGCGGACACAAGACGGCCGGCGCCGTAAACAAATCTTTGTAACCCAAATACCGCAGGACTTACTCATTCATGGATTAGTGCGAATAACTTATGCAACATTTTGGCTGCTGTGGAAACAAGTTAGTGTTATGCATCTGATAATGGTGAGGTTGCGACCCCAATTAAGGAGATCACAGATGAATTCTGCCGCCTTGTTCTGTTAAGTGGCAAGAACTAATTTACATAATTATAGTACCAATGAATCCATGTTTATAACAAATAAGCCTTTTATTTCTTATTTTTGTTTCGTTATTACATTTTCGTTTCGTTTCACATCTGTTTAATTAGGTAGAACTCTCAAGACAAAGGCCTCCTCCAATTTGTTTCGATGATTTCTGTCTAATTTTGCCGATGCTGTCTCTTAATAACTTAACCAAAACAAATTTATAAACATCTAAAATATAATAATATAAGATTTGGAATTTCAAATTTTAAACTAATAAGTCCAAAACGAATGAAAAGTAGCATCTAATAAGCTCTACCATAAAAATCTAAACCTAAAATCTTCATCTTCTATACATGTCCACGACTCCCATGAAAACTGCATCTGTAACCTTTTCTGTTTAATCAGGTGCACCCCAATTATACCTATAGACATGTCTGTGTAATCAACTGCACATAACCATCGGAAAGAAACACTCTACCTTATTCCAAAACAACATCTCTACTTTACTTCCTACCTACCTACCTACAGTCAGGGGATACCAGTCACAACTATCTGTCCGGTGGTTGGTGAACGGTATGCGGGTAAGCGACACCGGCTCCTCGAGCTACTATCGACTGAGTCCAAATCATCTGAGGCGATAGTATCCTTCCTCCCCTTTTCCTTCCCGCGTCATATATCCTTGCTACCCTTGTTAAAACAATGCACAAGGCAAAATGGCGGCGACGTGGTCCACAACCCGTCACCCGTCAAGTGGATCGCTGGAAGTGATCTCTGCCTACCCCTCTGGGAAAAGCGTGATTGTATGTATGTCTACCTACCTACCTACCATATTCGAAATCCATCTAGATTCCACATTCAAATGAGCCAGGACGCTCGCTACGCTTCGTTAAAATCGCTGTTCCAAGATGTCTCTAATAAGGTCTCGTACGCAACCATTCGTCACGCATCTCCTAACATGGTCAATTTGAGCTGTAAGGCCTTATTTGCCCAGCCTTTGTGATCCGGTTATTAGGCTCCGTGGTTTCGGTACGGTTAATTTGACCGGCTTATGTTACTTATGTCACTGGCCTGTTTCTTACAACGAAAGTGACGTATCTAATCTTACTGATTAACAAACCGTTGATACTGGCTTCTTACAACGAAAGTGAAGTGTCTAATCTTACTGAATAACAAACCGTTGATTTGAATTTCAATAGGAGATTCAAGTTGACTCAGCTCCCAAAAAACACAGGCATAATCTAATATCTGCTACTGCACTTATAATTTGCGTCCCATTTCTTTCTTTTATATTTGCACTGAAATAAATAGATGTAATACTACTTCACGTAGATGGTAAGACAAAGTATATTTTAGTGGAAATAATACAGGAGTTTTCATCTCATTCTGATTTTGTGAAGTAAGCCACACAAGGTACTTATTCGATAAATAGTCTTGGTAGACGAAATTCCCTATCCATTTTTTATCATTATTATAATAAATTAAACAGCTCTCTGAAAAAAAAATTATAATTGCAATATTTTATCGTTCATGCCGACAAAATTATGTAAAATGCACAATTTTACGATTATTAAAATGAACACTGCTTCCTCAATCACGCATTTGTCAACATGCAGTCAGAGATGCAATCATAATAATTATCAGTAATCATTTACATGATGAATAATTGACCTTCCTCCCAACGAACATTCATGATGAACTATTGAAATAATGATGCGTTTCATGCAATGTACTTAAATGAAACATTGAAATAATTTTTGTAGCTTATTCACATATTTAAGTACTATTACTATTTTATTTTTATGCAGAACAATACTTATAATAATCATACAGTCATACAATTTTAGCTTTTGGGACTAAAAAAAGAATACACTTTTACTTGTTGTCGGTCAAACTTACCCGTATTAGGTGTCATTAAATCAAGTGCTAAATATTAGTCTTTATGGGTCTACACGCGATATTAGGAGTAGCAAATACAAAGCTACTTACTGCCCGACATTTCGACTGGGTTACGCCAATAAATAAATAAAAATTGCACAACCTCACATACATTGATCTGATCCCGTAGTAAGTAGCTTAAGCACTTGTGTTACGGATATCAGAATCAACAGTGGATACACAAATATACTTAAATATAATTAATACACACCCAGACACGGAACAAACACCAATCATGGTCGCGAGCGACCGTCGTCAGTAAAAAAAACGTCGGGCATTAAGTAGCTATGTAATTGCTAATCCTAATATCGCGTGTAGACCCATAAAGACAAATATTTAGTGTAATGGAACGCGAACGTCTAAAATCTTATATCAAATCAGGTGGTCGAGAAATAGGCGGTTGACTTCACAGACTGAACTTAATTTAAAAACACGATGGAAGTCGTATGTTTTAAATTTGCATGAGATATTATTTTGTACTTATCACGTCATAATCTAACATAATAGTTAAAGTTTACACAAGTGTTCCAAATACAATAGATTATTAGAAACTATGCAGCAGTGTTTTATCGTAGGTATGTAAAGTTACTTTGTTAACATCAACTATTTAATTAAAATGTGAATACTTTTTACAATTCAATGAAAGAATATAATTGAATCTTTTAAATAATATATTCAGAACCAAACCTTACTATTGAAATTAATTATTTATATTCAATAACTTTTGTGATCGTATACTTTTTTACTTTCTTTATTACTTTGGGTGTCTACTTTAACACATAACATATTTTTGAGTCCTTATTAATGTTTGATCCTCAATCTCCATTCAATTTTATTATTCCTACTCCATTTATCTATTCCAATTCATGGAAATTTTAAATGTATCGTAATCTTCTAATATTATAGAGCTGAAGAGTTTGTTTGTTTTGTTTATTTGTTTGTTTGAACGCGCTTATCCCAGGAACTACTGGTTCGAATTGAAAAAATCTTTTTGTGTATTATAGACCATTTATCGAGGAAGGCTTTAGGCTATATAACATCACGCTGCGACCAATAGGAGCAAAGATACAATGGAAAATGTGTAAAAATCGGGGAAAACGCGAACGAAGTCGCTGGAACAGCTATAATTAATAAAACATGAACAACTTTCATTGGCGGCGGCTCGCTTCTATTCTTGAGTTACAACACGATGACAACACCGGACGGACCTACAACTAGTTTATTGTATTTGCATATTAATTCCATATTTTATTTAAATTCTGATACAAAACCATATGTCAAGGTTATAACCGAGAAGATCGGATTACGCGAAATGCCACCTTTTATAACGACCGACGATAATCAACATTGAGAAATTAATAGCGAAGGGTTTTTCTAGTAATATTCAAATGAGATTACGTGAATGCAACATTATTATTGGATTGTGCTACATTCTTTTGCGTGATGACATTAGACAACAAAAAAACAAAGTCGTTAATGGAAGGTGAGATAGAACAACATAAAAGCGTCTGTATAAACGTTTTTATAGACCTAGCGTCAATAAAGGGGTAAACTAAAAAAGTACATCATCATCAGCCCATATACGTCCCCACTGCTGGGGCACGGGCCTACCCTAAACTAGGGCGATAAGGCCTTAGTCGACCACGCTGACCAAGTGCGGGTTGGTCGAATACACAACCTTAGAATTTCTTCTTTCAGGTTTCCTCACGATGTTTTCCTTCACCGTGCGCGTGCGCGTCGCTCATCGCTCTAAAAAAATACATTCAACTATAAAATTATATTTTCATAAATGTTACTACATTTAAAATTACAGGTGTGTACCTACCTGAATTTCGAATAACAAAACAGCCACTGAGTAATTATTCCTATATGGAGAGAGGTTAACAGCAGAATAACACTTGTTCAATATTAAAACTATAGTTATCCGTTTAGCAGTTTAATGTTATACCGGCTGAGCCACCTCAGAACTCTTTATTTTTACACCCCACGGATGTCTACGAAGTCATAGGCCTTATTCAAGACCTAAAGTGTGACAGTGCACCAGGGCTAGATCTTTGCACTCCCTTACTAATAAAACAATTATGTTCAACCATTTGTATCCCGCTTTACCATGTTTTAATCTAAGCCTAGCTACGGGCACATTTCCGGACGTGTGGAAGCTAGGAGTTATTACACCAATACACAAAAATGGAAACAAGTACACCCCAAGTAATTATCGACCTATTACGCTGCTAAGTATATTTTCTAAGCTTTTGGAGAAACTGGTAAATCGACGCATAAACGTTTTCTTTGAAAAACACTCTCTTCTCTCAGACAGGCAGTTTGGTTTTAGACGAGGTAGATCCACAGAAGATGCCGTTGTTCTTCTGACAGAATTGGTTGTGTCGTTACTAGACAAGAATAAGTTTTGCATTGGTGTTTTTCTTGACTTGGCTAAAGCCTTTGACACGGTATCGATCCCAATCCTACTTCAAAAACTTTCTTTTTTGGGTGTCAGAGGTCTGGCTCTCGACTGGTTCAGATCTTACTTATCCAACCGTCGACAATGTGTAAGGATAGATTCAGCGATAAGTGAAGAAGAGCTAATCACATACGGGGTGCCTCAGGGTAGTATTCTTGGACCAACACTTTTTCTAGCCTATATAAATGACATATTTAGAGTCCCTATTTCGAGAGCTGAACTCATTTGCTACGCTGATGATACTGTTGTTCTATTTCAAGGAGAGTCGTGGGAGTCCGTCTTTGATGTAGCAAATCAGGGAATGTCTAGAATCCTTGACTGGCTTGATCATAACCTTTTAACGTTAAATTTAGAAAAAACCAAGTATATGGCCTTTCAAAAAATGCGAGCACCTACACCCCAAGTACATTCGAAGCTTATTATTCACACCTGCACTGACATGGCAGGTCAAGTCCATGGTACCACATGCACTTGTCCCCCTATGGATAGAGTTAAAACCATGAAATACCTTGGAGTAATTGTAGACGAACATCTCTTATTTAAACACCATATAACGGCTTCTAAAAATATAAGAAAATCAATTTTTATAATAAAATCTTTACGCAACTCCGCTAGCAGTAATACTCTGAAAATGGTTTACTTTGCAATATGCCAATCGTCCCTTCTTTATTGTATACTTGCATGGGGAGGGACATGCAAAACATATCTCCTCGAGTTAGAGAGAGCTCAGCGAGCGGTGCTGAAAGTCATGTTAAGCAAACCCTACAGATTCTCTACGAACAACCTTTACAAAGAATGCGATGTTCCCAGAGTCCGACAACTGTACGTGCTAAAAGCAGCTATTACAACTCACATAAAAACTGTTACGTCCCCTGACTTTGAAATTCTAGCCGCTCGTCGAACTTTCAAGATACCTTTACCGACCGTGTATACCAGTTTTGCTCAGCATCTCCCTCCATACTCTCTCAGGTACATATATAATAAAATCGCCTCAACCATAAAGGGTATAAAAAATCTTTCAGCTATGGAATTAAAGCGTGCCCTTCGTCTTTATCTCAGTAGTATGGATTACTTGGATACTGAGGATTTAATCTCCCATCTCAGATAATGACATGACATGACAAAGATACACACACACACACACACACACACACACACACACACACACACATACACACACACACACATACACACACACACACACACACACACACACACACACTCACACACACACACTAGTAATGCCCATTATTGCAACATATATTTACTCTGTTTCTAAGATTGTTTCTTTATTTTGAATTTTTATATTTGTTTTTCTTTATAACCTAGCAAGTCGTCAAATTTGTTACACTTTTACATTAGTAACTGTACTGGTTCCTGCGATACAGACCTAGAGTCTAGTGCAGTGGCCGCTGCCTAAGTGTACACAGTTAGTTCGTAAGATTTTTCATTTCCATTATTTTAAGTTGTTATTATTAAGTCTTTAGTATTTTGTAATTAGCATATAGATTGTATAACTGTGTAATACGACACTAACATTTGTTATTTCTTTTGAATAAATAAAGTATTATTATTATTATTTTCACGTTGTATTTTTTTCTCAGCTAGAGAGCTGGTATTAAAATTAGCAACGGGCCCTAAGGCCAAGAATACTAATTTAAAATATTAAAAGTTAACGTTGTCGCTGTTAAACGGTTCATCCTGTAGGAATCGTCTAACAATGCGACACGTATTTAAAATTGCTGCTTTCTGCATAGTTATATATGTGTTATCCGGGAGGTCAAGTAGTTTAATGCTGTGGTGTAGATGATGGGGTATGATACCAGTACTGGAGAGCACCAGGGGTACAATATATACTTTTTGTAAATCCCATATTCGTTGTATTTCCTCTTTGAGCTCTGAGTATTTTTGTATTTTGTCGGAAATGGTTTTTTTTATATTGTGGGTATTTGGAACTGCAACATCTACGAGGTAAGCTATTTTGTTTACTTTATCTAATAAAGTTATATCGGGTCTATTGCAATAAATGGTTTTGTCAGTAAGTATTGCTCTGTCAAAGTATATCTTGTAGTTAGCACTCTCCAGTACAGTTTTGGGTGTGTACTGGTAGTACGGTGTAACTGTCGGTGGGAGTAGTTTGTGTTTTATTGCCAATTTCTGATGTACGTAGTTTGCTACTTGGTTGTGTCGGTGTGTATAGTCGTTTTGGGTGAGCACTGGACAAGCATTAATTATATGTTGGATGGTTTCGGGACTTCTGTGGCATTTTCTGCATCTGTCATCCTGTGCGCCTGGATCTTTTATAATGAATTTTCTATAATTTTTTGTATTAACTACTTGATCTTGTATAGATATTAAAAAACCTTCTGATTCGGGATAGAGGTAGCCAATCTTAAGCCATTTATTTGATGCTGCGCTATCTATATGTGGTTGTTCTAAGTCTTGAGGATGTCTGCCATGTAATTGTTTTTGCCGCCACGATTGAAGCTTTTCTTTTTCATTAGTTTGTGCGTTATTGTATGATAGTTGTGTATTAGAAAGATTAAGAGGGGTCAGTTGATTATCGTTGTCTATAACAGCTTTGTGGATTTCACTATCTGATTTACTGTAAAAAAAATGTCTTAAGTTATTAATTTGATTTTCCCATAGTAATTTTATATCTATTAAGCCTCTTCCCCCCTTATCCCTTTGTAAAGACATGCGTTCTATAGCTGATTTTGGGTGCAAGTATTTATTTTTAGTTAATGTAGTTCTAGTTTTAATCTGTAAATTATTAATGTCTGTGTTTGACCATTTTATCACACCAAATGAATATGTTAGTATCGGTATGGCATAAGTATTTAGTGCTTTAAATAAATTTTTAGAGTTTAGGTGCTTTTTACATATTAAATTTACTCTACGTATGTATTCATTCATAAGTTCTTTCTTTATTTGTGTATGGTTTATAGTTTTATTCTGTTTTATTCCTAGGTATTTGTAAACGTCAGAACTATTCATAGCTTTTATATTAATTTCTTCATCAATTTGATAATCACCAGAGACTATTTTCCCCTTATGTATATGTAGTGAATTGCATTTATCTAAGCCAAAAGTCATATTTATATCTTTACTAAATTGTGCTGTTATTTCTATTAAATCCTTCATGTCTTCATATGTGTTCGAGAAAATTTTGATGTCATCCATGTACATTAAGTGTGTCACTGCAGCTTCATCCGAGAGTTTATATCCATGATTTGTATTATTGAGCAAATGAGAAAGAGGGTTTAATGCTAAGCAGAACCAAAGTGGACTTAATGAATCTCCTTGGAAGATGCCATTACTAATTCTTATTTCATCTGTACTTATTTTAGTAGTTTTGGTGGAAATTGATAAGGTTGTCCTCCATTTAGTCATAGCATTTTCCAAGAAAGTTATTATTGTTGGGTTAATTTTATAAATCTGTAAAACTCTAACTAGCCAAGAATGAGGAATGCTATCGAACGCCTTTTTGTAGTCAATGTAAGTGAGATGCAAGTTATTGTGGTTCTTGTGTGCATGTTTTAAGATCAATGAGTCTATAATTAATTGTTCCTTACATCCTCTATGGTTCTGCCTACATCCTTTTTGTTCTTCATTCAGAATATTATTGTTTTCAATGTGCTGGTTGATTTTATTTGTAATGCAAGCTGTGATTAATTTGTATATAGTTGGTAAACATGTTATGGGTCTGTATTGTGCAGGGTTGGTTGTATCTGAACTTTTTGGGAGCATGTGCGTTATGCCTTTGGTAATAAAGTCTGGTAATTCTGATTCGCCTTTAATAATTTGAGTGCAAATTTTAGCTAAGGGATCATGTAGACTAATAAGCTTTTTATACCAAAAACTCTGGATACCATCTATTCCGGGAGCCTTCCAATTTTTCATTTTTCTGGTCACTGTTTCAATATCTTCTTCAGAAATATCTACGAATTCCATTTCATCTATACTTTCCCATTTTGATTCTTCCAGTTTCACCCAATCTGCTTCATCGTTATGGATCCTTTCTCTCTCCCACAAGTTGGCCCAGTAGGTTTTTAGCTCTTCTTCTCTGGGTATTGGTACTTCACTGGAGTCCCCGTTCTTTGGGTTGTTTATTGACCTATAAAATCCTTTCTCATTTAGTTGGAAGAGTTTGTTGTCTGATTTCCTGTTGAATGATTTTAAATATCGAGATAATCTGTGTGTTTTTAAGGATAATTTCTGTTTAAGTGTATCTAGAACGTCCTGGGGTGTGGAATTATTATTTTCGTGGGTGGAATGTACTTGGTTTTTTTTCAATATTTTCTTTACTTTGGCTACTAATTTTCTTGACCTATTGTTGTTAATGTACTGTGATAACCTTGCTATATCAGCCCTCAACTTTTCTATACTGTTTTCTAATCGTACTTGCCATGGTCTCTTTATGGCTTGTGATTTTCTTGTGTTCATTTGTGAGTTTTCTTGTATTTTGTATCCCATTTGCTTACTTATCACCAACGCAGTACAGTATACAAGTAGATGGATGTGCACTATGTCCGAATCTGGGTTGACAAAATCGGCGAGAATTTTCCTGTTGAATATATTTACTAGGTGGTAGAGTTTTTTATTTTCCCTTATTCTTGGTAGTCTTGGTCGGCTTTCTGGATCCGTTTCTGAATATTCTTCTATGACTGTCTTGAACTTTCCTAGTACTTCTCTGTATAAATCCTCATCGCCTTCATTCTCTGTATTTGTGCTTGTGATTTGTGTCACGTTGGTATGGTGTGTACTTATTTGTGGTGTATCTAAATGGGTAACTACGGTGGCAGTATTATTAAGGTAATTGTGTTCGTCGCTAGTATTTTGGTAGTAAGATTGGTTTGACTCATCATTGTGCGCTATCCTTAGTTCTTCAGCGACTTCCTCTTTTATGGCGTTAAGTCTATCCTCGTCTATGTATTTATTAATAAGTATTAATCTTCTTTGGTCAGCTATTCTTTGTTCAGTAATGTGTATGAGATTTGGGTAAGAGTCAATAAATGCTTGGTGAAGTAATTGTCTGTATGCGGTGAGATTTGTTTCTAGTTGTGTTATCTTATAATATGCTCTGATAATGGTTTCATTCTGTTCTTTTGTCCACCTCATTCGTGATTGTGTGGTTGATGTATTATTATTATGTGTGTGTACTGAGACATTTTGTAAAATATTCCTAGGTTCTATTAACTGTGCGGAGTGTGTATTTTGAATTTCTGTAGCAACTTCGTCACGAATACGATCTATTATTGACACTGGCAGTAGTTTTTTGTTAATGATTGCCCTACGTTGGTCTCCTACTCTTTGTCTACTTACACCATTCATTTCCGGGAACTTTTCTATAAATTGATTGTGGAGTGAACATAAGTAACTATTAACATCATTTTCTAAATTATTATTATTAGCATGCGTCTGAAATATTTTGTACTTGTTAAGTAAGTTAGTTTAGTTTAGTTTATTTGTGTTAAGATCAACCAGTGCTTCTTAATTCAAATTATTTTAAAAGTTTATTCATAATAACACTCATTTTATTGTCTACAAGTGTTCTTCACTTCGTTTCGGGTGAATTTTGCATATAAAATCTCCCTCCCTCCCTCTTGAATCCCTCCATCTATTCCAAAAAGCCGCATAAAATCCGTTTCGTGATTTTAAAGATTTAAGCACACGTAGGGACAGAGAAAGCGACTTTGTTTTATACTATGTATTGATTTAGGTGTAAGTTACTTACAGCATCGTAGTTACTCTCGTACAATTTTGCAAACGATTTTAATGACTAACAAGAAACAACTACGCTTGGAAGTAAACATCATCATAATCAACATCCGTTCGTTTTATGACTGGGCAAACATAAACGACTACTTAATCAATTTCGTGTTGCATAATTAAACGTTTTTCAATTATTCCATCACGGATTTAAGTAAAACTATAAACGAACACTTAATATTAGATAACACTGAAATATAATCCATTAATAATGACTTATTACCAATTGAATCATGATTCGATTATAATAACGATACATTTGGTATGCAAAATAGGCCGAAACAGATGGCTTACAATGAAAATAATATTACATTTAAATTGTCATACAATGAAAACAAAAAGTTAAAATATGAAAAAAAGAGACCATATTGCGAATGCACGCTATTTTTCTTTCCTAACGGTCCACGATGATGGCTTGGAGTAGACTTGTCATCATCACCGGCTCTCACCTCACCCCTAAGAAAGTCGGCTATTTTTCAAGCACAAGTAAGATATTAGAAAACTGAAACTCCGGGATATTTACCATGTTCTTTTGTTGTAATGAGCTCCCGATATTTCGGCACTGTTGCAAGCGCCATGATCACGGGTGACTGTAACATGGTAAATATCCCGGACAGTTTCAGTTTTCTAATGTGTGTAACCATGACAAGTGAGATATAGCACATTATGAGAATCTAAGTGAATCCGATAATCCTATAGATAAACCAATCTCACTTCTCTGTCCTTTACTGCGTTTAGGCTTGTCAGCAAACGGCTGAAGCTGACGCAATCCCGAATAACTCATTCATTCGCGAGATGTTGTGCCCAGGATTTATGAGGCTCTAGCAGGCTGTATAATTAACCGTGTTTCGTATTCTGGGTGCGGCCTCATTTCATATTCGCTGGGAATTCTTAGCGGTCTTGCGTTACGCAGGCTCTACGGGGATTATGGCTGAGCCCTTTCTTTTAACACGTATTTGCAAGGTCAGCTTTAGACTCGGTTCAGTATTGACCGTCGTTATTAAGTCAACAACAAACATCAAAATTTAATTCTCACGGGTTCTCCGAGAGAATTTCTACGTACCCTCAAAGTACTACTCTATTTTAGTAGGTAAAAAAAAACACCAACATACATATTTCCTTACACTGAAACGCTTCACTCGAGAAAAGTTGTTAAGCGATGATGAAATAGACAAATTTTTTTTATCATTTACCTTAAATGCATGAGCTGAAAGGACTGCCACTCAGAATTGGTATTTTTTGTATATAATAGGCTAACAAGATGACCTCACTCATGGTAAGTGGTAGTGAGATCCAAATATGAGGTCGACAGGCACAATAGACCATATTGAGCCTGTCGCATTCACCCTGAAGGCCTGCTTAAATGCCGTTTCACGCACGCCCTGCCTGAAGAGCCCGGGAGCAAAGGGGGATTTCTTAGTTCTTTTGAGCCAAAGAGTCACTTAGACCATCATAATGATTGTGAGGCGAAATAATATCTGTAGAGTTTATCAACAACGAGATAAGCGATCCCCAAGGGTTACATTATGTTAACAAAACTCGGAAGGGCTTATACAAGCGTAACGTCTAAATCAATTTTAAAACAAACTAAAGTCCAAAAACCTCTTGAAGCTTAAGCTTACAAGTTTTTTCTTTCTTTACAGGAAGAGAACATAGCCCTCCGTCTGATCAAGCAGCATTCAGATGTTGAAGAAGCCGAGAGCAGTCCTGCTTCTCCCGATGACACCTTCGGGACCGGAAGTACCGGCCGGACGTACTTTGACGAGGGGGGATACGTGGCGGGGGGGCTGAAGGACTCCGACCCGTACGTCCGGAACCGGTTCAACCAGGCCGCGTCCGATAACCTGCCCAGCAACCGGGCTATACCGGACACCAGGAACGCTATGTAAGTTGGGATTCCACTTATTTCTTGTCAACACCTATTAATTATTATTTAGGGACAAAGAAGCACTTACATACGAAATTCCTCGCGGGATTAATTTGGTTCTGGACTGAAGATGGATAGTGGACTCACCTTCGGTGCCAGTTTAGTAGATTCTCATTATCAGGCCCTGTCCTACATGTGTCTGTTTCTTCTTTACTTGTCGATGGTAAAATCAAACATTTCAGCCTCAGAATTTGCTATCGCATTGTCAGCTGTTTTCATTCAATCCAAATTTGTAGACCCCGCCCGTCCACCTGTGAAATATGATAACTATTTTGTTACTAGCAAACTTCAGTTACATGTTCCAGCGTCAGCGAAATACCAATTGTCTCTTATTATTGAAAATCAATTTCATCTGTAGCCGTTATAGGCACGGAAACAGCTGTCGCGGTGTCGACCTCTACCCAGTAAGGCATACAGCCCAAGGCAGGTCACTTACTCCACTCAGCGATTGCGCAAATCGAAGGTCGAGATGTACCTACCTCGTTATGAAATTGACCAAAACTGCCGTAAATTTTGACCTCAGATTACGTCATGGTCAAGTGCCGATTTATTTTTATAATTTTATGATAGATGCACCTGCCTGCCATGTTCGTACATGGCCAAGTTGTTTACAATTATTTTAATGGAGGCTGCCTGATTGACTGACAAAACAGATGTAATTGAATGCAATTATGTATTAGGTAAATCAGGTTTGTATGGTATTTGAATATCGCCAAGGATATGAAGATCAAAATATTTGTATGCAAGGAAAAATAATACATGAAAGCGGTTCCGAAATCATTCCAACTAACCAGAATTTGGCAAAAATAATTAAAATACTAGTTGACCCGACAGACTTCGTCCTGTCAAAAAAATATGAAAAAGAAAAGGGCTGTTTTTAGGGTTTTCCCGGCAATTATTCGATTTTTTCTCGCCGTAAGAACCATCCTTGGACTTCAACGAACATTTAAAAAAAAGAATTGGACAAATTGTTTCAGGCGTTGTTGAGTTATGCGCTTACCAACACATTTTGCGATTCATTTTATAAGATTGATAATTGTAATATTTTATTTAAGCAGCATTTACTTTATATTTAAAACAATATTCGATTTTCAAAATTCAGTTGGACAGCTGTAATCCGGATTTGGTGGTCAAATCAGTATTGACTCCCGTGATAAGGCATTAAGATCATTTAAAGCGCCGAACGCTGACGATACGCCGTTGTTAGTTTGTCAATAAAAATACAAATAAATGAACATCACAAAAGGATCACGTTCGTTCACTTTTGAAGTTGGACCCAAGACCTTTTCACACAACAACCTGTTAAAGTATAATTTTCATTAACAATCGAAGTTACAGCTTGAAGATAGAGAAAGATACAGTAAAGTGGATTTTAATAATGTTAATTTCATTGACAGACAGACACATCTGCTCATAAAAAATGTACATTAAGAATATTTTTCATTTGCATAATAGCGACAATTTATAGCACGATTAAAGAGCTAAAATGAAATTTTGTGACCTATTTTATGTCCTTGGCATTTGATGTTAAAATCATTTATGATTATTCAATCGCTTTTGCTAATTGTCGTTTCCGTCATTAATTAGTTTTTGTGGTCGATGATATTTTATGATTTCACTCAAATACCATAGTTTGATGAATAATGCAGTTATTAGCATGAATCATAAATATTTTAATATGGCATTTATTATAATTAGGTATAGGAATACGCGCATCTGTCATTAGATTACTTTTATGTTCTTGTTAGAAATTAATACCTATGGTGCCTAAGGTCTCCCATAATCACGGGCCATGTAAGAGGTTATAACATGTTGTTTACAATTATTCTACGTAAATTCCATCCGTAAAATTAGGTTATATAAATTGAAAATAAGACGTCGATAATTGAGTACGATTATAACCTTTTATCTCTTTCAGGTGTCGCCTCAAAAAGTACGATGAAGACCTCCCCCAAACGAGCGTGATCATCACATTCCACAACGAAGCTCGATCCACCCTGCTTCGTACTATAGTCAGGTAATCACTTAACCAGTCATAAGGGTTGTTATACACACAAGCGGCATTAATCTGCAGCAGTGAAATCCAATGGAAACTAGAAACCGGACGTTATAACCGGAAAGTTTTATTAAGCGATGCAAAGCTTTTTTATTTTATTTTTGGAAAGTAAATATGACCCTTGGATATTAATAACAAAATTGTAATAAAGGAACTATTTTGAATTTTCTTTGCGATACTTAAAATTTTGATACAGGGTTTAGAGCCATCCGCTCCCCGCAAGTTCGGTGATGATGACAAGGCTACTCCTACTAAATATTAAAAGGTTCATTACTTGCGTATTGTAAAACATTGTGTTTCCGTTTTAGTAATATACAACTTTTTTGCTCAGCGTTATAACGATAGCCGCCAACAATTTCATCATTACACTTGTATATTCCAAAAAAATTCATGTATACTTAACAGAAAATGAATTAAAAGCTTCTCCTAATTTCTTTTGGGATTTTAATTAAATATTTTTCTATTGCAGCGTTCTTAACAGAAGTCCTGAGCATCTCATCAAAGAAATTATTCTAGTCGACGATTTCAGTGAGAATCGTAAGTGAAAACCTGTATTAACTAATATATTTTTACTACGATATTTGATAGCTATAAAAATAATTAATTCTTATTATAATGAAACATAAAATGAAAGTTACAACGTTGATTCATACTGTAATACAGTAGAAAATTATATTTTTTTATTGTACTTAGAACATGTATTATTAGACTTAAGTCCACAATATTTTTTTTATATTCTAAAACTAGGTACACCGTATTTATATGTTCTATTGCGAATAGTATAACCAAGGGAAACTTGTGAAATTTACTTTACTTATAGTTATTAAAAAATGCTTATACCGTAGTTTACATCACTACATAGTATAAAGCAAAGCCGCTTCCCGCGTCTGCCTGTACGTATGTGTGTATGCTTAAACCTTTAAACTACGCTACGGATATTGATGGTTTGTTTTTTTATAATAGACTAGCTGTGCCAGCGACTTCGTTCGCGTTTTCCCCCGTTTTTTACACATTTTCCATTGTATCTTTGCTCCTATTGATCACAGCGTGATGTTATATAGCCTAAAGCCTTTCTCGATAAATGGTCTATACAACGCAAAAAGATTTTTTCAAATCGAACCAGTAGTTCCTGAGATTAGCCCGTTCAAACAAACAAACAAACAAACAAACTCTTCAGCTTTATTATATTAGTATAGATTATATTAGTATAGATAGAGGATTTCAAGCGGTAGTCTTTTATGTACTAAACGAAGCGAGGGCGGATCACTAGTGTTAAAAAAAAATTACATTAAAGATAAACCTCTTTACCAGTCAATGGATAAAGGACTGAAAAAAAAAGATTACTTTAATAAAAATATATACATACATATTAGTACATAGTCTGTGGAATGCCCTTGGTCAGTTCTTTCTCCGTAGGCAGAAAGGTCAGTCGAGTAATGGAGATATTTTTAAACAGTCGTGAATAATGAATCACCCAGTAATGAGTATGGCGCCGCTTTCAAAATAATGTGTATTCAGATAATTTCCTAAAAGCGAGTTCTTTCTAAACCTTGAGTGCAATTTTTTTAAGTGAAAAACGCTTTTTTGTTTTAAATTTGTATTTCTGAATATACAACTTTGAGTATTTGTCACTTAGACTGCAACTAAACGTTTGTAATTTAAGTTTTGTGCACATTTTTTTCCATAGGAGAGAAGATAAGACTATTGAAATTTAGTTATTTTTAAATAGATAAATATGATCATAATAAACATTATTATAAGTTATGTCGGCATAAAAATTAATTGAAAATCAATAAATAAATTACCGCGAATTTTATGTGTAAGACCACATCGGAATCAAGTTACGAACATGATCATTAAATTGAGCAGAATATACGCCGGTCATTAAAACTTCACTAGAATTTCCAAATCGTAAATTCATGATATTAAACCTTTCAAAGTTATTAAGCTTAATCAGCGCTGGCTCCTCCTACTGCATTTACTTGCTGATGTTAATTAAGATAATATTGCATGGATTTTAATACATCTCCTAAGAATCTGTTATGATTAACTTGTGTTTTTTTTTATTATGTACCCTGTGGTAATTTTCGTCATTCATAACAGGATACATATTACCTAATTTTCAGAAAAGATTTCTGCGTCTAACGATATCATTTTTACATATTTCTCTTTTACATATTCAATTATAAGATTTTAGACCTTAGTATTCAATTTAATAATATACCTATAGAAGAACTTAAAGCGTAGGAACAGTAGAAAAGAAACAGCAGCCTACATAGTTAATTGTCACCATGCCGTCTGAATGGTATTTTACATTACAATAATTTGCTTGTGAACATCAACACCCAACAAGCAAAAATTTATATAAATGGATCACAAGACTTGTATTGACCTTTACAATCTACCTATTAGGTATATCTGCCGTAACCCGTCCTCCCACAGACTACACATTAGTTAAAGGTCGACAAGACAATTCTGTTAGTTCAGTACTTATCTTGAAAAAACAATGACATATTACTAAAACTTCAACGAATACCTTCTCCTGAGAATACGTACTTGTAATGATATCTCGTTTAGTAATATAATACAGAAAACAGGTATTCACACAGATTGTGTGTTGAACAATGGAGATTTTAACTGAGCATTTCACTTCACACCGAATGTCGCAACGTTTCAGACAAATCGGACTGGATTTGCGAAATCTAGTCTAGTGTTCAGGTGCCATGGTGATCTTATCGCTGTATTTATGCCTGGTTTCTTAATCTAGGCCAATAGTATGCATTGTTCTGATTTGGAGCCTAAAATTGTACGATTTACTTCAACCTTCGATTCCTCAACTTTAGACCGAGAGGGCGGAGGGAGGACCGATTCGATTTCGGGGTCAGGAGTTTTCTTTAAAGAAATTACTCAGGAATTATTATTGTCGGATTGATACTTATATTTCATTACTTTTTAAAATAAAAAGAATTCGTGTAAAACGAACATCTCTATTTGTACATTTAATAACATAAGTACCACAATTTTTTTCCGCAGACCATCTATAGCCGTGTTAACTTGGCTAATCAAAAACAATTTTACGTATCTCATTACCAATTTTAGCGTGTCTCATGCCTCCCATAATAACATGTTTGTCGAAGCTCAACCACGATCTGTGTGTCAAATAAATGAGTTTGCCTTTAAAGCGTGCCTGCACGAGTTTGCCCGACATGACAGGCAGTGCTCAAAATAATAATGCCTGTAGTTAGTGCTTTAGGAAATAGTGCGTTTATCAAAACAGCCGGTAGTCAGATAAGCTTAAAGCTCGCAGCGTGCTGGCGTAATAAATGGGGCGGTTTCTAGTATTATTTTGACCTGTGACCTTGTTTTGATTCATCATAGGTGATTTTACTACACAAGACATGATTATAATTACTATTCATCCATTAATGGAATTAATAGCTTTCCGCCCGCGATTTCGTACGCGTAGAGACGTTTAACGTGTAAAACATTATTTTTTTATAGCGCAGTCGGTCAAAAAGTAGCCTTTGTCCTTTCACAGAATCTGGACTATATCTGAACTCAATTTCGTTTAAATCGATTCAGTCCTCTATGCGTGATTGCGAAACAGACAGACAGAGTTACTTTCGCATTTATAATATAAATAAGGAATAGACACGCAAACGTTTTGGAACTAGAAATGAAACAAATGAAAATTGTAGTAGTTAAAGTTTAATACTTTGATGTAATTAAATGAACTACTTATAGTATTGGTGGGCATTAATTCCAAGTGCATTTAGAATAACAAACATAATTTATTCTAAACTTCAGACATTATTAGGAACAATGGGTCTCGCACGTACCTGCGTCAAACTTAATTAAAATAAAACAGACTTTCAAGGTCCTTCGACACACGTAGTGAGAGTACAAACACGAGTATGGAATTCCAAATACATGCGATCTTATCCCTTTGTAATAAGGTCTATTTTTGAACAAGTTTTCGTCTGACCGCATGTTGCTGGTATCGTAATATTAATGGGTAAACATTTGTTTACTCATTATTATTATGCTACTTGATGAAGTAAAATATGAAAGTATATGTGTTTCTTAGTGATGATTTATTTGCCTCATCAATAAGTATTTTTACGGCTGACATGACAATGCAGCATTGAAATTATACATATTTAAATTGATACAAATTAGTAATGATTTATCTCCAGTTTGCCAAGTAACTACTTAATTAGTAACGAAATAATTTAAAAACGAAACGAACGAAATATCTTTATACATACATGAATTTATAGATTTCTCGAGTTGTAAGAGAGTTTACGCATGTAAAAATTCTTTTACAAAATGAGCAGGGGAACATACCTTAGTAAAATAAGATTGTGCTTACTTAAATAGAAGAAGCTTCACTTCACATAAAATTGGCCAAACAAGAACTTGATTCGCTCTCTCGTAGTCTATCAAAACGACTCCAATCAACCAAAAATCGACTGGCTCGTTGGCTCATTTGGTATTGCCTCTGTCTCTTGCCCCAATAATCGCGTGTTCGATACCCAGCCGGGACAAATATTTGAGTAATAAATAAACCACGATGTTAACTCGGTGTTTGTCCCGTGACTAGGTGTGTTATATCTACCTAAGTAAACAAGTATTTGTGTATTAAACCACTGTTAAATCGGATATCCGTAACATATGTCCTTACGAGTAAAAGCAATTTTGCTCGGAATTTGACTTCAGGGGTGATAGCCATCAGCTCCCGCAATTCCGGTGATGATGACCAGGCTACTCGAAGCCATCATCGTAGTCAGTTAGTATAATTAAAAAGCTAGGAATTATAAAAATGTATAAAGCTCGGAATTATATCGTTTTAGTGCCAATGTATGTAATGTAGCGTAACCTTTACATATTTATTATCAACAGCTGAAGATGGAGCTGCCCTCCGCGCCATCCGCAAAGTGCGGGTGATACGAAACAGCAAACGCGAGGGTCTAATGCGGTCCAGGGTCCGCGGAGCCGACATCGCAACGGCGCCGGTGCTGACCTTCCTCGACTCCCACGTGGAGTGCAACGTGCACTGGCTCGAGCCGCTCCTGCAGAGAGTTAAGGAGGTACGTGTTGATCGGTTTTACAGATCAGGCGCAAGCGAGATTTGGGGTGCGGGACTTTTTTATAAGAGACTTCAGGATTACTTCACTCTACTTGACGGCAAGCAGTCAGGCCGTCAGTTTGACAAGCTCAATAGACCCTGAAAGCCTTCTAGTTCCCACTTCACGCACCGCCTAATGAGCTCGGGATTATGTGTAACCAAATATGTAAGTTACTTACACGCCCATAGTCATTCGTTTGGGTGATGCATAAATTCAAGCAAGGTTTAAACAGTAAAGGTCTACAACTAAAGATGATATGTCTATTATTGGCTGGTAAATTCCAAAAGTGAAGATAGAAATTCCAGTATAAGGGGCCTTTATCTTAGTTTTGGGGTTTGCTGTGTCGCTAAAATATTAAAAGAAAGAAAAACCGAAAATGTAGTATGAACCATATGTATTTGCACAACTGGTGTACGATCGCATATTTTTATGATAGATTCTTAAATCACGTGATCCTTTCCTTTACATTTATAAGAAAACCATTCTTATGTAGTGCGAATAACGTATCTGATGATTCTCTATACATCAAGAAGTAGGCAACAAAGTGTCAGCAATTTGCAAGAACTTGTGATTATAACAGATCATAAACCAATAAAGACCATGCAAAACATTACAGCATGCTAAAGGTCAAATTACAAAAGCGGTGTGACCTATTTTGAGCAAGTCACTTCGTGTCTATCGATCGAGTTATCTGCTTTAAGAATGCATTTCAGTCGTGTTGCCTTGCGACCTTTCAGCTCACATAAGAGTCTTGCGTTAATAATAAATAAGCTTGAAATGAACAGACGGTAGAACCAACTAAGAATGCCTTAGTATGTAGCATCGTAGCGTAGATGTGGCAAAATTAATTGGAACTAGTGTCTGAGAGGCGCCAGCCAGAGAGTACTCCTGCGCTATTGTCTTACCCTTATACCTAAGTTCGAAGTTAGTTAGTTCAGTTTAGAGATCAGGTTCAGAAATGTACTTCATTCGCTAACTTAGCTTGGTGGCGTAATGTACTCGTAGACTTCGAATGAAACTAACCTATGACAGTTTGGTAGAGCCACCGTTCTTAGTATGCAGATAATCTATCGTCACAAATGTATCGGAAAGTAAATGAAAAGTAGGTAACATACTGCATTCTATTACGTCTAGTTTGATTTAACTTTAATTTTGAGTGTTGGCTGCTGCGATACAAGCAATTATGCTTAGTGCAGAGTCGCTAGATTTAAGAATATTATGTAGATGTTTAGTATGGAAATCAAGATATTATATTATTATTATTATTATTTAACTTCCTCCACTAAACGCCAACATAAAAAAATAAACAAACACGGGCATAAGATGCCTCTACACCGATTACCGTAATAATAGGGTAGTTTCCTAAGTCTGATTTTACATACAATTTCACAATTAACAGTAACATATAGTTAAATCAATAACATAAGTGAAATCGAAAATAAAATTTCTTATTAAATGAGACAATAATAGGCATTTGAAGTTAGGTGGGAAAGTCCATTTCTAAAGTGCGAAAATTCTATTAAAATACTATGCCATATTATTAATTACATAATTAGTAGTAACTTTCACTATGAAAACATATTCGTAAACGCAACATTTGATATAGCTGCTGAACAAAGTTCTTACGATATGCGTACAGTACACAGAGCGGTGACGTCATAGCTCTGTGCGACATTTGTATGAAGCGTTTTGAGCTCGCCCAAATGATGTGCTGTTGAAACTGCAATATCTCCGAGAGTTTTCAAAATATCAAACCATTCTTTTAACAGCACCTTTGCAATTGTGTGGTTCATCCATTTATCAAAAAATAAAAAAATAGGAAACTACCCTATTCATCAGCTCATTGAAAATTCTCCCAGCATCGTAAACAGCGTTACGACTTTTTGATTGACGCGAATGGATATCGCATCAGCGAAACATAACAACGTTATCACAACCGATTCAATTACGCTCAATAGCTAGAATTACTCGTGTATGATGCTCGATAAATAAATCGTCGGTTTAGTGATGCCTCTCAATACGTGTCGTTATCGATAGATTTAATGATCACCACGCCTGCCTCCTCTGATTAGCCGAGGAAATTTACTCTGCAACAATTTAAAAAAATATATTGGTACCTAATTGCAATAAAATAAGTTCATCATACGCTCCCACTGAGGGGCACGAGCCAACTCTAAACTTAGGTGATCAGTAGCGGTAGGTACCATGATTTGGCTATCGAAAACTTACGTACGTTAAAAACCTATCGAGTTGTTTTTTTCATACGACCGATTTTAGTTCTTAGCGTAAACACCGGGGCGCTGCACAAGTTTTTCATAGACATATTTACGTAGGCGATATCGAGCGCGTAAGTTTTAAACTCATGGTAGCCCCACTGGCCAAGTGCGAGTTGGTCGACATCACGCTACCTCGGAATTTCTTCGCAGGCGTGCAGGTTTCCTTTAATATTTTTTTCCTTTACCGTAAAAAATAAAAACTCTCTCATTCGACTTAGAATAAACGTACAACGAATTTTAAATTTGAATGCATATTGGTGCGTGCCAGGGATTGAACAGCCTACTTCTCGCACGGAAAGCGACGGCCTTAACAACTCGGCGATCGACGCTCAATAAAATAAGTTACTGATAATTGATTATTACAATACAGGACGCTATTATTTTTATTACAGTCGTAGACACAGCTGCAAAAATATGGCCTGGTTATAAGATCTGTGCACTGTAATATTATACAAATACAAATTTATAAAAACCATTTATCATTTTACTGATCAAATAAAAAAATGTACCGCAGTGTAACTCAATGGAAATCAGCCAATTGCGCAGGACCTACATTATTATTTGTGCAAAAGTTAGCGCGCAAACACAAACTCCCTGTTACCTTACCCTCATAGTTGGATGAGATGGCTATCCGACATGACCGTTAAGAGATCGGGCGTAAGACCACCGGCTTAACGTGCTATCCGAGGCACGGGCGTGCAACCGCCACCTTCCTAACCTCGGGCTGAGTAATTTTTTGACAGAAAAACTCACATACATTTTGACATGACCGTAGAAAGTATCTGTCGCAGGTTCATCAGATTAATGTAAAGTATAAAATACTTAACTGTACATGGAATTTTAAAATATTGTGTACAAAGTATCAGACCTAAATAACCATTTCAAACCGTTTTTGTAACAATTCAACACGAGCGAATGTCAAGTTCAAAAATACCTCGGAACAAGTCGTGGTGAGTCGAAAGGTTCGCCTTGACATTACGGGCAGAACACATTAAATGTCTCAGGCGCAGTGACATAGTGCCATTGTATGCGCATAGCAACCGCGCAGTACTGCACAATACTGGTATTTCTGGCTGCAAGACTTGCAAGGCTCGCTGACAATTATATTTGACCGGCCTCAGTACTACTGTGATATTCGCGTTCTGACCTGGCTCTAACTTAAAAAGCTCATTTATTCAAATTGAGAATCGCCTACTTTTTTAAAGGAGATTCTTCATCAAAAAATATACAACATTTATCTATGTATAGATAAAGCTCTTGTGATTTGCAGCTTTTGTTGTGCCTGTCCTGCATAACTGCTGTTTAAATACAGACCTAAGAGTATTTAGTTCTTATGAGGACTACTGTTATGCATTTTTTATGCATGGTGAATAAATAAACCAACTGTTCATTTCTTGTTACAAGGTTGTGTCCATGTTTAGGTATGTTAGTACCATTGGTAAAAAATATCAAGATGGCCGACTCCTAAAGAGGTCTTAGGCACTGCGTTTAGTTCAGATTCCTCTTCTTGGCTTTAAATCCTTCTTTCATATTTATCTTTAAAGGCATTTTATGGGTACAATTCTGCGTAAAGTATTTGTGTGGAGCAAAGAAGTTTTAGAAATATTATTTAGGCCCAGAGGGTTGACAAACTAAATTAACACGTTTCGTTGTAGGCCTTTCACGTTTATGTGCTAATAGAACGAACAAGTACTAATGAGCAAGTTTCAAAATACTCTGACATTGTCGTCTTTCGTCATGTTCATATTACGTGCGAATATTTAAAAACTCTTTATCTATTTTTAGTAAAACATTATCAAGCTTTTTATGCAAAAACAACATTCGTATTAAATAATATTAAAGCTTTTTATTTTGATCACACTTGGAACAAGAATTTCGAGTTTTTTATGTGTTTTTCTGTAAACAGATGTTTAAGATTATTAATCACCAACTTAAAAGGATATTAGCTATCTCACGTCATGGTCTTTATACTGAAATACGAGATGTAGGTATAACATCGTGATTTATGAAGGTTTGATATGATTCATTTCAAACGACATTAGGTATTTATATGGTACTCATAAATGATGATATAAGAACTTGTCAGCTGTATGAGATATAAATTTATATAGTGTTACATTTTCATAACTGACCCAGGTACACTACCTACGGTTCCAAGAGTCGTGGATTTGATTTTCATCCCGGACAAATATAAATACATGGTAAATATCCCGGACAGTTTCAGTTTTCTTATGTGTGTAACCATGACAGTTTAAAATTATATATCAAGTTACGTGTTTGTTTCCTGTCTGGGTATCCACTGCTGATTTTAATATCTGTAAAACAAGAACTTAAGCTACTACCAGGGAATCAGATCAATGTTTGTGATGTTGTGTAATATTTGCCTTGCCTCGTTGTTGCCGCAGCAGTGGTCTCCTTTTTCACGGCTTTCAGGGTGAGTGCGACAGGCTCAATATGGTATATTGTGCCTGTCGACCTCATATTTGGATCTCACTACCGCTTACCATCAGGTGGAGTGAGGTCATCTTGTTAGCCTTTTATAAAAAAATAAAAAATTAATAACTAACCCTTTCATAATTCCCAATTAAAGTAATCCGACATGTTCGATGAGGCGTCAACGACTTAAGATACTTTCAAAGGCACATGGATATACTTAGGATATTCGGAATTAAATACCGTTAACTTCCAGACTCCACACATAAATGTAGTCTAAAAAAATACCTTACAGGAATTGGTCCTAACTTGGGACTTGTCGGTGTTTACGCCGCACTTACTTGTCTACAGACCATCGAGGCATTCACAATGCACGATAATAAGTATGTTATGTCTACCTTCACCATAAGACACGACCGTCTCTTTGGTTACTACTAAGATGACAGTGGCTGATACCGGAGTGTTCATAACTAAGCAATACGTCATGGGTGGTCCACTTAACGTAATTGGGTACTCCATTGAGCAGGGGTCAAGTGATAAGTGCCGGTGACGGGCGGACATGCTAATCAAGCTAGGTTTACTAATTAGACGATGTTTCTTAGCCTGACCCAGATAAATGGTGTTCTTGGTAAGCGTCACAAAGTATAGGATTGACTTTGTTGTAGATGTATCATTATGGATTACAATCATGCCTACACATAATGATCAAAAGGGATCTTTATCGTAAATTAGCATCTAAATAGGCCATCTGTGTTGGAGTGTCCAGAGAGGAATGAAAATTGCTTCAGAGAATGATGCCTTTAAACACAGTGATAAGAAATATTAACTAATACATAGTGATAAATTGCATAACATAGATAAGGAAGTAAACTTGGCACCTGTAGATATCCGAACGTAATACTCGAATTGGATTATGATACATAATTGAGACGTCTAGAATAGATAGATCAATCTTCCATCGTGTTAAACAAGAAAATGGTCCATAACACCATTTTGAGACGAGTTTATAACACAAAACAAGAACGTAGACACGACAATATGGATCAAAGTACGAAGATCCCCTTCCATTACGAAATACACATGTCTGTCTCCTCCAAAGGTGAGGTAACCGCACCATTACTGGACATTTACTGTTACGTTTGTATAATGTACTCTGAAACACAAATCCGTCTCAATCAAGAGATTGTACTCGTTTCGTCAGACTGACCTTGGTTTGACGTAATTTGACAGCTGACATTTCAAACGTCAACTCGTGATGAATCCGTCGTGAACTTTATGGTTAGAGAAATCGTTAATTTGATTTTAATAAAGCTAGCGTGCGTAGTGATGTGCCTTAAATTTAGGTCAAAAAGGCAGAATCTAACAAAATTAATAATACGTGTACTACAGATTGATAAATTTTGTTGTGTGAGTGAGGGTATGTATATATTAATTGCACTTGTGTTTTACAGCATGACTGTTTCGGTATTCCCAATATTATCTACATTGGTAGGTAGTAGGGTGTGTCACCATGTATGGCGAAAAAAAAAAGTTCTTGTTTTTGATATGTAATAGCAACCAAAAGTTGCGTATTGATAAGAACATTAGGAATATGAAAAAATAAATTGTTTTTTTTGGTACTTTTGGCTAGCTCAAACAGTTACAATAATCGAAAAAATACCGTTCAGGTGTATTTAAAAAAAAAAAAAAAAATTTACAGGTTTATTAACTTTTTATCACAGAATGTGTTAAAATAGCTTATTTAAAAGGTAAAATAATGGTATATTTAAAAAACAAAACATATTTTTTTATGTTTTCATTAAAAATAAACCCTGCAAAAATCTGTTTTTTTTTACAATTTTGCACATATCAAGCCACGATACTTAAATTCTATTTTTAAGTTAAATTTAGGCATTATGTTTCTAGAATTTAATTAAAAAGCAATAGTCATTCCTTGGCTTCGACACCTGCAACAGAACCTGCAAATTCAGTGGTCAGTTTGACATCTATTTTTCCGCTTGAGTGTGACAGGGAATCTTTGGAAATTCAAATATCTTTAATTTCCTTCTCTGATATAATGTTTTAAAATCACCGTTTCTATATGATGTAAAAGTGGCGGTTCCGATAAAATCTGTCATTCCAATTAATCAAGTCATAGTAATGGTGGCAATCGAAGTTGATCTTAGGTATAACGAAATTTTGCAACGAAGAAGTGTGTGGCGTAGTACGACCTTTGATAACTCTTCTGCAGTTCTCTTATTTGCTCGTTATCATCCGTCAATATTGCTAACAGCAAATTTTCAATGTATGCGAAATGGGCGTTGCGCTCTATTACATATAAAGAATCTATGATTTTCTTGATGTTTTCGGAAAGAAACGTCTTCCCGAAGACATTTTTATAAGAAACCATAAATTTCTAGCACCATCTTTGCACGAGCTTTTGCACTTGATCTGAAACCATACTAGACTGAAGGCTTGGCAAATATAAAAAGCAAGCAACTGTAATTTCATAGACGGTTTCTCTGTAAAAACATATAAGCGTAGAATTAGGTTAGCAGTTGTCAGCCAACGCGCATACAAGACATTTTCCCTGGATTTTGTTTAGCTATCTGGGCAACTTCTCTACTGGCAACAGCTAAATAGATATTCCATAGATGTTTCTGATCTGTGCTTAATAAATTGCTTGGAATTTGCGCCAGTAAAACAGATATAGGTTTCAAACTTAGCGATAGGTTTATTTTCAAAAGTTGATTAACTCTTGTTTCAGTCACAGTTAGGATTCAAGCCTTTTCCCACAGTTTAACGACACGTTGTACTTCCTTAGACGCGATACATTTAGCTGATGGTTCTTGATTGCTAGATTTCTTCTTTTTAATGCTATTAAAGCTCAATGTAAATTGAAATTTTGAAAAAATCATGAATGCGATTTCTTTAAAATTTTAAACGTCCTCGTATATTAGCAGAACATTGTTGTTAATTTTTTTAGGATTTTTTTCAAATACACGAAGTTTTGTACTACCTCTGGTACTTTTTGAACTAATTTTTTACAACACTAGCACGTAAGACAAAACGTAACATTTGATATAACTGTCAGTCACGAAGAAGCAGTTTGTACTAAATATTAAACTCTGTGGGGTAGGTACACAAAAATAAACTAAGATTAAATGACGTCTAACTCAACGTTTAGTTTTAGATTCAGATGTTAACAAATGTAGTTTTTGTTAAGACTTGAATTAGAGACGTCAAAGATAAGAAATTATGAGTTATAATTTTGTGAAAAAAATTTTTTTTTTCAAATCTTTGAGGTCTTTGAGCGAGCCAAAACAGTTATCGAAAAGTAAAATTTTAAATGTATATATTCATTAAATAATCAAAGTCAACTTTTGGAAACTATTACATATCAAAATTCAAAAGTTGAAAAAAATGACACACCCTAGTAGGTAGGTACCTTAAAAACAATTCATCATGTTTGCTAAATAGTTATTCGTTATTTTTCTTTAATGTTTACATTCTTATTATTAAGCTTTATTTTGGAGTTCTGTATTTTTATCGGAAATAGGCGAACTTTCCAATGGTTAGTCAGTCTCAATCGATAAGGCAAACGGGTCAATTACCACTGTAACACAGGAAGCTAATCAATAACGCGACTGTCAAGGTTGCCGCGAAGATACAAATTTTGATGCAAGTGGAAAAGCTTTTTAAATAAGCTTGTAGTTGGCCTAGATACTATTATACCTCACATACCGTATATCTTGTATTTCGTTTTTAGATAAAAAAAATTCAAATGGACAGATTTTGAAATCAAATAAGTTATTGACACTTTTCTGGGACTGGTTTCAATTACCACGTTTTCGTTTACGGCAATAAGTACAGTAGCGGTACCATGAGTTAGCTATCGAAAACTTACGTACGTTACCTTACCTATCGAATTGATTTTTTTATACTACCGATTTTAGTTCTTAGCGTAACCGCTTGGGGCGCTGTACAAGTTTTTCATAGACATATTTACATAGGTGATATCGAGTAAGTCACTTTTAAACTCATGTTAGCGCTACAAAAATCAGTAAATTACAAATGCCACTGCTAGACATTGGTGATTGACAGATTTTTAGTCTCAATTGTGTTACATAGTAATGGCTGTCTTAGGTTTCATATTATTTTTGTTCATGTCAACTTATCCAAACGTGATCCACTTACTATCAAATGGCCATTTTTCTATGTGGCAACCCTGACCAAATCCATTTAACGACGTCATTTGCAGCGATCGTTCAAGCATCGATTCGTATGAAATCTGTCATTAGGTCCAAGCTTACTATCCGTTGCGATGCAATATAGACCTAACTGCCAGAGCTTAGAACTTAAAAGCCTTCTCTAGAAAATTATAGAGTCGTTTGTTACAACTTATTAGACCACTTAGAACAATGAAGAGTGGAAGCTATTTTGTAAGAGTTGGCACATAAAGTTTATCGAGAGTATAAGTAACAAAGGCCCTATAATGATACAATTTATTTTTGTAAGAGTGTGTATTAAATTTGATAACATGATTGTAATACAACCACAACATGGCAACGCAACGTATCTATAGCAATTTAGTTAAATGTTGTACCAACTGAATTCTTGGGTAACTGCAACCAATCTTAATGTAGATGAAGTTTAAGTACTTTGACTTGTAGTAAATAATTATGTCCATACTGTTCGGTCTAACAGAAATTTACCTGACTTTGCGATCGTTTATCGCTGTATTGAAATATTCCCTCAACATTGTTCAAAGCAAGACATAAGTAAGGTATTTACAACCAAACGAGCCTCAATGAGGCAGAAATAACTATTAATGCCTGCAGACACTAAAAGTAATTTGAAAATAATGGCGTGTTGCACTCAAACTGCAATATTGCACTACACTGTGACTATCGACAGTGCTTAGGAAATACTTAGCACAAGGAAAGTGAATGTTAAAAGATGTACGGTGTATTGAAGTTGAGAAATTGAGGACTATCTCGGTGGGTAGTCTGAAAACATCTGATGGTGATGGACCATTACTTAGCACAGGAAATATTATCGATATATTAGCGAACAAAAGACCGCGGTTTAAATTTCAAGCCAAAATTGTCTTAATTTCGTTTATGAGCGTTTGAAGGTTTTTGAGAATGGTGACAACGAGTTGATTTCTCATCAATCATGACCTATATGGGTGGCGTCAAAAATCACAACATGTTTTATATCCAAGATCAGCCATAACAGTCAATCTATTATTTACCGGTCACGAATTGAAATGTTAAATCTTCTCTTAAACAACAAATCGATTTGAGCGTAACAATATTTATTCAAAGACGTCACTTTACACTCGAGGTGCTTGTTTCAAATGTTTACTTACCACCGATTTGAAGTTAAACCATACTTAATGTTCAAGGGTTCATGACAAGTGTTAGTGTTATCTTCAAGTGGTATAAAGCATCTTCATAGTGGCACACCGCAGATGAAAGCGGCCCCCATTAGTGACGATTCTTGTCATCTCTTTGCAAAAATGAAATCTATCAGATCACGAATCCTGTTTTCTTAAGCTAATCGAGATATTGCCAAACGAAATAAATTTAACTGACATCCATTCCTTCTAATGGTACTCTTCACAATTTTTCACAATTCCTCGATTTCCTTATGTGGTTCGTCGATTCGCTAATATTTGACAGGTACCTCAAAATTTCCTCAAAGTTGTAAAATAAAATATTGGAGAAATGAAATTTGATCTACTTTAAAAAATGTATAAATCGATCCAGTAAAATGAATGTAAACGTTGATTGTAACAACCTCGCCTTTGTTCTCTTAAACTCTTATGTAAACACAAAGTAAAATAAAGTTAGGTCTTGATTACCTAACGTCTAGACTAGCAGACAATAAGCCTACAATGTTAGCTCCGGTTAGCTGTCGGAACTGCGGTAATGAGATAATACTGAGGCGCGGACGGAATCTCAACAACCATTTAGTTGTGTTGGAAAGTCTCGATGCTTAGATAGAGTAGTGCAAGCTATAAGATTATTTGATATACATACATGCATAAATATGGGCTCCAATTGTGTTCATGGATCTAATGGTTCCATAGCGCATTTGTCTCTGACTCCAGGAATTATGGGTTCTATCCTTACCCAAGGTTAATATTTGAAAAATTCGCATTCATGACTAATTCTCCAATTTTTCAAATTCTAAATATACATTGAGTTTTAATAGCGTTAAAAACTACTAATAAAAACTTTTTTATTTGATATTTAAAAAACTGAAAAAACCTTTTTATGTACTGCTAAGAAATTTACACATTTCGATTACAATACAAAAAAAGGTAAAATTGTGAACTGTGAAGCGGTAAGGAACGTTTTATGGATATATTAGGCAAGTTAAAGCGTTGTTACATTAACAAAACATGCAGTTGAGATACTAAGAGGTTTTTTCATCACGCCCCGTCTAACGTCTAATCTCGTAACGCCTTAGGCTTACTTAAGCGAAGTGAACGGAAGACGATGTGTTGTGCAAGGCGGATCATCGAGACCCCTTCACACGCATACTGATGGGCTATGAGCTACCACTATCAGTACTACCAACTACGCAGTAGTAGTACGCTAGGCTGTCGTGGTTCTGACTTAAGAACTTTATTTTCTCAAATGTTACATAAGTATTCACTGACTTGAAATAATGAAAATACTATTGTACCTTTAAATTAACCTACAAAAGCTTATTAGATAGGAATATATTGCAAAACAATTGCAGGCAACTATGACTTAAAAATTAACAAATTGAACACAATATAAAAACACAGAAAAATAAATTAAGGTAGAAAAATATGACAACGAATATTATAACGAAAAATATTAGGAACAATCAGCATCAGGTTTCTAGAGATTAACTATAGTGATAGACAAGAAATCAACCTTTAACTTTTGACCAGAATATAATTTTATTACATGTAAAAGGTAAAAATAAGACAATAATTACGTTACTGAAAGTGAAAAATGGGGCGTGGAGCGGTCGCAAGTTATCCTCAGTAATCCTTCAGGGCTTTGACTGAAAATTAACTTTATGATCCCTGAGCAAAGTCTGTTGAGCTATTAACCTTTTGCACTGCTTAAGCCTGGTATATAAGATATGGATCGTTTGTTTTAATCTTAAAATAGGCGTGACGACTGGGTCAAAATCTGATTATTCTATTCCGTAAGTTAGTTTATATGGTCCAAGATCCCAGAGCTGCCAGACATCACTTATTTTCTAATGGACAAAATATATACGATTGAGTAGTGTTGGGGTGTACTATCATCATATGACTAGTTGCTACCTTGACCAGACGGCCATTTTTCAGATATCAACCAATCAAGGTACATAGAAACACTGCTCACCTCACTTAAATTCTGATGGCTGATTTTAACATATACTTCACACAATATCATTAAAAATCAGGATTCATTACTCCCAGACACATGCGGTCGGCGGTTTTACCTTACATGCGCTTTAAAGCTACGAAAAAAATTTTACTTTTACTTATTTTCTGATGCTTGATTTTTATATATGTTATTCAAACAACTAAAAAGTGCTCATCTGACCGCAATAATTATAGAATTGTACCTTACAAACTATTTTATTAGAAAAACTTAGCTAAATTCAATTTTTAAAAAAAAACAAAAAAAGTTGGGTCTGGTGAATGTTTGGCCCCTTGGATCGGTCTGTCCGTTTGCAAAACGTTTTAAAATAGTTGTTTGAATAACATATATAAAAATCAAGCATCACAAAATAAGTTAAATTAAGTAAAAGTAAAATTTTTTTCATAGCTTTAAAGCGTCTGTAAGGTAAAACCGCCGACCGCATGTGTCTGGGAGTAATAAAACCTGATTTTTAATGATATTCTGTGAAATATATGTTAAAATCAGCCATCAGAATTTAAGTGAGGTGAGCAGTGTTTCTGTGTACCTTGATTGGTTGATATCTGAAAAATGGCCGTCTGGTCAAGGTAGCAACTAGTCATATGATGATAGTACACCCCACCACTACTCAATAGTATATATTTTGTCCATTAGAAAATAAGTGATGTCTGGCGGCTCTGGGATCTTCCTCTAATAGAACACATATTTTTTTGTTTTTCAATTGAAAAATGACAAAATTATAGCTTATCAAACGTCTGGGTGGGCTTATCAAACTTGTGACGTCACGGCAAGGTAAAAATTGTACGTAATTGTGACGTCATACGAATCTTCTAAGCACTATATCTTCATAATTTCTTGTTTATGAAACAAAATAAAAAATACGAGTACAATATTTTTAAATAATCTAAATAACGGACTAATTATATTTTTTTAGTCGTCTCGCCTATTGTATGTGCATGTGTGTAAAATAAACGATTTATCCGTTTATCTGTAACTGTCATTATCAGACTCTACATTATATCGGTGGCATCAAACCATTAGACCTAATAGTAATAAATTCAATTTTGTTAGTATAGAACCCCTTATATCCGTCATTCACACCTACCATCTTGTTGCCATTGGAATGGCTAAAAATCAGCGCTGGCAAGGATTTTGTCCTATGTCAGCACAAGCTGAGCCACGTCCTTTTGCTCATTACTTGTTTTTTTTTTTTCGTTTTTGTATTTATGCCATATTATGTAAAATTTTCATGTGAGCAATAAACAAATTCTTATTCTTATTCTAATAGAAGGCCACCAGGACGTGTGTCGATTGTTCCATTAAGATATCAAACACTAACACTAGTGACCCCGTAATCGTACTGACCCCAGGCATTGACCATCCAGGATGTTGCGACAGCATTACACCATGATACTTGCACTTTACCGATGCGCTTGGCAATGCAATTGGCAGCCTTATGCAACACACATTTGCAACATTGCGTCATTCTGTAACATCGTTAGACTCCATTTTTGAAAGTCCGTACCGATTTTATAGGCCCATTCGGATAATTGAGACGCTTACGAAGAAATGAGCCTTGTTATTTAGTGTTGACTTTTAACCTTACGATAAACTATTAGTCGTTGCGTGCTGTTGTGTCGGTAATGCCCCGAGACTGGTACCAAGCCGAAATTCAATAAATCTTACGATTTATGCATAGAATTACTTAAAAGATAACTTTAGTGTAAAGTAAATTTATGTTTGTATATTTCTTAACAATTTGATAGCTGTAATTTATGTGGTTGTTACACCAGTTAGTGCAACACTGGGATTTGCAAAAAACATCTACGTTAGGTACTACATATTTTTTCATGTCGTAGTAATTACACATATCTGACATCATGGAATATATTATTAAAGACTGGACGGTACCGTGCAAGGTAACATAACGCAGTCAGTAGTAATCAAACGGCTTCCTGATAAATGATTTATCACTTACATTAGCACTTAACACAAGACTCTGGCACTATCAATTCCTTAATCTGGCTAGATCGTCAGAATTGATATATTCATCCTATTAGCCATAATTTAACACATTAACATTGACAGAACACGTAATGCGACGAAGCCGGTCTGCCCGTGACATTCGTGTGTGGCCTTGACACCAGATGAAAGGAAACGTCTAGAACGTTCCAAGATTCTCTCGTGGATCTTCAAGGCTGATGATTTAGAATTAGTTATCTATTAACGGCGATTAGCGAGATTAGAGCTTAGAAGGACTAAACAGATTATTAAGGATTCCAAATCAGATTAGGAAACTATTAAAACTTAGCTCAGAATGACTAAATAGATTAATATTGGGTGAAGTCGTTTTTCATGTTAAAGATCAATATTGTTCTAGTTCTGTGCTGAATAGCTTTAGCACAGAACTAGAGACAGAGAAACCAGGCTTGTGCTATGAATATTGGAAACAACAGTGGAATACATATAATACAGGACTAATACCGATACCCATAACAAAACTTTTTGTCCCGATGGGATAGAACCCACATCTTCTAGCCCATGAGACAAGGGCACTAGCTAATGAGCCACTGAGCCAATCATTAACTAATTATCCATTACACGCTATTGGATTCAGTCCGCCAGCATGGTTTTCGCAATTCTCTTTTGTACCTCTATACTCGCAACAATGTACCGTATGAGTTAAGTCAAGATTAATAAATTATAATGTTACAAAACACTTAAACATTTATAAATTCGACATTGAAGACATAATAATATGTATTAAATACGACACGGAATATGTATTTAGAAATTATGGCATACGGGATTTAGCAGAGGGATATGAGTAAATAGCTGGTTTATACTTAACAGTCAATTGTTTATTGATTTTCTATAATACCTAGTCTAAGCTGTTCATTAATGGTTCTTAAATGTCAGGCTCCTTCTTTGTACGAGTTAATCGGAGTTAGTGCTATTTAAAAGTGTACGAAAACAAGTCTTGATACCTTATACGGCTATTAGACTGTTGCCAGTGTCATCGCAAGGTTAGTTGACCGATTCGTTGCGCACCCGAAACATGGCATGCCCAATCGAATATCGTACAGTCAGCCAAGAAAGTGGTCTACCACATTTGACAAAAGTTTCTGCGAGATGTAACGATCGCTAAGGTTGACAATATTAGTCACTGATACAATCTTATTGTCAGGGAAAATTTACCTTGTTGTTTCGTGTCGTTCAAACGAATCTCAACTGTAGGGTGGTAGACCACATTTTTGGCTGACTGTACAAGAAATTATATTGACCAATGAATGATCGGCATTCGCTACGGACATGTTTCTCGGAGATCTCTGTGTAAGAAGTTTTTGTTATAGGTTTTATGAATGATTGCAACACTTTATCAACTAAAAGCAGGCGATTGAATGTAATTAAATTAAAAAATATATTTTGAGATGTGATTTAGTAATGATACTTTATCTTCTTATCTGTATACCTAACGTATCTTTAAAAAGTACTGACAGATTAACTAGATTTCTGCTATTCTTACTAATATAAAAAATGCAAATGTAACTCGTACTTTTTTGCATTGACGCCAAAATCACTGAACTGATTTGGATGAAAGGTAAACATATAGTAGAAAGTACATAGTGAACTTTTTAATCGTCCTCGCTTAAAATAGCTTTTTATATCTTAAGGGAGTAATGTGAGACAACAACGCAGATGGAAAGCTAGTCTTTAAGTAAATTAATACTGGTAATAATAAAGTGTGTAGTATAAATATTGTTACCTAAAGAGCTTAAAAAATTATAAAAAATCTATCTACTACTAATTTTGATTTATTAAATTACTCAGAATTGAAACCAATTTTCATTTCTTAGGATCCCGATAAGTATTTTTTTAAATAAAAACTCTTTAATTTTCAAATTCAATTTCATTTGCATTTTCTACTTACTTCTTTCAACAAGAAAATTTTATAGGTCACTTCCCTAGAAATTATGGCTTTCCTTGGATCTCTTCCTACTAATTTAATTTAATCAACATTTACCTGCAGACTTAATGCTTTTATGTATGCTCAATATACTTTAATCAGCTGGTAATTTGCGACGCCATCTTGTTATTTTTCTTATTAGTTTATAGAGAACTATGCTTTACATAAATAAATGTCACACAAACATCTTTTAAGAATAATAATAGGTGTATTTATGACAATGCAGAAATCATTTTTAAATCTGAAACAAACAAATGTGTACATAGTGTTCGCGCAAATAATAGATAACACTTTTTAATCGTTTCTTGGTTCTTAAGGAAAAACAATAATAGAGTGCATGAAAGAATGATCATCTGGCAACCTCTGTTTTAGGTTACAATTCAAGATATATATTTATTTTTATCCTTACTAACATACGATGCTGGCTTGGAATAGCCTCGTCATCATAACCGTACTAAAAAAGCGTCGATGGCCGAGTGGTAAAGGTCGTTGCTTGCCATGCGAGAGGTCGCCAGTTCAAACCCCGCCAGGTACCAATGTGGTTTTCAAATTTGAAATTCATATGTACCGTCATTCGACGCTTTAACGGTGAAGGAAAACATCGTGAGGAAGCCAGCACTCCTGAGAGATTTTTCAGCGGTGTGTGAAACCATGTCAGAGGCCTACGGGCGGTTTAAAAACTCTGACACCAGGTTGTTATTCAACCATACGATAAGAAGAAGAGAAGATAACCGTACTTGCGGGGGAGCGGATGGCTCTCACCCCTAATACTTCAGGATATTGTGTATAATTGAATATAGTTGCTGACTGTTTTTTTAAATACACCAAACACAATATTAATAATGTGATTATTTTATACCTTTTGCGCAGCAGTGCTATGGTTCTTTGTCGTTACACTCTTGTCAGAGTCGACATGGCCTTTATAAGTGGGATGGTCTCTCTCTCTGGTCGGTCCTTCATGTCTGAACGTATTATGGTGGGTTGTAAGTCACAAACGGACGAACTGTTTCCAACGGCCCCTGTCAGTTGCAATGGTTGTCAGTGGGATGGTACTGGAAAAAAAATGATACCTACCTGCTTATCCGACCGATGTTGAGGAAGATAAATAGCAATATAATTTCAAAAGAAATCCTGCAGCGTTTTCAAAAGTATTCGATTCCGTGCTCTGATAGTCACGACGATTGGTTTCCTCAAACCTGATGATCTGTATTTCAAAGAACCAAACGTGATCAAAGTAAGTAATCGTTATATTTAGTTTAAGAGGAAAAAAACTAAACTCATTTTATTGGCCTATCTTTGTCGGCCTTTGCAACGATATAATATAATTTGAACGGATTCTCGTCTGATATTCGAATCTAAGTACATATTGTTATCCGATTAAGTACCTATGTTTACGAATTTCTCTTTTTTTTTTATTTAATCTCCGAATTTATTAGTGGATTCCTGAGTCGTTTTAGAAAATTAAAACAATTTTTAATAATTTTACTTTTATAAAATAAAACATTATGTTTTTATTTTAATCCGATGTTAAAGTCTACAGATTGTTTAGTATGAATTAAATTCTACTATGTTTAATTAGGTGGTACTTTGAAACAATATAAATTTCATTTTATTGTACAATAATACAATAATAAAAGTTAAATAAATAAATAGCATTCTGTATGCAATAAATACAATATTTTATTCAATAAATCAAATATAATATTATATGGCAACATGAAATTGCATGAATTACAAATGCAAATATTATGTAAATTTTAAACAGATGATTAAATAAAACTTCATTTTAGGTATGGATTAATGTTATAATTTACAGTAGAGATAATAAATAAATATTACACAACATCACATACATTGATCTGATCCCGTGGTAAGTAGCTTAAGCACTTGTGTTACGGAAATCAGGATCAACAGTGGATACACAAATATATTTAATAATACACCCAGACACGGAACAAATACCGATGTTCGTCACACAAATATTTGTCCCGAGTGGGAATCGCACCCACGACTATTGGAACCGTAGGTTTTGAACCTGAGTCACTAACAACTGTTCCACCGAGCCAGTCAATTGGTATGAAGTCTATTTAACTTGCTAACACTAACAACTACCCAGGAATCGAAGCCAGGCCTACTGATTTCTAGACAGACAAATCCCAACACAGTTTTGGCACTGGCCCGGCTTCAAACCATTACATACCTTTTGAGATTTATAACCAACAAGGAACTAAACCGAATCCAACAACTCTGAATACGTAACCGATCCACAATAGAGCTAGATTGTTAACGTACATATAGTTACTAGGGTTGCTAACCTTCCTAGGACCTGAGATTCTGGTGTTTGTTGTATCCTGGCAAGTTCTAGACAGTTTTATTAAGCGGCACTATGAGTTTTGAAAAGGTCTATCTTAATTTCAAAACCTTATAGTACCCAAATGAATTGTTACCGTATCATCATAATCAGCCTTTTATTTCACCCCACTGCAGATTATAGGCCACCTCTGTAGAACGCAATGCAGTTCGGTCCAGTTCCATGTAGAGTACATTTTTTGAAAGTTTATTATATTTTTAGTGGTGAGAGCCATCCACTCCCTCGCAAGTCCGGTGATGATGACGACCGAGTCATCATCGTAAGTCAGTTAGGTTAAAAAATATCATATTTCGGCATTTTGGCAAGTATTGAATGCGTATGCTCTACTTTTTTTTTTTGTCAACTGCACTCCCAATAAGTATAAAGAGAGAGGTTTCCCTGTGATCGATTTTAAAAAAAATCCCTTTTTTTCCAATTATAAAATGTGGAGAGTTAATACCATGGATCGCGATTAACTTGCGGTCGCCATGTAGGTTCGAATCCGGTCACACAAACGTTGGGATTTGTCTTTTTCCAATTTATACACCGTGAAATTTGAGTGGTTGTTTTCCCGCAGCAAAATCTGTAAGGGTCGGTCATGGAGTAAGTTAGTTTGTTTTCAGAGATATTGTGTTTATAGGCTCAATATATGAAAGGTATAACCGAAACTTTAAAGTACGTGCGAACCACTTTATTACTTAGGGCGTAGAGCTTCTTTAGCTTTAAGCATCGATTTCATGCGGCAAGCAGTACCTGAATACGTCACATCTAAAAAAACAACGATAGCTGCTCTCGTTTTCGAGTTGGAAAATTAATATTTTGAAAATTCGAAAAAAGAAATTTTTTTTTTTCAAAGAATAATTTGCATGATTCGATAGTATTACTAAAGGCAAATCAATCTGCCACGGGAAAACAACCACTCAAATTTCACGGTGTATACAGTATTTTTTTATATAATTGTTTGGTAACCCTTACCTACCCGTCGAGTTGCCTTATTTGTCTGTTGCTAGCCAGGGTGCGCAGGCGATGCTATCTTCCCGGAATCTCTTCTGCCTACGTGAGCGCATTCCGTGAGGCAAAATGCATTCAAATGCAGTTTGTTGCGTTCACATTTGCGCCTAAAGCGTTCGCATTTGAATAATACATTTCTACAAGCTAGGGGTAGAATAACATTTATGTTATAACAAACCGAATTCAAAGTTCACGTAGCACTATTTGGATAGATCTGTAACATAGTTTAATGTCTTCATTTATTAAGATACAGCTTTTACTTTGGTGAGCTTTTGGTCATCCATAATGATGGA
Source organism: Maruca vitrata (assembly GCA_039566165.1). NCBI lineage: Eukaryota > Metazoa > Arthropoda > Insecta > Lepidoptera > Crambidae > Maruca > Maruca vitrata. The sequence goes on along the minus strand of CM076914.1, from coordinate 15,191,475 downwards.
TTCCGTTTCCGGACTTTCGAGTCGGACTTTTGCACAGTTCTTGGTTTCGTAACCATTTTATCATTGTTACTCTAATCATGGAAAGTTATTAAATAGTTTTAACGTCTGTTTCAACTCTGTAGCTTTAAGTTAAAAGCTTGTTTCGTTACGTTAAAAGGCACGAAGATCACACGTTCCACAGTTCAAATGCCTACAAAACATCGATGACATTTTCATCAAAGCATTCAGGCAGTTTCTTACTACGATCATCAACATTCTATCTCTTAATTGCCTACATCAACACTACTCTGACCTCAACATTCTCTCAGGTCGGTACCTGAAAAGTTAGCGTCCACATTCAGCAATAAATCGGTCAGGGTTTAGATTAGAACGTAGGTATACTACTGGCACACGTGCAAAATAATAGATACAGTTGTAAAATGTATCTTAATGTACTCAACATAAGAGTGTGCATCGCTTAGTTGCTAGTTGGCGCAAGACAGACCATTTTGATCTATCAGATCGATCACTGGATGTTGTAAGCCTAGTAATGTAACTAATGTACATTTCCTACTTAAACTGAATTGACTTGGCGTGCTATTACATGCCGCATCAACTATTTACTAATGAGTAATGACTTGTGAGTTGGTTGTAATGGAACGTACAATTGAATTTTTCTTACTAATGATGAAACTGACATAGAGAACATCTATTTGTATACGTGATAGTGACCCGCACTCGCTTCGCTTCGCTCAATTTTTCATAAACGCCTTCTTTGTGAATCCTTTTATATTAAAAAAAAAACCTCATTAAAATCCTTTTTTAAAAGATTTAAACGTACCTACATAAGGACATAGGGACAGAGAAAGCGACTTTGTTTAATACTATTAAGTGACTAGGCTTTTGCCAGTGATTCTGGCCGAGTACAGTCGTTTATCCCATAAGCCCTTTTTACTCCTTCATTCATCATCTAACCATTTCATCATTCGATAAAGAATTGTACTTGTGTAAAAAAAATTACTCCGGATGAAACGGGAGATAGGAATGTGAAATTCTGAATAAAATATAATAAAATCTATGTGTTTAAATCGAATGTTGTGTGTGTGTTGTGTTGAAATTGTGTTTATCTACGAGTTTTATCTAATACTTGCTGTGCCAGCGGCACCGTTGCCTCCGTTTTTACACATTTTCCATTGTTTCTTTGCTCCTATTTGTTGCATCGTCATGTTATATAGCCTAAAGCTTTCCTCGATAAATGGTCTATCCAACACTAAAAGTTTTTGTTTGAACCTGAGATCAACGCGTTGAAACAAACAAACAAACTGCACTGCTGCTTACTTGTGTACTATTATACCTACTCGTAAATCCTGCGCAATGGTCCCAATGATAGGCTACGACGTCCGTTCGGTCAAAATGGAAATGTTATTACTACTTTTTGCTCATTACTCGACATTATTCATTTTAAGTTTATTTTATAGGGTTCATTCACATCGTGTAATACCACTGTTATTACTAATATCCATATCAGAAGTGCTTAAACAACTTACCACGAAATGGGACGTTATGTGATATAATTATAGTTATATCGTCCTGCACATTGGGCGTTTGTTCCTCTTCATTGCGATTGACCACCATAACCTCGGTCAAGATGACGATGTTCATCACCGTCATCATCATTACCCCATATACGTTCGCACTGCTGGGGCACGGGCGTACCCTAAACAAGGGCGATCAGGTCTTAGTCCCTGGCCAAGTATATCGAGTCTCTTGCAGGTGTCTTCTCGTTATAACCATCGTTACGAACCGGTGGTAGAATCACTATAACTTATTTCTTATTTATTTACTGTACCGACGATTTATAAGAACGTAAATGGCTATATAAATAAAGGAATTTAGACTTTTGACTTTTTATGAGTGCGGGTTGATCCACTACCTTAGAATTTCTTCATAGTTGTGCTTGTACCTTTATTTTACTAATTGACTTACGATGATGTCTTGGAGTAGCCTTGTCATCATCACCGGACTTGCGGGAGAGCGGATGGCTCTCACCGCTAAAGATGTGGTACTACTAAGACATTGTTATTACCACTTTCTGCTCACTACCGCTGTTCCATCAACTTTATTTTTAACACATTCCTCTCTTTGTCCTCAGGACCCGACACGCGTGGTGTGTCCCGTCATCGACGTCATCAGCATGGACACCTTCCAGTACATAGGCGCGTCGGCTGATCTGCGGGGGGGCTTCGACTGGAACTTGGTGTTCAAGGTTCGATTTTACTTTTTTCATAATAGCATAGTAGTAATAGAAATTTTGGGAGTTTTTTTTTATTATGAGCTAACAAGGTGACCTCACTCCACCTGATAGTTAGCGGTAGTGAGATCCAAATATGAGGTCGACAGGCACAATATACCATATTGAACCTGTCGCTCTCACCCTGAAGACCGTTTCATATATTACTAGCGCTACGTAACGTATAAAGTGGAACAATATAAAAAATTGATAAATGAAGAATTATTTTGCTCAAACTTTGCACAAATCATCTTTTAAATTGTCCGAAAAAACCCTTAACATTTAGTTTGGATATAGGAGTCCATTCTTGAGTTATAAAATTATGACAATAAATAAAATATAAAAGAATAGGTAGAATAACCGTTTATTTGTCACAGATATCTTATAAACATGGTGATGAATATTCATTATTTCTTTTTTATAATCTATTTCAGAACAATTTTTTAGTGTAATGTCTCCCTACAGTTGTATTTTGTCGTCTCTATGTCTTAACAATAAATTTAAAATATAATGAAGTTGGGAAAGTGCTTCAATGCTCTTCAAACGCGTATGCAATGTGTCCTGCTATTTTGACCATCAGTCGATCGAATAAATCATTGTAGAGGTTTGAAATATTTTGCATTCTTTAAATTTAGTAAACAAAAAAATTGTAGAAGTGAAAACCCAGAATGCTAATAATAGCTATTGCTACTGAATCAGTAATAAATGGATTTCAAAATGAGCGCCACAATTTTATTAATTCTAACATCTACCACTTAAAATTGTAACAAAATTACATCAAACAAAAACTCTGAAATTCGAAATTTAGGCCGTGATTGGCCAAAAATGATAGATTTCAGTTAACCATGCTTGAGTACGATGTGTTTTAAGGCCACTAATAAAAATAACATAAAAAGGGGATCCTAATTTAGTCTTTAAGATCGATTAGCAATCGATAATGTTTTTGTTTACACATATGTTGTGCAAACCTATATTTAGATGCATATAAATGTAACCCCCCCTATATGTGATTTTTTAACTGTGTATTTCTAATATGTATTTAGTTGGTAAGTTTATTAAATGAATAAATTAATTGTGGACCACGTCGCCGCCATTCTGCCTTGTGCATTGTTTTAACAAGGTCACTGCGTTCCCACGAGTAGAAAGGATATAATATGACGGGGGAAGGAAAAGGGGAGGAAGGATACTATCGCCTCGGATGATTAGGACTCAGTCGATAGTAGCTCGAGGAGCCGGGGTCGCTTACCCGTATACCTTTCACCAACCACCGGACAGATAGTTGTGACTGGTATCCCCTGACGTAACGTTTCCCACAGAGGTGAAAAGTGGATCGCTGGAAGTGATCTCTGCCTACCCCTCTGGGAAAAAGGCGTGATTGTATGTATGTATGTATGTATAAATTAATTAATCATTGGATGTTATAGGCTTGGTAATGTAATCAATGAGTATTTAATTTCCTCTTAAAAAAAGATTTACTGGCGAGCTATTACATGCCTCATCAACTATATACTAACGAGTTAATTGCAGAAGAAAAAGAATTGAATAAGATAAAACCTCCTTTTCACTTTCCAGTGGGAGTACCTTTCGCACTCCGAGCGCAGCGTCCGCATGAGTGACCCCACACAGGTGATCAGGACCCCAATGATAGCCGGGGGTCTCTTCAGCATGGACCGCCAGTACTTCATCAAGCTGGGCAAGTACGACATGCGAATGGACGTGTGGGGGGGCGAGAACTTGGAGATTTCCTTCAGGTAAGTTTCTTTTTCTTGTCTCCTTCAGTACCCTGTCAGCCTATCTCAGTCCACTGCAGGACATAGACCTCCCCAAATGCTCGCTACTTCCGTCTTTTTTCGACTACTCGTATCCAGCTCCTTCCAGCCGTCCTGTGCCGATCATCACTCCACCTGACTCAAGCGAGTTCCATGCTCCTAATAATTGGTCTATAAGTTCTGTATATGTTACCGGCCAAACCCGATTTCAGGACAAACTAGTTTAGCCGAGTCCAAACTAGTTTGTCCTAAGCCCGTTAGGATAAACCAGTTTAGCCTAGTCCAAACTAATTTGTCCTAAGCCCGTTAGGATAAACCAGTTTAGACTAGGCCAAACTTATTGATCCTGATATAGATACGCATACTCTAGGATAAATTGGTATGGCCTAGTCTAAACATTAAAGTATGTCAAAATAAATATTAATCCAAATAAAATCATCCACTATTGGATTTTTTTTTAATTAAACTATAATCCTTTTTTTTCTTGTTTCTTATAAAGATTCGTCGTTAAAGTGTTAATATGTATAATCATACTATATTCACCAAATGCACTGCCTCGTTGGTCTATTGGTAGCAAGCGCTGCGTAAGGACCGAGAGGTCCCCGGTTCGAGTCCGGGGTGGGGCAAAATTTGTGTGAGTTTTTCTGTAACTAAATTACTCAGCCCGAAGTTAGGAAATTGGCGGGTGGACGCCCGAGTCTGGGAAAACACGTTAAGCCGGTGGTCCTGCGCCCGATCTCTCATCGGTCACGTCGGATTGCCGTCTCACCGAACTATGAGAGTAAGGGAATAGAGAGTGCACTTGTGTTTACGCGCACACTTGTGCACTATATGTCCTGCGAACTTGGCTGATCTCAACTAAGAAAGGCCGCCATGACCGAAATCGGTCGGACGCCTTATTATTCAACTAATAATATTCTTTTAAAAGAAGCAATAACGTTTCAATTATTATGTCGTTAAAATTTATAGATAGCATTTTGGTAATACAAACAATCATACTATGACAAATAATAGGTACTATAACAAATTCTAATAGTCGATGTTCGCCGCAACCTGAACCAGCGGGATTACATAGAGAGCGTCATCAGAACAGCTTCCCGCAAACTGGAGATCCTGAACAGAGAGCGGCGATTTTTCACACCGGTGCAGCTCTGCCTTTTGTTCAGATTCAATTAGTTTGGTCTAGTCTAAACTGGTTTATCCTAACGGGCTTAGGACAAATTAGTTTGGACTAGGCTAAACTGGTTTATCCTAACGGCCTTAGGACAAACTAGTTTGGACTAGGCTAAACTAGTTTGTCCTGAAATCGGGTTTGGCCGGTAACATATATACTATCATTAGTATCAATACATCTTAGTATCTAGGGGTGACCTATTCGCTACCCCGTAAGTCCGATGATGATGACAAGGCTCTACTCCAAGCCATCATTGTATGTCAGTTAGGAAAATAAAAAAAAATTAGGTAACTTAATATGTCCGGGATCATTGTACGGATTACTATGTTTCCCTAAATTATCGTGATCCTGATATTTCTGGAACATCGCCGATGTATTGGACATTAGTTAATCTAATGAAACTTAAACATCCTGTACATATTACTTACAGACCGTAATACCGACACTACACTATAATAATAACAATTCACCTTCCTATAGTTACACAAAAGCACTCATAAATAGTCTTAGCCTTTATAATATCAACAGAAATGCACCATTTATTCTAGTAAATTATTCTTTGTTCAAATCTAAGTCTAACACCTACAATTTGCTCAGTGTGATCTCATAACAGAGCGGTCTTAATGCGGTGAGTGCAACCGCAAAACGCTTAAATACAGATTTGCCTTCTCTATTACATTCTGTTCCTTATTGTAGTTACTGAAATGGAACTGAGCTTAATGTTGAGATAACTTAGTGAAGTTTTTGAAGAATAAACTCAATTCTAATAGACCTTAACTTAATGCGTAGTGATATATCCTCACTTATATAACACATGCAAAAGTAATTTTGTCTGTCTAATAAAGCATACGAATAGAGACAGATAGACAATAAAAAAGAGAGAGAGAGAGAGAGATAAAACAGGTCACTTTTAAAATGCAACTGTACTATATAAATATTGTTTCATGGGATCGACTTTACGTTATAAAAGTCCTAGGCATAAAGCTAGTAAATTACAATAGTAATCCCACCTTTATCTTTATTTTTTCTCTCAAACAGCTTCGACCATATCGTCATCAACAGCCCATATATATAACTACTACTGGGTCACGGGACTACCCTAAATTAGGGCGATCAGACCTTAGTCAACCACGCCGACTGTATAACTCACACTTACTCCCAACTCTCCCAACTTACTCTCCTTCTCTCTAAGGGTGAGAACCATCCGCTCCCCGCAAATCCGGTGATGATGATAAAGCTACTCCAAGCCATCATCGCAAGTCAGTGAGGGAAAAAAACCTCTTTATATTTTTTCTATTAAAGCTCCAACCTGTTAACTTCACTCACTCCCAAAATTCCAGGGTTTGGCAATGCGGCGGTTCCCTGGAGATCGTGCCTTGCTCCAGGGTAGGCCACGTCTTCCGGAAGCGTCACCCTTACACCTTCCCGGGCGGATCCGGTGCAGTCTTCGCGAGGAACACCAGACGAGCTGCTGAGGTCTGGATGGACGACTACAAGCATCTTTACTACCGGTCACAGCCGCTGGCTAAGCAAGTGGATTATGGCGAGTAAGTACAGTAAGATTTTAGTCTTCGCGTTCCATTACACTAAATATTAGTATTTATGGGTCTACAGTGTAGACTCTACACGTCGTTAGGCAATAGGTAGGTAGCTGTGTATTTGCTACTCCTAATATCGCGTGTAGACCAATAAAGACTAATATTTAGAGTAAGTACAGTGTTGTGACGCGTTCAAGCTTTTTCAAGTTTCAGTCTTACTCTTCTATTATATGCATGAAACATAAAGACATCGTTCTTAAATCACTATCTATTTTAAAAAACCGCACCAATTGCCTTGTACGTTTTCTTTAATAAACTCAGTGTAGGGATGTTAGCTTTCTGGTCCCCCGCTAATCCGTTGATGATGTTAAGGCTAAACGTTTAAGTCAGTTTAAAGTCTGTTAGGCAAAAACCTTACTACTAAACTAGCCTGCAACTTACCTATAATACACTCTAAAATGATACTAGCCACTACAACTGGAGCAGTCTAGAGCCTAGCAATTTCAAGGCTTCAATTGGTTATTTCTCTTCTCAAACCCAGTACTTCCCACAGCATTTCAGAACGCGTGGCCCTTCGTGAGAAGCTGCACTGCAAGCCCTTCAAATGGTACTTGGAGCACGTGTACCCTGACCTCGCGGTCCCAGCGCTGGGCGGCACCTACCACCAGCTCAAACAGGGCCCGGTGTGTCTGGACACTATGGGGCACCTGGTCGGCGGGACAATTGGTATGGAGTTGTTTTATTCTGTTACTAAGAAGAATGCTGGTCAGCAGGCTTCGAAAGCTTCAAAATTTAAGCAGTAAACAGAGAAAAAAAGAAAACCAATCAAATCGAGCATATCGAGATTCTTGAAGCATATGCTGAGGCTTTAGAATTGACCACAAATAAATTTAGAAGCATGTTTTATGTTTTTTTGTTACGTTTGTGGTTAATAAACTTTTTTAATCTTATTCTTGCCGGTATGTTCTCAATAGAATCGAAATTCCCAAACTTTGGTGTACAAAAATTAAATTCTTAATATACCTTTATTTGTTTATCCATTTTCTTATTCACAAATTCCAGGCTTGTACCCGTGCCACAACAGCGGCGGCAACCAAGAGTGGCTCTACGAGAACGGCCTGCTGCGCCACCACAACCTCTGCATCTCGGTATCCCCCGAAGACCGTATGACGGCAGTCCTAGCCGCCTGCGACTCCACAGACGAAGCCCAGCTGTGGAAGCGGGAAGGCCACATGTTAAGGCACGAGAAACTTGACGCGTGTCTCGACACAGACAGACCAGAGGTGTACGTGGAACAGTGCGACGACGACAGGTTGACCCAGCAGTTCAAATTCTGAAGTGATTGGTCTGGTAGACCGAGGTATGGGTAGGTGAACTCTTGTACATTACAGAGGCATGGGGATTTGGCAGTTACAAAATATGACAGCTCGTTACAGAACCACATTGACGGTATCAAAATGTTACAAGTGAAGTTACTAAAATGTAATGGTGTCAATAGGCGTGACGACTGGGTCAAAATCTTATTATTCTATTTAGTCCGTAAGTTAGTTTATACAAAAATATGGAACACATATTTTTTTTGTTTTTCAATTGATTGAAAAATTTTCGATATAATTCGTCATACGAAACTTCTAAGCACTTTATCTTCATATTTTCTTGTTTTTAAATCAAAATAAAAAATACGAGTACAATATTTTTAAATAATCTAAATAACGGACTAATTATATTTTTTTTATCGTCTCGCCTATTGACCACACTTGATGCAACCAAAAATAAACCAATAGGTTGAGTAGATAAAAAATCACAAGAGACTGAGGGATAGTTTAAGCATTGGAGTACCTATCAGTTCCTCTCGATTATGCTTTTATGTTAGTTTATTTACCTATTACACTTAATTTTTGCAAACGTATGCTAATCTGTAATGTATAGGAGTTCGATAGTTATCATGGTCGTGGTACACCTGCTGTTGAATTTGCCGAATTCTAACTAAACGATGGTTTTAAGATATAAGGACATTAGCAATTCAATATAGTAATTTCCAATCGATGAAAAAATCCCATCAGTTCACAGAATCGTGTATTATGGAAAGCAAACATGCGCTTTGATGTGATATGCCATTTTCCAAACTTGATTACACGGTAACTCTATTCTGAAATCCTTCTCTTGACAGTAATTAAGGTAAATATCCATGATATTTTTATACTTGACCAGATTACGTGTTAGGGTGCTATCGTTTAGATTGGGAATCTTAAATCATGATTCACATATAGTGCAATGTTGCAACTATCAGTGTGTTTATTCAGTAAGGAACTAAATCAACTGTTCTTAATGAAGTTAATGATATTACTTCGGCGTCCATGATAGCAAAGGTATTGACTGAAAGTTTAGCGATGGTAAGATAACGACACCAGAAATATCTAGTTACTCAATTACTATCTAGGGTTAAATACATAAAAGACTTTTCGCTTTAACGAAAATCTCGAATTGATATGTACTTATTATTATGATTCTCTAAATCGACACCGTTAGTAAATAATCCTTTGTCTTGGTGTCGATTGCTATTGTAAATATTTCTTTGCTCATCTTTAGTTTACCCGAACATGATCATTCCAATTATTTGTGACGTTTATTTAGGTTTTAGGTGTTTTGTATATTTTTATTGGCAGTTTATTTTTAATATATAATTTTATATTTTAAATATATTTTATCCTTTACAATAAACGTTTACATGATAAGGTAAATGCATGATGTCGATGTATTATTAACGCATTTATTTTTCTTGTAATCCATTAGATGTGTCACGGAAGAAGTTTTTTTATGAATATTAATTAAAAATTTCTAGAACTTCAAACAACTTGTAAGAAAATATCTATTTGCTATATATTTCCTTAAGTTTAGCATGCATGCATATACCCTATTGTCTAATTTGTGGACTTGTGAATTATATCAATAATATATAAGTATAATAACTCTTAATGTAGTTACCATTATTCTTAAGATAATACTTGTGTATTTCACTGTAAGTGCCGGGAATGTGGAATGTGGATTATTATATTAGTAGGTATTAGAAAAGACATCACAATGGCAATTAATTGACTTTCACTTGTCATGATAAAACGTTTTATTACTATTTAAAAAAATCCAATGGTTAAATCATCTAGGATACTAAATTGCATCATTGCTCTATGTATACCGCATTACGGCTTTTTTGGTAAACAAAACCTTATTAAATGTTTGATTTTAAAAATGTACGAAACTACATAATATAAGAGACGATGAGGTATAATCTGGAGTTACCGTTAAAGCCTATTACAATACCAGAATCAAGTTGAATGCTTTAGTAAAATTAATTTTATGTTGATTGAAGGGCGAATGAGATTATAAACACTTTAAACATCACAATTACTTCACTATTTTAAAACCTTTTTCCCAATAAAGTACAAGTGATCGTCACAAGCCATACGTGGCTATAGGAGAATGTTTCAAATAAAATTTGTAAGATATATGTAAGTAGGCATATGCAATTTCCTTTCTAAAAGGCCTAGGTATTTTCGTTTTGTATAGATTATTTTGATACATTATTAATTTAATAGGTTAACTTAATCCGAATACTCATTTGTACTAAGTTAGATATTCATTAATGTTTGATGTAGATCATTTTTGCTTCATTCTTAACAAACTTATTCAAAATAACCTTCTAATTATATTAAAAGATCATTCTGTAATTTGTTTCGTTAAATTTAATGAACCGCAACATCTTTAAACAAAAAATATATCCTATATTCACCAAACATTTACTTCTTTCTTAACGTATGTATCTTCATATACTGTTTAGTATTATAGTAATTATTCTAATTTAAGATTTTAAATTTTATAAGGTACATAGTTTTCCTTCATCCTTACTAATTACGGCTGAAAAACATTCCTGCTTTTGACACTGCCGTATTTATTTTGATTCGTATCTAAATCTTGTCTTAAAGGAAAACTATTTACTAATCATACCAGTTCAAAATGTAATAATACTATGTTCTCTAAAAGAACTAACGAAGAGCTATATATCATCTAGGTAGGTACAATGTTGTACATTAGAAAACCTTTTTATATGGAAATACTTTTAACATTTTATTGTTTATTTAAAAACTATCCATCCAGTTTATTTTTAAGTTTTTAAATGAGTTTTGCAGATCATAAATTCAATATTTGTGTACAATAGTTTATAATTATAGTTTGATAAAATCCCTGTCGCATACTTATGCGATTGTATAATACACTTTTAAGATTTTACATTACTTTTTAATGAGTGGGAATTTAGGTTTCATGGCCTATTTATATAACTCAAACACATAAAATTTATCAGAACTTACCTCTTGAACATTCCTAATAATAATATTAGACAATATAATAACTTCAATCGTGTACATAAATAGAGTATAAATTACGTACTTATGGCTCTTATGAATATTTATGAGTATCAATTTTATTCGTAACGTTGGCGAACATTTACTGTGCACTCTATTACTGATAGTAATGGCACTTAGAATACGAATTAATAAAGGAGTACGAATCTTGATCGGATTAATTGGTTAGTTTAACATTTATGTACCTTTATTGAATTTTTGTTTGTGAATTGTTTAAGAAAAACAACGTGACTATCCTAGTCGTATTTTGTTGAAATATTTTACAGATTTTTTGTTCTATTATGTATATCAAATGTGTGATTTATTTAGTGAGAAAACATTTGGTAAATAAAATAAAGAGTAAATGAGCAATTGTATTTATTTTCATTCATACAAAATCTTCACCCCGTAACCAATCATTATTCGCGCTTGACCGAGTAAAAAACTTAAAAGATACAAAACCTTAAGTTTAATTTATAGAGTATTAAGTTAAACTTAAAGAAACCAGCGATTGTGAAATTAAGTTAAATTATGTCTCTAGGTATATTTTACTTGGAATAGTGTGATGTTAAATAAATAGTTACATTTTTGTACCAACTTATTAATATTATCCAATATGAGTCATTTTTATATGTATATTAAAAAAATAATAGTACAAGGAACGCTCTATACATTCCTTCGGTATAGGATTTTAAATTTTAAAGTTTTTTAAAGGTTTTCGAAAAGCAAATGATCATATTATGTCAGTCTTAATTATTATACTCGCAGAGCGAGCTATCACCACTTATAATATTCACTAAAATATTCTTACTGCAAATTTTCTTTCCAAGAGTTAAAGTACGAATATCACACTTTACTTATCTAGTCTCAAGTACCAAAAATTGAGCAAACCATCTACATTTATTGCATTTATAAGGATCTTTATTCCTCTACCTGATGACATTATACCAACTCTGTAATTGTAAAGATTCAAAGCAGATTGGCAAAAAAGAAGAAGGTAAGGCACATAAGGTTTAATATAAGTTCCCTGGCCGATTTCAGCTATGATGAGTGTTGTCAACATGAAACGATTATTAGGAACGACCTATATACAGGAACAGCAGAAAAACTAAGAGTAATCGTTTACCACTACAAATATTTGACACACAGCACATAGGCTTGCTCAATTGTTACAAAAATGTATCAAATCATCTCATTAAAAGCCTTAACATAACTAGTTGATAGCTTCAGTGGTAGGATCCGCTCATCTTAGTCTTGATGAAGTTTCCTATGACCTTGATGGCTCTAAAGGCGTAGTTGGGCGACAGTCTCTGCCGGAGCAGGTAGTACCCAGCCAAGTTCATAGCCAGGAGCATCATGACCAGCACGGCAAAGTCGACCCAAAAGGATACCCCGGACATGCCCATCAGTTTCACGAAATAGCTGAAACAGACAAATAAAATGAACGTTATGATTGTGTCGATCGGTAGATAACTAAATAATGCAAACAGAAGAACATTAACTAAAATACTTTAACTCGACGAACTTTATGACGGCGTTGGAAATATTTGTTAACAAACTACCTACATGCTCTGGATTTTTCAAGTTAAAAATATTCATACAACAATAGCACTCCTTAATTCTAACAATCTGAAACTCAAGCCAGTGGTGAAAATCATCATCTTTAATTGCTCTTGCCATCAATAAATCAACGAGACATTCATATTTGTAATCTAATAACTAACTGTTATTTTTCTTACACTAAAACCAATACTTACGACACATTCTTGTACTCGCAATAGTCCACATGGTCCGGGCAGATGAGGTCTTCTCTCGGAGGTCCGTATATAGCAGCCACCAGACCCTCCACTCCGTAACGAAGGAAGGAACAGGACCTGGCCAGCTTCCATAGCAGGGGAGGGGGGACGTCACCACTACCGATGCCGTAGACTGCTAGCAGCATCAAGGGTACGCTGAGAGCTGGGCCGAGGAACACTGAGTTCTGAAAAAGGGAACAGAAGATATTTGTAGATATTGTAATAAAATTTATTAACCTATTAATATTATTATTTTAATGTTAGGAAATTGATGAACGATCTGCAGCAAGTCAAAACATGATTAAAATTGTATAAATTGCACACTGCACGCCATTGTGATGAAAAAGTTGTGCAGGAATGTGCTATAATAATAAATAATAATAATAAATAATAAATATTTCACAACATCACATACATTGACCTGATCCCGTGGTAAGTAGCTTAAGCACTTGTGGTACAGGTATCAGAATCAACAGTGGATACACAAATATACTTAAATATATTTAATAATACACCCAGACACGGAACAAACACCGATGTTCGTCACACAAATATTTGTCCCGAGTGGGAATCGAACCCACGACTCTTGGAACCGTAGGTAGTAAACCTGGGTCACTAGCCACTGTTCCATCGAGCCAGTCGATATTAACCACAAAGGTTGATTGATAGGTTTTGGTATCCTGATTCCTGACAGATGCTTGAACAAAATAGACAGTTATATTGCAACTACTCTAATTATATTTTTATAATACTCTAACAAGATGACCTCACTTTATCTGATGGAAAGTGGCAGTGAAATCCAAATATGAGTACGACAGGCACAATACATCATTATCTCTGTTCTTGTTACTTTATAAAGCGATGTATACTTTTTAAGTATTTCCTGTAAGTGTTTGCTAACTATGTAATCGTTTAACTGTAATCATAACTGATTACTTACCACAACACTCAACATTGACGATATCACTGTTCCCATCGACTCTGAAATCAACGCCACCAGAATACATATCGTGGTGAACATGAGAACCCTGTCCAGTTCCATGGGCTGTGACGTCAGCGGGTACGTGATGGACAGATAGATGAGGCTGCAGAAGATGGTGGCTGGGGTACGGGAGACGACTAGGGCCGCGTAATAAGGTTTCAGGCCGTACCAGCGGTTGAAGTACTCTCTCTTCACGAGCTGGACTTCTTTGGGAACTGAAATTAATACGCGAAATAAATTTTTGAATATTAGATTGTTGTCTCAATTGATCGAAGTCAAAGTAAAGTGTAACATTTATTCAAATTCAATATTTATCATCAATGTTAAATGATATGGAGCTCTTCAGAAGATTTTTGCAGAAAAAAAGCCAAGTAAATGAAATAACTCTGAGATTCAATAAATTCAGAAGTTTATTAAATTGATAAATATTTAAATAATAGGTATGTATGTAATTAGACTACCAACTGCTTAATAATTTTAGAAGTAGCTAATATTGTTTGCAGCATTTTTATTTGTGTAACAAGGAATATACTTACATGCTAACAACACAGGCATCATAGGAATGTAGAGCATGGCAATTATACAAGCGTAGCAGAAACCGAAGTTGAAGATAGTCTTGGAGGCGTCGTAGCCCATCTTAAAGAACAGGAGAGCCATGATGAGCCCTAGGGCTATGTGCAAGCCCAGTCGTAACCATAGGTAGCCCTGAAACAAAATGTTTAATAGATAAAAATTTAGAAGTAGGTATGGTAGGTAGTGTAGGAACAATGGTTTCGGGTGAAAAAAAAATATTCCAAAACATGTAATTGTCTAGTGCGTCATTTCCTTAATTTACATTCATATTATATTCACGACACGATTTTTGTGAACTACCAGACAGCAACATCTAGATTGCACTAAGTATTTTTTTGCAGTAAAAGTAAATTAACAAATCAGGCAGTTTTGTTAATTTATGACTTTGATGTTAATTGTTCTTTATTCATTCGTTTTTATGCCGCCTTGGCTTTTGCGAAGCCACTAGAAATATGAAGGCTCAATCCGATCATACTAAAGTCTTATATAAAGATAAGACCTGCATCTATACTACACATTTTGCAATTTTGACATTAGTGCTTACCGTATTCCTAACTGTCTGAAGCAGCATCCGTTTTAGCAAGATCAAGAACTGTTCACAAGCAGTGCTTCCGTGCTTATAATTGTGTTTCTCTACTCCTCCCGCATTAAGTTGCTCCAACTCCAAATCTTCAAATACAGGCGGTTCTTCTATGGCATAATCCCTCCAATTCTGGCATCGCCCATTCTCTACTGCTGCTACCATTCTGTCAGCATGGGGGCCATATTCACCACTTGACACCTCAATTACTGAAACAAATGAATTATTGTTAAGGTTACCGCTAATTAACATGAAGCCTTGTAAATATGTTAATACACTCTCCGGTTCTGCTTTAACATCAAGTTCGTCAGTGACCCTGAGGTCAAGGAAAATTTTAAAATATTTAATGACACTGCAATTTTATTGCATGATGGCATTCGATTCCTTCAAATACAAGGAAGCAACGGAATAAAATATGGCCGGACTATATAATCCATAACTTACACTTAATTTAGAAGTCTACGATACTTTTATAGATTTCCAAAAAAAGTGTTTGCATACTATCAGGAACGCACATTTATATGTTTTTATCATTTACAAACAGCCATAATTATAATATTAATTTGTCATCCCGCGGCCATATTTGCTCTCAATTTATCCAAATTCGGGTTATTCATTATTCAACTTTATACTTACTGAAATCAGCCGGGTTGTAAGTCTTAGGGCAAGGCAGTTGCAGGTCATTCAGGAATGGCAGGACCCCACCAGAGGTGCCCTGGTAAGCACACCGGCCATCAGCGACCACATACACGTGGTCGAACTCCGCGAAGAGACGAGCCGAAGGCGTGTGGAGGGAACAGACCACGGTGCGACCACCACGCGCCACCCTCTTGAGGAGGGAGACGCAGGTTGAGGAAGCCACGTCATCGAGACCTCTAGAAAAGAAAGTTTATAGCTGTTATAGGTACTGATGCACTCAGATTGAACTAAGTTTATTTTTATCATCATTCTATCAATTATTTCTCTCTTTCTACACATTCCGTGAGGCCCACAAATTCAAGCATTCCATGTTTCCTAAATATTCTACACATTCCAATATTATTCCAGGCATTCCAATCATTCCACGTATTTCACGCATTCGAATCATTCTACGTTTTCCAGTCAATTCAATCATACCACGTATTCCAATTACTCCATGCAATAATATAGTTAGTTGGACGCAAGTTCTTGTCACACTTACTTGACTGGCTCGGTGGAACAGTGGTTGTGACTCAGGTTCATAACCTACGGTTCCAAGAGTCGTGGGTTCGATTCCCACTCGGGACAAATATTTGTGTGACGAACATCGGTGTTTGTTCCGTGTCTGGGTGTATTTGTGTATATGTTATCCACTGTTGATTCTGATACCCGTAACACAAGTGCTTAAGCTACTTACCACAGGATCAGATCAATATATGTGATGTTGTGAAATATTTATTTATTTATTTATTACTTACGTTGTTGGTTCATCAAGGAAGATCACAGGAGGATTGTTGAGCAGCTCTAAGGCAATCGACAGACGTTTCCGTTCACCACCCGACAACCTGTCGGTGGCTGTGTTTCTCGCCTTAGATAACCTTAGGAGCTGTACTATTTCTTCTACCTGAAATTAGAAAAGAAATTCTGTTTTATAACCTATATCTTTGTTAATCGTCGAAGAAGAATTGTCCATGTCCATGCTTACCATGAGCCACATAACATGCTAATTGAAGCGCATCGATTTCCGTATGACCTCCATTAGGGCAATCATAAAATTGAAGAGAAGGGACCAATTGTAGCTCATGGTTATGTTACCGGCCAAACCCGATTTCAGGACAAACTAGTTTAGCCTAGGCCAAACTAGTTTGTCCTAAGCCTGTCAGGATAAACCGGTATAGCCTAGTCCAAACTAGTTTGTCCTAAGCCCGTTAGGATAAACCAGTTTAGACTAGGCCAAACTAGTTGATCTTGATATAGATACGCATTATCTAGCATATACTGGCATGGCCTTTTCCATACATTGTAATATGTCAAGAAAGTCAAAATAAATAGATTATCCAAATAAAATCCTCCGCAATAGGAAAAATAATAATTTTTATTATACTATAATCTTATTTCTTGTTTCTTATAAAGATAGGATAAACCGGTATGGCTTTCTGTTTACAAAAATTAAATTTAAAAATTGTGATAGCATGAAAATTAAAGGAGTTATAGTCAAAAACATATTTTATTTTTCTCTACTCCGTACCTTAACTGAAAATTTCGGCATGTGATTATTTGGAGCAATGTGAGAGTACGCAGTATAATACAGAGACCCAAAACTATTGTATTGTGTATAATTAATATACACAACTATCTGTGCCCGCGACTTCGTTCGCGTGGACTATGAGATTTTACATCCAAAAGTTTTTGCCCAATAACTCCCGTTCCCGTGCGAATTTTGCAATATCGCGTTGCAAGTAAACTTAAAAAAAAATTCAGGGTTTCAAGGGTTGAAAGGGGGTTAACTTGAAAATTATTATAGAAAATATAAAATATTACTTACTCTATATTTACACACTTATGTATTTCTTTGTGTTTTTTCAATTTAGGGGTTGTTTGCAAGGGTTGTAAGATTTTCAAGGGTTGAAATTATTTTAATATGAGGTCATTGTGTTAGAAAACACTTCACGACTTCATCACTCACTATTAGACATGTTTTTTATCGATTAAAGTTTTACGATTAAGGTTTTGTTTACACCCTTTAAAAATAATAGGCGCAGTTCAGATCATGAAAATGATCTTTTGAAGTTATGAGGTACATAATACTCATATGATTATTTCTTTTTATTATTATTTGTTAATTAAAGTATGATTGTTTGTATTATCATTTATTATCCACTAGCGGCCGCCCGCGACTTTGTCCGCGTATTAATGGGTTTAAGTAGCAATGATGTATTAAAATAGCCAGCTACCTCCATACCACGTTTTATAAAAATCTATAAGCGTAAAAGTTTTCCCATACTAATTTTCACCCCTCCCCCCCCCCCCCAATGAATGAAATTAAAAAAATAGCGCTGGTGTCTCCGGAGTGCCAACTAACTCCATATCAAGTTTTATAAAAATCGACAAACACGTCAAAAGTCTCCCATACTAATTTTCACACCCCCCTCCCCACTCCCCAATGAACCCCATGGGGATTTAATTAAAAAAAATAGCGCTGGTGTCTCTCCGGAGTGCTTACATAAAAAAAACATTTATTTCTTGCCAAATATAGTATGATTGCACGAATGAAAACTTAACGACGAATCATTGTAAGAAATAAGATTATAGTATAATAAAAAATATAATTTTTCCAATTACGAAGGATTTTATTTGGATGATCTATTTATTTTGACTTTCTTGACATATTACAATGTCTGGAAAAGGCCATACCAGTTTATCCTAGATAATGCGTATCTATATCAAGATCACCTAGTTTGGCCTAGTCTAAACTGGTTTATCCTAACGGGCTTAGGACAAACTAGTTTGGACTAGGCTATACCGGTTTATCCTAACGGGCTTAGGACAAACTAGTTTGGCCTAGGCTAAACTAGTTTGTCCTGAAATCGGGTTTGGCCGGTAACAGTTAAATGCTTTCCGATAACTCTAAGTGTTTTCGCAATATTTTGCGATGATACTTCTTTTTCCTGGGAAATTTCCAAGGTAGAAAAATTCATAGTATATATTTAGTTAAAATCCAACTACCATGTGATAGGTTTTCTTAGCTTGGGCACAATCACAGAACCTGCTGTGCCAATTTCTCAAAATCTTTCACTTTGAGTCAATTACAATACAAACAAAGCTTAATAATGGGTTTTAATATTGAATTCCAGCCGGTATCTTGCATAAAAATCCCTTAACCTAACTAAATATAAAGTCCCTAAGCCTACAAGAACTATATCCAAACTTCCACTCACAATAACAGTCTTCTTCTTCTTGGAGATGTCTGTGCCCAGCTTGAGGTCCGCGGCGATGCACATGGCCTCCTGCACTGTGATGAAGGGCTGCAGCAGGTCCTCCTGCATGATGTACCGGGACAACTTCCGGAATTGCGTCAGGTTTCGAGGCTCGCTGTTGGTGCATATCGTCCCGCTGGCTCCAGCCACTCTGAAACGGGAAGATACCAAATGGGAAATGAATACTGATTCGGTGGAACATGTGATGACCATTAGTGTTTGTTCCGTGTCTGGGTGTGAACAAGTATTTATAAATATCCAATATCCATTTGTATGAATATCAGTCTCTAAAATCCACTCAGGTGACCATGTGTAAAGAATTTTTTTTTACCCGTAGAGGGGTTTCTTACTGACAGGCCTTATACATCGCGAGTCAAGTATTTTCTGGGCCTGAGAGCCTTCTGGTTCCCCGCTTGTCCAGTAAAACTGTTAAAACTAGTCGCAAGCTGTAAATCGAGAATTCGTCAGGTCGAACAACACTTTGTTCAAGAGTGCCCATCATACGAAAATATCCGCGCGCATCTTCCTATGATTCGACCAGTGTAACGGAAATGTTTCTATAAGTGAGTAGCTCTATTCCTAAAATTGCTTATAAGGAGAACATGTGCTTCAATTTATCGATAGGGGTACAGTGATACAGGGTAAAAACTGACTATCTTGAAAACTTTAACTTGCAATGAACAACAAGCAAGGCACTCATGAAAAGAGCTGTAATGTAAGTTCTGGGTGCATCTCCTATGATTCAGTTTGTACGCCTTCTTCTTATCGTATGGTTGATGAACAACCTGGTGTCAGAGTTTTTAAACTGCCCGTAGGCCTCTGACATGGCTTCACACACCGTTGAAAAATTTCTCAGGTGTGCTGGTTTCCTCACGATGTTTTCCTTCACCGTTAAAGCGTCGAATGATGGTACATATGAATTTCAAATTTGATAAACACATTGGTACCTGGCGGGGTTTGAACTGGCGACCTCTCGCGTGGCAAACAACGACCTTAACCACTCGGCCATAGACGGTTTGTATGCCGAAAGGCAAGAACGACCATGGAAGATAATGTGAGTCTTCTTGACAGACTCTATGACGCACTTAACAGTTCCCCTGTCTCTTGCACTAATAGTTAGATCAATTCCCGCCCTGGACAATACTGGACATACACCGTGAAATTTTAGTGGTTGTTTTCCCGTGGCAGAACGATTTGCCTTTAGTAATACTATCGAATCATGTAAATTATTCCTTAAAAGAAAATTTTTTTTTTTTCAAATTTTTAAGATAATAATTTTCCAACTCGAAAACGAGTGAAGCTATCGTTCTTTTATTAGGTGTGACGTAATCAGGGACTGCTTGCCGCATGAAATCGATGCTTAAAGCTAAAGAAGCTCTACGCCCTAAGTAATAAAGCGGTTCGAACGTGCTTTCGAGTGTCGGTTAAACCTTTCGTAAAACCGTAATTTATTGATTTTACAAAAAAAGAACTGCACAAATCTATTGTGCTATTTAGGTAGAATCATTTTACTGCGGGAAAACAACTACTAAAATTTCACGGTGTATATTTGTGTGCGTTCATTTGTTCCATGTTTGAGTGTCTCCTGTATTTTTCCATCGTAACTTCTTTCAGATTCAGAGAAATGTATGTGATTGTATAATTTTCTTGTGATTACTAGGTATTCTAATCCTTTGTCTCGAACAAAAGACATCGATGGGAAAATAGGAAGAAGGATCTGACTAAAGTTAAAGCTACATTTCCATAGCTTGTATAACCGTACGAATATCTATTGGCAATTAGCCATTTTTTCTGATATTTAACCTTTCATCCTACCATTGTTCTCAGTCCATTCTTATTAACTTTTTTCTAACATGAGTGTTTAAGCAATAATCTATCAATAACGACGTCTTCGTAGTTATAAACAAAGATTATGTGTGCGAAACTATTATATCAGCGTTTTTAATGGAATTACAAATTCGTTCTGCAAACAATAATCTTGTGAACAAAGAGTGTACTTTAGCAAATACGTATAAATCAATGTACCTACAACATTTATATGTATTATTATCATTATGAAAAATTTGTTTCGACAGTGTTTGTAAAAAAAATAAGTGGTATTTGGTAGAGTTGAACTCTACCTATGCATTTTCACTCTAAAAATTCTAATCACTTAACAAAACTGATCATTTCAATTCCAATAGAAACGGTCGGATCAATTCTATCGGACACAAGGCCGATTATGCTCCCAGAGACATTTACTTACTTATAAATTACGTTTAATCTCCCACAGTAACGTCGTTAGGCGTAATAGCGTTGTGATCGGTAAAATCAACAGTAATATACAGTATATTATATACTTACATAATAATAATAACCATGATTTGCTACTTTATGTTTGTATGTACCTAATTGCAGTTTTACTTTGTAAAGGCGATTTGTGGGGGACAGAACTTATGGAAACATAAAATGTTCTACAACTTATTATGTAACTAGTACTTAACTTAATTTTATGGACAGTTCACATAAGTTCCTCATTTATTTTAATAGCAATACAACATTATGAAATTCGTCCGACCGATTTCGGCCATGGCGGCCGATCTCAATTAAGATCAGCCAAGTGCGCAGGACACATTATAGTGCACAAGTATGCGCGCAAATAGAAGTGCACTCTCTGTTCCCCTACTCTCATAGTTCGGTGAGACGGCAATCCGACATGATCGATGAAGGATCGGGCGCAGGACCACCGGCTTAACGTACTTTTCCGAGGCACGGGCGTGCATCCGCTAACTTCCTATCTCCGGGCTGAGTAATTTCTATATTTTTCTGATTTTAGCTGCCAGTTTATGATGCAGCGTAGGGTTTAAATTGCTCTTAGAAAAACCAATGTTATTAGAAAAATACTTATAAACTTAACTATTTTAAGACTGGCAACCCTAACAGTACAGTAATTTTTCTATATTAGCGTGATATATGGCTATTGCTTGCTCTCATGTATTCTTCCAATTAGAATGACTTGCAAATTACTTATGTTAACTACACGTTCACAGGAACAGTGACTTGCAATAAACAATATTAATTATATTATAAAGTAACTATCTTCTTTATTTTATAAAGTTAAACTTTGTATATTTTTTTAACTTTTTAATATAGTTACGGTCAAGTCTAGCTATAATCGTTTATTTATTTAATTATTGCACTCCATACAAAAGGTCTTAAATCTAGCATCTAAAACTAAGACTCGATTAATATGGACCGTAATAAGGCGTCCGACCGATTTCAGCCATGGCGGCCGAACTCAATTGAGATCAACCAAGTGCGCAGGGCATATTATAGTACACAAGTGCACTCTCTATTCCCTTACTCTCATAATTTGGTGAGACGGCAATCCGACATGACCAATGAGAGATCGGGCGCAGGACCACCGGCTTAACGTGCTTTCCGAGGCGCGGGCGTTCAACCGCCAACTTCCTAACTCCGGGCTGAGTAATTTCATTACAGAAAAACTCATACACATTTTGCCCGACCCTGGATTCGAACCGGGGACCTCTCGGTCCTTACGCAGCGCTTGCTACCAACGAGGCAGTTAGTTCGTTGCACTACCAACACGTGATTAATGCACGTTTTTAGTGCTAAATGAGGAAACCAAGACGAGAACTCTTGGACCATGTAATATATTAAAAACCGGCCAAGTGCGAGTCGGGCTCGCGCACAAAGGGTTCCGTAGCAGCAAATATAATAAAAATCAACCTATCTCAAAAACTATAAGAGATACTTTGATCAAACCAAAAATCGTTGAAAGAGTTAATTAGCATGCATCACCTCTATTTTTTTTAGAATTTTATACCACGTAGTTATAAAAATAGAGGGGGGGGGACATACTTTTTACGACTTTGAGAGCTGATATCTCAAAAACCGTTCACTTTAAGAAAAATGTTTTTTAGAAAACTTTATATCATTTTAAAAGACCTTTCCATTGATACCCCACACGGGTATGTACATCGAAAAAAAAAATTTCATCCCTCAGTTACATGTATGGGGGGCCCCACCCCCAATTCTTTTTTTTACTATTTAGTGTCATATTTTTGTAGCGGTTCATACAACACATATTCCCATCAAATTTCATCACTGTAGTACTTATAGTTTCCGAGTAAATCGGCTGTGACAGACGGACAGACGGACAGACGGACAGACGGACAGACGGACATGACGAAACTATAAGGGTTCCGTTTTTGCCATTTTGGCTACGGAACCCTAAAAAGGCTAAAAGGGCAAAGAGTCAGCGCTAATTCTTGCCTGTTCTCATTGAACATCAGTAATGACTTCTTGCCTGATTGACTTACAGTTTATGTGCAATTAGTCATTCGTTACGATTGTGTAGTCAAATAATTAGATAAATCGTAATCACTCGTTGCGTGACTTGATGCGTCCTTGTGACAAATCTAAAGTGCAATACCCTGCGCCAAGCATATTTGTATATAAAATAAAGTACATTATATACTGGGTAGTCTAACTAGAGATGTAGGTGAAACTTTTAAATATCTAATTTCCTTCTAATAAGCTAGGATTAAATATATAAATCTAGGTCTCTACAGATGTAGAAAGAAAACATTGGATCGTTACGTGATATGCAACAAGTATTTTAAGCTAGTGCAGGTAAATAACTATTTTTTTTTTAAGTTATGTTCTACGGCGATGACCCAGGTACGTAATTTAAAGGTCCTGTGTTAAAAGTAATTAACTATTAAACGAATAGCGATCGGAATTAAAGTGGAGTATCTAGTATTACACTTTAAATTTAATAGTCAAACCTTGACATAAAACGCACAGCTAAATTATTAGCTACGGCATTCTCCGGAATCTCCTCCTCGCGTCGCTATCCTCATTGCTGAGGGTCGTGATTCCCTAGATGCGGGATGATCTTGTTCCGGACAATTTTTCGCCACTTATTCCTCTCCTTGGCCGAGTGAAGAGCCCCGTGTAGACTGGTGTCCAAGGTTGTTCGAATCTGGTCCGTCCATCTAGCTGGGCTACGTCCTCTTGGCCTTCTGCCGTCAACCTTGCCGGTGACCATGAGTTGCTCAAGGTTGTTCCCTTCCTTTCTGGCGATGTGACCAAAGAACTCAAGCACTCTTTGAAGGCAGACAGAAGAGAGCCGGGTCTTTACGTTAAGTTCATGCAAAATAGACGCATTTGTGCGGAAGGTCGTCCATGGGATTTGAAGCATTCTCCTCCAGCACCACATCTCAAACGCATCAATGCGGTCGCGGTCAGCTTTCTTTAACGTCCATGTCTCGGCCCCATAGCTGAATATGGAGAAAACCAAAGCCTTCACTAGTGACATTTTAGTTTTTCGGGAGATGTTACGGTCACTCCATATTCCTTGCAGTTGGGTCATAGCATTTTTAGCCATCCCTATGCGTCTTCTAATTTCTTTTTCACATGAACCATTACTGCTTATGTTAGCTCCAAGATAGACGAAATCCTCAACCGTTTCGAGTTTGAGAGCGCCCGTGAAATGAAGCTTATTACCGCGATCAACCACCATAAGTTTGGTTTTACTGAGGTTGATTTTAAGACCCATTTCTAAGCTGATCCTCTCCATTCTTCTTAGGATGTCGACCATTTCAGCTTCGTTTGCAGCAACAAGGGTGGTGTCATCTGCGTATCGAAGATTGGAGATCGTAGTACCACCTATCGTGACTCCACCGTCCCAATCCTCGCATGCCCGTCTGATGATGTACTCTCCATAGATGTTAAATAGAATGGGCGAGAGTATGCAGCCCTGCCTGACACCCTTTTCGAAATTGAAGGGTTCGGAAGTCACATTGTCAATCTTTACGATTCCCTGGTTGCTCAGATATAGGGTCTCAATAAGTGCCACCAAATGCTCGGGCACTCCCATCTCCCTCAACACTCTCCAGAGGTCTGACCAGATAACGCAGTCAAAGGCTTTGCTGTAGTCAATGAAGCATAATACGAGAGGAGCATTGAATTCATATGATTTCTCAAACAAAACCTTTAAAATTTTTAAACCACTCGTAGGCCTCTGACATGGCTTCATACACCGTTGAAATATTTCTCAGGTGTGCTGGTTTCCTCACGATGTTTTCTTTCACCGTTAAAGCGTCGAATGATGTTACATATGACTTTCAAATTTGAAATACACTTTGGTACCTGGCGGGGTTTGAACTGGTGACCTCTCGCATGGCAAGCAACGACCTAAACCACTCGGCCATCGACGCTTTTTAAAAATGCATTGGTATCAACATCGTTAATTTATCTTTTGTAATATTTGAATGTGTCCATAATGATGTGTCATGGTACTCGTTGAAAATAAAAAATACTTCATGAAATTAGGTAATACAAATATCATGCCTGAAATTTCATGAAAAGCAGCTCTAATGATGTGATTGTAAGTAACTTTTTTTTATGTAACGCATTGTATAAGTATAACTTACAAAAATAATGTTCACATTTTTATTTTCTTTTACTACTAACTGTATTACTTAGGTCGCCTAGGTCGGTTTAGAGGTCTGTGTCATAGTTCAAACTACAGACATACAGGGTTTCACTATGAAATCTAAGTACCTAATATAATTATAAATGTGATATATAAGTACAAAAATAAACTTCACTGAATCGTTTTAAGAAGCCTACATTTTTTTTTATTTTTACCCGACTACGGCGAAGCGAAAAGGAGCGTGATGTTATGATCTTTACTTCATAGGTTCACCCACATACTAAAGGTTCACCCACAATTTACTTTATCCTATCTTAATTTAGCTTTTTTGATCTGCATTAGAATAGTTTATTGTCTGCACAGGGTTACAAAAATTTTAACAAAAAAAGAAAAACCGCCTTCAAAACCCGACAACAAAAAATTACAAAATAATATAAAAAATGTTCGTGTTAACGAACATTTATGATTACCTGGGTAGGAATTTGATGTATGTTTGAAGGCGGTGCCGTTTGTATTTCGTGCAGATAAGCACAATGTGTGTTCCGCCTTCAAAAACATATCAAATT
Organism: Maruca vitrata; assembly: GCA_039566165.1. Lineage (NCBI taxonomy): Eukaryota > Metazoa > Arthropoda > Insecta > Lepidoptera > Crambidae > Maruca > Maruca vitrata. The sequence continues at coordinate 15,165,454 of CM076914.1, read as the reverse complement.
GAGATTTAAATAAATTTAATTTAATTTCGGCTGTGTGTTAATTCAGACTGTTACTGTTACAGAATCTGACCACCTCCCTGTTCAGTGTTACAGGATTAAGATTATGGTGCAAAACTGTATGCCGGTGGCTTCGTGGTAGTTGGGCTATGCCAGCAACCATGACGCCGCCAAGGCGATGGAGGTACATCACGGTAATTAGTATGTAGACCCCTGAGCATTGCGCTGCCTCTAGGACCAGCCGCTGGCATTTACCATCTTCTCGCCCTACCCACTGCTTGGGCACGGGTCTACTCTGCTCTAAGGCGATCAGGCCTTAGTCAACCACGCTGGCCAAGTGCGGGTTGGTCGACTACACAACCTTAGAATTTCTTTGTAGGTGTGCAGTTTTCCTCACGATGATTTCCTTTACCGTTAAAGCGTCAAATAATCGTACTTATGAATGAAGTGTACTGAGCATTTTATTTAATTTCAGCTGTGTATAATTTAAGGTAGTACTTACTCCTTATCAGGGTTACAGAATTAAGAGTATGGTGCATACCTGTATCCAGCTAGAATGTTCAGTAAAGTGCTCTTTCCGGCCCCTGATGGTCCCAAGATGGCCGTCAACTGCCCGGACCGGAACTCCCCATTGATACTGCGTAGAATTATCTTGGATCCTGGAAAAATAATATACTAATTAATAAACTATAGTCACAGGTATTAATGGCAGTGGCCAACATAATTTGGCAACATTTTAATGCTGACGCTACGATGTCTTCTAAATATCTGTCATAGTTATCAATGGCAAATAGATTCTGTGAATGAAGTCTGCAATGACGAAAATGTTATTACATTGGACAGCACTGAAACCGCCACTCCGTAAGAGGTACCTAGATATATTAGATTGAGGTCGGAAATACATCAAACGCATGATCATCGGCTCACACATGCTTTCAAAGCACTGAAATGTACCAGTCTTCTGTCCCCATACTCATTAATATACTTTGACATGACCAAACAATAAGGATGTCCTTATGATCGATCCCGGATAAGCTGCGAAGGGTCACCACTTTGGGGCGAAGGCTCATACAATATTTCGTATTTGTTTTCCTAACTGATTGCGATGATGGCTTTGAGTAGTCGTTCACAACGTTGGTCCTTAGAAACATAATATAGGAATAGTGCATCAAATGCCACCTACACTACATTACAAAAGACGCAAATAACGTTACCGTTAAGAGATAATACCAGGAATAATAACATCAATCTTTCATATTATTATAATTATTATGCAAATTATAAAACTAGGTAAATCTTTATCGTTATAAATACCCATAGACAAAGGTGATTACTAACCATCAGGCACTTAGTCAACTTAACAATATGTTTACAAATGACGTTAAGTAACTACTTGATAGCTGTATGATTTACAGTTAATTATGAATGACTTAACAAGGAAAACAATTTAATGATATTGATATTAATTATAAATGAACATTATATTTGAACTATTTCAAAAATATGATCATTATTTAAATATTTAAATATAAAATTATTACCATAATAATTATAAATAAATATACCAGCATTTGTTTTAAAATAAAAAAAATTGCTTATGGATTTACAGTTGAATTTTTCTCGTCTTGGCAGGAATAGTTGATAAAATGTGTAAAGACGTCAAATTATTAGGACAAACTAATTACTTCCGGTTCATACCGGATCTCAGTTACCGTGATGTCAGACATTAAAAAACCATTTAAATTATATCAAATTTAATATTTAGCTAATTAACCTCTTTTATATAATTTTCTACTGGGTTAAAGAAACCGAGATAAATCATTAATATAAGATACTAATTTATGATCACGAAACACGATAATGACGAAAATGTCGATAAAACCATCTTTGTCAACAAGAAAAAAAATGCTATTTTTTAAATAGGCTAACTTGATGACCTCACTCTACCTGATGGTAAGCGATAATCAGATACGACATATGAGGTAGACAGGCACAATAGACCATATTATTGAGCATTGGTAAGACTGGATTCTAATCTATCCGACCTTAGTAGGGCCAATTTTTCGTTCCGTCATTTTGTGTGATATATTCGACCGACTTTTTGTAGGACGTGTGACTCACACCAGTTGCTCCGTTACAATCAATACGTAAATTTTACACCGACAAGAAATAAGTCACCGATTGTAGGACATGGCCGAGCAGCCCTAAGCACGTCTGGCTCGATGGAACAGTGTCACTAACGACCCAGGTTCACTAGCTACGGCGTGAGAGCCATCCGCTCCCCCACAAGCCCGGTGATGATGACAGGGCTACTCCAAGCCATCATCGTAAGTCAGTTCGGAGGAAACAAAAACTAGCTCCAAGGTTCCAAGAATCGTGGGTTCGATTCCCACTCGGGACACATATTTGTGTGATGAACATCGATGTTTGTTCCGTGTCTGGGTGTGTTATTTATATAAATATATTTATTAGGGTATCCACTGTCGTTTCTGATATCCGTACCTAACACAATTGCTCAAGCCACTTACCGTGGGACAGATCGATGTATGTGATGTTGTTAAATATTTATTTCTAACGTTTAATCGCAACAGCCTATACTACCGCGGTTGCCACCGCCACCGCGCTATCTATTTTGCAGCCTCAGTTACAGTTTATTATGTGGCAACAATCAAATGAAAATTACGCTAGTTAAGCACTAGATTAAGGTTGTAAGACCTAGATTACCTTCGCAACATCCCACGGATGTGCCGAGGCCACATCCTGTTTCACAAGGAATAATAGAACCGTGAAAATTTATGAATTTATGAAATTTATAGTGTTTATCCACATCATCTATGACTCCAATGATTTAAGGGTGAAGATCCTAAGATAAGTATCCTAGAAGGAATGCTTTCCTATTAACCCTTAACAACCCACAAGTGTCTCGCGGACACATTTTTGCGTTTAAGTTTTCATAAAAACTAAAGTATTTATTTTTATGAATCAGCCTTTTACCTATTTGATCTCCAATGTTTTAAGATTCTAAAAGTGCTTTTAAAATATTTTTAACATGTAAGATTTATTAGTTATTTTAAATATACAAAAATAGTACTTCATCAACCCACAAGTGTCCAATAGACACAATAACATTTTGTTTGAGAATGTGAACAAAGATTATTTTTATTTATATTAACGTATAATCTTATGATGTCGGGTGGGTCATAACGATTAATATTTTATACCCATAATAATCTGACACCACTTTTTTGTGTTATAATTGTCGTCTTTGTTTTCGTCTCGCATATCAGTGATTAGACACACAAGACACCACATAATAGTCCTCTTATTCAGTATTATTCAGATAAATAGATAAAGGGCAAACAATAAGACGTAAACTTCAACTTGAACATGTTTACAGTAACGATGAAAATACTTTTGTGCATACTAATTCGAGATTGAAAAAATGTGACAGAGCCAGCATCTGTAAACGGTTATGAACGAATTATAGTTATAATTCTTGGAGTGAGGGTGATGATTATGATTCATTAGTGTAGGTAGTAGAGTTCAGTATAAAACGAATAGATACCTAGCAAATTCAAAATATATTTATATTAGATGTTATTATGTAACGTAGTGTAGGACGCCCGCAGGCCAGGTGGTGTGACGATCTGCACAGGACGGCTGGTAGGAGCTGGATGCGATTGGCCGAGGAGAGAGAGAAGTGGCGTGCATTTGGGGAGGCCTATGTCCAGCAGTGGACAGTAATGGGCTGATGATGTTTATGATGATGATGAGATGTTATTATATGACTGGAACACACGCAAAATAAAAAATACAAAAAAAAACTATTTATGCGTGAAATTGCAACAGTATTGGTAACACCTCATACACTGAGACAAAGTAAGGAAGTCCATCAAGTAAGCACTTAGCAGCCATGAACCATGTAGAAGCTGACCTACTCAATTATCTGAATCTGCTGTGAAAAGGATAAAGCGTTGTTAGTTTACTCTTCGATATTAACAGCGTCTCTATCAAGTGCTGTGATAAGTGCAATCATATAATGACTTACAAATTTTGAAAAAATATACATCTTTAACTATACAAGTGCAAAAATACATTACTAAAGTTCATTCTTATATCTTTTTAATTTAAATAACTTGTTTTTCACTCATCACACCTTATATTTATCAAATGTGTCTGTTGGACACTACTGGTCAGTTACGTTACAAAAGCTTACTGGGTAGTTAAGGGTTAAAAAAGCTATCAACTTTGCATGTCACGCTTTCAAAATTATTAGAATTACAGAATTAATAATTTAGATAAAATTTAGTACACAGATAGTCTAGAGCCTAGGAAAGGACTATTTTACCAACTTGGCTATAAGTGAGAAATGTTTTGCGAAATAAACGACTGTACGTGACTGCTTTTATCAAATATAATATTTATTTATCAATCTATACTAAATTAGTATTACTAATCCTATAAAGCTGAAGAGTTAGTTTATTTGAAAGTAAGAGAACCTCCATATAAGTTATGAAGATAAATATTTTAGGCATTAAAGAAAAACTCATGAAAACTAATATGCAAAAAGAATTTCTCAAAAAAGTCAAATACTTTTTTCTTTAGAATATTTTTAGTCGGTTAGGTCAATTATTTTCAAAAGTTTAGAAAAAAATTCATAACTCGAAAACTATAAAAATCGCGGAACATACATGGGGGTGTTTCGAATGCCCCACGGGGCATATTTTAGGACTTCCGCTTGACACTACTTTTTGGGACACCCTGTATAAATTTATTTAATCAAATTAAATCTTAAAAATGACATCAATCCATCAACTTTAATTTACAAATTCAAATTATTATATTTTTCTTAATATGAACGTCAGTTGTCAAGGTCTACGAATAACAAAATATTCATAATGCATTATGTATTAAGGTGTGAACTTCAAAACGTAATAAATGTAGAAAAATGTAGAGACACAATCAGTAGTGACCTGAATGACCTGAAATGATAATTACTGAATACCGAAATGACATAATTAGATATTTAAGCGCTGATTTGCTGATTAAGTTAGGTTTTAAATTCAAAACACTTCTTATACCCACAGCTGTAAAGAGTCTACCTGCCAACTTAATTTATGCGGCTTAGCTGACTACAATATATCATATTTAAATAGCAAATAAGATAATAAATAGCAAACATTAGACAAAAAGTGAAATCATCTAATATATTATTAGGTACTTATAAAATGTTTGTGAGACAGTTATTTTTTTAATTCAAAGACTCCTAGGTTTACCTTACTCCACCTGATAGTAAGTGGTCGTGAGATCCACATATGAGGTCGAGAGGCACAATAGACCATATTGAGCCTGAATGCCTGCTTAGGTGCCCTTTCACGCCCCGCCTGAAGAGCCCAGGGTTATATGAGGAAGGGAAAACATAAGCGGGAAGGGCTTTCCATGCCTTGTCAATTGAAGGCATTGATTGTTGAATAAACTGGACATTTCATTATCTCCGATTGCGTTTGTTGGTACAATGAACTTTAACACAATTTTTAATTGGGACACATGTGTTTTTCTTATCACGAGTTAGACACCGCGTGTTGATAAACAATTTATTTCACAATTTCTATTACATTCTCTGATAACAAATTAGTTTGCGTAAACAAATAACACGTTACTAACTTTCAATAATAATTCAATCATATTTATAAGCCTCCTTAATTAAAAAAACCGTCCTTACTTACTCAAATGTATTACAATTGATTATTACTGAAATCTCAAGTAGACTTTGATACCCTCTTTGCTGTAGACGTTGAACTTTGTTAAATACCTTAATATCAAAGTCTTTAAGCGGTCCCCTCTCTCGTAATTTTTAACATTTGATAATAAAGATTTTCATTTCATTTCATGAGTAAGTGACTTTTCGCTTTTACAAATTATATAAAATTGTATAGATGCGTATATGCCTGCCACAAAAAAGACGTGTGGCACTTGGGGACTGCCGCGGTATAGCTATTGCATAGCATCGGAGCAGCTCGTCTCGATTCGTGCGAGTTTCGTAGAGTCGTACAATACGTCTAACCGCATGCACACAAACACCGTGCCGAAGTCTACCGAACTGAAACGACGTTAGACGATTGTGAGGTTTTATTCGTTACGGAATTTCTTGGTTCGGTCGCCGCGCTCAAAGCCCGCGATAAAAGCTATGCAATAGGTTAAAATACCTAGTATAGGTATAGAACGGAACTACATAAATATAACTTAATAGGTCTTCAGTTACAAAAACATAGAGTACACCTATCAAGTTTCCTAGATCTGGAAGAAAAACGCAAGAAAAACTAAAGCTAAAAAGATTTCAAAGTTAAAATTAAAACCTATTGTTTTATAATTTGTCCATCCCGGAAGATTTTACACTAATAGATTAACCAAACAAAGTTACATAGCCAAAGAACCACTTTGTCATATCATAATACTAGTTATGGTGTGTATGACGGAGGTGTCAAAATCGCGAAGATCAATAACAACACTACCTGCAGAATACCTACAAGGATTCGATTTAATATTTTACATTAAAGGTGGAGTTTTATCCTGCATAAAAAGTTCTTTATTATGGGTGAGAGCCATCCGCTCCCCAAAATGTCCGGTGATGATGACAATCCATCATCGTATGTCAGGTAGGTAAGAAATAGTTTTTTTTTGTTTCAAAGGTCAACCTATTCAGTTTACCGCTCTCCTGTTTATAAATAACATATATTTAGGACCAAGATTAATTCATATTTTAAAAAAATAGAAATAGTAAATTTGTTCATGTGTCATGATGTGCTAATTTATTATTTACATCTCCGCCGACCATTTATCGACTTGCATAGCACTTGAAAAGCTATTTTTCCTTTTTAAAGACAGGTTCAAAATGCACGATGACTTCATTTTAAATTAACGTTAATTTACATAAATGGTCGTTATAAAGTGCAAAATTAATTAATTTTGAAGAATATTATGTATGAATAATAAAAAGGTAGGAACGTAAAATCTACGAAGTGTATACCAAATCAATCAGTCTAGTGAATTGTCGTCTAATTCAGGTTTTGACAAACACGAATTGCAGACATGTTCTAACTTTTTATATATTACTAGTGGTCTCGGCGAATTTCATACCGCCAATACTATAAACCTTCCCTGGACTATCACGAACATTTTAAAACCAAAATTACATAAATCGGTCCGGGCGTTCTCGAGTTTTAGTCAGACTAACGAACGATAATTCATTTTTATTTATAAGAAGACTAGTGGTCCCGGCGAATTTCATACCGCCAATACTATAAACCTTCCCTGGACTATCACGAACATTTTAAAACCAAAATTACATAAATCGGTCCGGGCGTTCTCGAGTTTTAGTCAGACTAACGAACAGCAATTCATTTTTATTTATAAGATTATATCTGACGTTAAGGATAACCTCAGTCCACACGATAGTACTTATGCAGCCGTGAGGTCCACACATAAGGTCGATAGGCCCAATAGAACCTATTGAGCCTGTACTATAGGCCTGACTGAAATATGTACTTGTTTTACGCCCCGCTCCGAAGAAGCCGGGCCTAAACTCATAGAAGATAGGAAACACTAGAGCTGAGCATTTCATGACTAACTATTAGTCTTTATGGGTCTAAACGCGATATTAGGAGTAGCAAATACATAACTACTTACTTCCCGACGAGGCGACTAGGTTACACTAATCATGGTCGCGAGCGAACTCCATTACTTAATGACATTGGATAGAAATGAGAAACTTAACCTCTTGGTCTGGGTCACACAGTGGTAAGTGACCCAAGCCCTCCGGTTCTAAGAGTCGTGGGTTCGATTCCCACCCGAGACAAATATTTGTGTGACGAGCATCGGTGTTTGTTCCGTGGTTGGGTGTGTTATTAAATATATATTTGAGTATCCACTGTTGATTCAGGTTCATGCGCAAAGCCACGGGCGCTCCCTGGTACATGCGTAATGAAAACTTACACATAGACTTGAAACTGCCGACCATCTCGCAGTACTTCAAGCTATGCTCTCTCAAATATTTTAACTCCGCCCCACATCATCCGAACAGTCTAGTGGTCTCGGCCGCTGACTACGATCCCACCGTAGGCCCACGAAAGAGGCGACGTCCCAGGAATATAATTCTGGAGCCCGATGATGCCATTACGCAGGCCCAACAGCTCGCGACACAACACACATCAAATAACCGTCCGTTATTCCGACCCCGCCGGCGGGGTCCTAGAACGTCGCGTGTCCGCCCCGCAGCTTCCGCGTCTCTCTTAACTACTCGATACCGGCACGTGCCGGGTCGTTTCTCCCCTCAAACCTACGTCCGCATTAGGGACCGACCTAGCAACGCCCTGAGCCGAGGTTCGAGCCCCGTTAGGGGGTGCCCTCAGGCAAACGTTGCCTAAATGTCTAGGGGTGAGAGCCATCCGCTCCCCCGCCAGCCCGGTTAAGCTGAGAAAGCCTATCAGCAGGCTATCAGCGAGAGTCCCACAAAAAAAAAAAAAAAAAATGATTCCGGTATCCATGCTTAAGCTACATACCACGGGATCAGATCAATGTATGAGATGGATGTTGTGTAATATTTATATCAATTTATCATACTTTTTAACCGACTTCAAAAAAAGGAGGAGGTTCTCAATTCGTCTGTATGTATAATATTTTTTTTTTTTTTTTGTTTTTATGTATGTTCACCGATATTTTCGTCAATTATAGACGGATTTCAAAAATTTTTTTTTGGTTGGGTAGAGTTCACTTCCGAGGTGGTCCCATTTTCACCAATCTCGGATCTGATGATGGGATCCAGGAGAAATCGAGGGCAACCTTCAAATTTTATAGGGAGATGTACCGCTTTTTGCATATTATCTGAAGTCATATTGGCTTTTGCTTCTGGCTATCATAATCTTATGATGCTGAGCTGATGATGGAAGGTCAACTCCTTAATAGTTATGAGTAAAAGAATAATTATTTCAATACTGTATACATATTAAGACTACTAGTTATAATATCAGTAGCATTACAGGTGAGCTAAACTATTAGGTTGACCAGTCTAGGATCCGATGATGGGATCCAGGAGAAATCGAGGGCAACCCTCAAATTTTATAGGCACATGTACCGCGTTTTACATATTTTATGAAGTTATATTGGCATTTGCTTCTGATGCTATGATATGATGCTGAGCTGATGATGGAAGGTCAACTCCTTAATAGTTGGGAGTAAAGGGATAATTCTTTCAAATCTGTGTACATATTGATACTACTAGTTATTATATCAGTAGAATCATAGGTGAGCTGAACTAATAGGTTGTAAAAAAATGTAACACTAAAAAGGATTAAAAAAAATTGTAAACAAAAAAAAACCGCCTTCAAAAACCCGACTCACTAAAAATTACAAAATAATATAATACGAACATTAATCTGAATTTGATATGTTGTTGAAGGCGGTGCCAATTAAATTTTTGAGGAAAACTGCATGAAATATAAACGGTACCGCCTTCAACAACATATCAAATTCAGATTAATGTTCGTATTATATTATTTTGTAATTTTTAGTGAGTCGGGTTTTTGAAGGCGGTTTTTTTTTTGTTTATTGTTCAAACTAATCACAACTAACTTAATAAGATCGTAAAACAAAACACTAGCATTCGCATAAAATAAATTACACACTACCGAGTTAGTTAATTACCTCTTTATTAGACATTCAATGACGCCCTAGTTTGCGTCCTAACAATAGGAGAAGGTCAGGCAGGTCAATGTACGGCATACTAGACCTACAATCGATTGTACACTTTATCTTCTTAACTCTAAAGTCGATAATAGATGAAGTTAATGCAAATCGTAGCAGTTACCACACTAGCGTATAGGTTGCATACTCACAATCACAGTTGAATCAGTGAAAACCGTGTCCGTTAGTTATTCAAGGCTCAATAAAACATTTTCCGGAAATTACTTAAACGGCAAGAAATAAAATATTAACTTTTTCCACGCAAGGTTTGTTGTTGTAACGAGTATGATGCCCGTCACTCGTACTTATAAGTATGTTATATTATTTTGTTAACCTTACGCGTATTATTAGTGTTGTTTTAAAAAATTAAAACTATTTTTAATGGAAAAGAAACCTATGCCGCATTTTATTTATTTATTGATCCACCAACATCTGCTTACACTATTAATAGTACAAACATACATACATAAAGGCAGGCAGAGATCACTTCCTGCGATGTGCTACGATCCTGGCGTAGATCGATCGATCGATCGCAAATCGTAGGAGTAGCGAAAGTGGTGTCACTTTCACTTCTTCCACGTCCATCAACCTCTTATGCACGCTCTTCCATTATGAGTACTTTTGATTTGACCTTTTTTCAAGATGTGACCTATTTGGTCATGAAGAATTTTCTTGGTCTCCCCTGTCGACATTTCCATTTATTAATAGTTCAATATAAATAACAAAAAAATAAATTAGGTGTAATAAACACTTATAGGCAACTTAAAACAAAACAACAAGGTGATTTGTGTATCACATTGCAAAATAAAATTATAACAAAAAAAAATAGAAAATTTCATACACATCCAATGTATTGAAATATTGGTTTATTCCGAGTGGGAATCGAACCCACGACTCTTGGACCGTAACCATGGTCCACTGTTCCACCAAGCCTGTCAAATAATAATATAATTCCTACCAGGAAGGATTCAGGCAATTGCCGTTGACTGATAATTTTTTTAATGATACTTCGAAGAAAGATACCACTATAATTTAAAGCTTAAACTTTTAGGAAATCGAATTCCGGACAAACCGCTTATTTTACAGGAAGTTTACAGGAAGTCACAAGACACATGCAACACTTGCAAAAAAAAATAAGAATTCATTTCTCATGTTTTTGTCTGTCCAGTAAAATTTGAATTATTATTATATACTAGCGACCCGACCTCGCTTCGCTTCGGGTATCAAAATAAAAACCTTCCTACTGAATCCCTCTATTTATTTATTCATTAATTTATTTGCAAAAATGTGGTTACATTGGTTTTTAATAGTAAGGTTACATAGTTCTCACATAAACCCTGCAAGGGCACAAAATCCGTCCCCCTATCAAAATCCGTTGCGTAATTTAAAAAAATTGAAATACATACAGACAGACGCGGGAAGCGTATTTGCTTTATACTACATATATGTAGTGATAATTCTTATTCAACTATGCACTTCGCTAAATTTGACCATATACCCGGTTATATTGCAACTTTAACCAAATGCTAAAACTGCGAAGACCTTCTACTAGCTATGTCCCTTAAAGTGCGAGTAGCAACAGTCGGTATTGGAAGTATATTGAACTTTATACACTTAAGTTAGAGTTTTAAATCTTTCATGAATTCACTAGCTAAAGGGTTAAGGCCGGTCATCGAACTGCCACTCACTCTATCGACTGGGACACCGCGTCCGTCAAATGGCTTCAATTAATCTACAGCTACATGGACAGAGCTTACCTTTTGTGAGCAACACCCTTCAAGTTATTAGTAACACTTATCAGAAATGGTAAACGGAAATGGACAATCTCTTCGTTATTGTTATGTTAGCACGGTTATCTATACTAATATTATAATTACAACTAGTGACCCGCCCTCGCTTCGCTTCGGGTAAATTTTACATAAAAACCTTCCTCTTGAATCACTCTATATTGGAAAAAACCGCATCAAAATCCGTTGCGTAGTTTTAAAGATTTAATAGGGATATAGGTATAGATATAGGACAGAAAAGGCGACTTTGTTTTATTCTATGTAGTGACAGTGAAGAGGTAACATTTCATTGTCTGATCGAATTTTATTGGCTTTGAAATTATTGAGTAAATTTTAGGAAGTTTTGATAAAGACATTAATGCCAGTCAGAGAAAGATAATAACAATTAAACTGAGGCCTTAACAGTGGGTAGATAATTATTTAAAGCAGAATTTTCTATGTTGAATATTATTAAATGCCTTACTCTCCACGATTTAAAGAATAGGCACAGTCTGATCTACCCCCGTTATACCATTTCCTATGTATGTCTTCTTATATCCCTGCCCTTAAATACACTCTATCTTTTAAAAGATAAATGCACTGCCTGTGCTCGGGAAGTGAACAATTTTAGTCCATAAACTCTACTTGTTATTATTTTCTTTTTCCTGTCCTACTGTGACATACTAAAACTGTATGACATGGCTAATTTTCGACCATGTTATGTGATAATAGGTTAAAAAGAGTAACTATCGAGTTACTTGCCGGTGTCTTCTCGTTAGAATCAGCGTTCCGAACCGGTGGTAGAATTATTGTAACTTATGAAATAATTTCTGTATTGACGATTTATATTTTTGTGTAGTGCGTGTAAATGCCTATATACATACTATATATAAAGGAATTTTGGCTTTGACTTCGATTTAACTGCTTTAGCTCTACATCCAGTCAGATGTTTGGTAATTAGGCATAAGCATAATTGCAACTGCCTTGACCATAGCATGTTAGTCTAGAATTATGTACATGTTTGCATCCCGCGAACTCCACCCTCGGATCGGGACCTTCAATGAGGTATGTGGCATGAGGTCGGTCGTTGACCCCGCCACTCACCACGCTACAACCGTTGCGAATGATACACCTTCGTTAAAGCTTGCGATTATAGGAGTGAAACCCATGAGCATTATTTACCACAAACTGACGATGGCCGCATTTGTTTACTAAATCAACTTGAGATTCGTCATTCAGAAGATATGAGTAGAATCTTCATCTTTACTAATAATTAATCTCACTTCTTACTAATATTATAAAGAAGTATGATTTTTTGTTTGAATTGAATAGGCTCCGCAACTACTGTACAGATTTGAATAATTGTTTCACTGTTGGAAAGCTAATTTTTTCCTGAGTGACAAAGGTTTATAAGGAATTACGATATAGTGTAAAAAATTTTATAACATACCCGAAGCGAAGCAAGGGCGGGTCACTAGTAATATTATAAGGCTGAAGAGACTGTTTGTTTGTTTGAACGCGCTTATCTCAGGAACTACTAGTTCGAATTGAAACATTATTTTTGTGTTGGATAGCCATTTATCGAGGAAGAATTTAGATATAACATCACGCTGTGACAATAGGAAAGAAACAATAGGAAGTGTGTAAAAAAACTGGAGAAAACGCGGACGAATTCTCTAGCACAGCTAGCAACTAATAAATAAGCAACTAACTTCTTTAAATCACCAAAAAGTTCAAAGTAAAAAAGCCCCCAACTTGTAATCTGCATGCACAGTTGGATAATACTCTGTAGATTTTATCCGCCATGACCCCAAAATACGATTAAGAGGATAATTTAATGTCGCGTTCACCAATCTGCCCATGTTATTAACTTCGTAATAACGTAATTGGCATTTATTGAGCAGTGAGGTATGTCTTAAGCAGTATACAGTCAGAGGTTGGTCATAGAAATCGTATTAATCTAGGTACAGCAATCACGTGAACTCAATGTAATAAAGGCGTCCGACCGATTTCGGCCATGGCGACCGATCTCAAATGAGATCAGCCAAGTGCGCAGGACATATTATAGTGCACAAGTGTGCGCGCAAACACAAGTGCACTCTCTATTCCCTTACTCTCATAATTCGGTGAGTCGGCAATCCGACATGACCGATGAGAGATCGGGCGCAGGACCACCGGCTTAACGTGCTTTCCGAGGCACGGGCATTCAACCGCCAACTTCCTAACTCCGGGCTGAGTAAATTTCATTTCAGAAAAACTCACACAAATTTTGCCCGACCCCGGATTCGAACCGGGGACCTCTCGGTCCTAAGGCAGCGCTTGCTACCAATGGACCAACGAGGCATTCACCAATGGACCAACGAGGCAGTCAACCAAAGTAATCTAGGTACAGCAATCACATAAACTCAATGTAATATCAGTCACATAAGTACTGGTCACAGCTGACTGCTCCGATCGGCGTCGACCGGCCAGCGCTGATTGCGTCTCGTAAATGGCTTATGATACTTTACAAGTACTTTTGATATGAACACGTTTGTTACTACGAAGGAAAACCGGAAAATTACGTACAAAGCGTCCGAAAAAAGAACAACAATAAATGAACTTTACTGAGTAATTAAATGAGATATAAGGGTTTCATCATAACATCAGCCCATATACCTACGTCCCCACTGCTGGGGCATATGCCTGCCCTAAACTAGGGCGATAAGGCTTTAGACAACCACCAAAATACGGGTTGGTTGACTGCATGCACAACGTTAGAATTTCTTCATATGTGTAATATGTACTGCCAATTTTATGTCTTCGGAACAGTACTAAGTCATTCCGTTTGTAATATGCGAGTTACCCTTCAATGTTAACTTTTTCTAATATTATAGGTAACCTGATTTTTAGCAGCAACTGAATTCATACATTCTATAAAAGTGTTAATGTCAGGTATATCTACTAAGGTTGGTAAACTAGGACTATGTGGCAGACTAATGGACAGACAACAGAAGCAAATAAAAAAAATACCGCTGGCACCCTTCGGGAACGAAATCCAAAAGATACATGTGGTTTTTGGTGTCTTTCTTTCGTAGTCTCTGCCTGTAGTATCCAACTAATAGAAGACTAACTACTAAAAACAGTTTGCATGTCGAGCTCGCTCATTACCTCTATCATTATAATTATCGCTTAATATAAAAATCTCGTCATAATTGAGTTTAAAAACAATAGAAATTTACAACGGCCATTAAGCTGTCTGGTAGCGTGCGCTAATGTCGTCTTATGAACTGTTGTAGACGATGAATGGCTATGTAAACACCTCGGTTAAATATCATGGAGTCGCCACTCCAAGCCACGGCATGTTGGGCCCTTTAACTCATTAGCACATAGAGTAAGTAATAATTAACTTACCAAGGTAGTTGGCGTACGACATAACGAAATGACGCCATTGCTGCACCGTGCTTTATGAACTTAGAGTAACTGGAATTTTGTCACAAACAGACTGGGACTCTTGCCCTGCATAATTTTTTTACAGCTTGATCCTCTCCAATTCTCCCCAAGCATGAAGCCGAGACTTAAGGATTAATTGTTTCAATACTAGGATATTTTTATCCGTAGGTTTTTATCTAGGATTAACCATATTCTAAAATATTACCGGAATAGTGGTAATGGGCACTTGTGCACAAAAATTCTGCAATCATGGTCAATCTATCAGAAAGTCACTGTTGCGTAATTAAAATCATTTCAATGCTTCAGTTCTGTATTTTCAAATTAAATTGTGAACAAGGAATCACTAAAAGTAAGAAAGTTCACACACGGGTATTCATTCGAGCATGTTGCTGAGTAAATAAATCCAAATGAAAAATAAACATTATCAAATCATTAATCCATCTTTACCATCTCCTTTAGCATAATTCTAAACTATCCTTTGGAAATCCTTACTACTGCTATTCTTCTCTATTCCGACATTTTCAGCATTCCGAACAGCATAACAGAACTATTCGGTCGAACTCGTGGTTAATACGAATCTATTGCTGCATTCCGATCAAGGATCGGCCTATTCGTCATATCGACCACATCTAACGTAACACCAGGTTCGGTTTCGCAAAGCGCCGGGTGGCTGCACTTTAATTGGTTGCACGAGACCGGTTCAAATGCACGTGCACTAAATTCACGTGATTCCAGTAAATGTATTGCTTTTCATTATCATTTTACTGCTGGGAATGAAAGTGGACTGCTTTCAAATTGTACTGTTTTGGAGGGAACCTTCTTTTACATCGCTATTTCACTATTATCCTTTTTCATTCCATGTTATTCTTTTCAAAGTAAATTCAGCTTAAGATAAGAACGAAGAATAAAACCAAACGTGTCCTTATTACAGCTTTACGGTTTTCTAAAAACGTGACCGGATTAACATACACCACTCAATTTGGTGTAAATCTTCTTCGGTGACCTAGGTCAGTTACATTACAGTTATACATGGATCACGTGCTCATTTGATTGCTGCTCCAAGCTGACACATCATTCAACCAAATCAAGCAGGTACATTTATACGCGTAATAGAAGAACATTTAATGTACTACACTATAATTATTTTTGTCGATTACATCTTTCGCGTTCTTATGTGTATTTTATTTTTATTTTTATGAGTGGCCACCAAAACCTTCACTTTTAATTTTGATGCTTTTTTATTTGTGTTTTGAATTCATTTAATATCTATACTATACTATATTCTAATAATTGAAAATTCACTTCGTTCTTTGGACTTAATTTTTTAGATGTGATTTTCCCACCGTCCTCCGGTTATTATGACATTCAAATCGAGCTGTCAACAGCAACCTGAGCTAGCGCATTCACGTGCGCGCGCGCCGCTATCCAGGCCACAGGACAGCCACGTGACGTGAGAGAGGGGATGTATCGATACCTATGTTGTCGATAGTTAAAGGAGTCAGACCGATTTCAGCCACGGCGTCCGATCTCAATGGAGACAAATGTGCGCGCAAACACAAGTGCACTCTCTGTTCCATTACCCTCATAATTCGGTGAGACGGCTATCCGACATGAAGGATTAGAGATCAAAAAGAAATGAAGAAAGAAGAAAGAAAGAAAACATTTATTGATCACACAATTAAGACATAGATACACAATTACATTATAAAACAAATATACATACAGTTAAAGTGATCAATAGGTTCTGCCTTAGCATGTGTGTTTCACCTTTGAGATCAGGCGCAGGTCCACCGGCTTAACGTGCTTTCCGAGACACGAGCATACATTTAACAACTACCTTACTCCGTGAGTAATTTCTTTACAGAAAAAAACTCACAGATATTTTGGCCGACCCCGGACTCGAACCAGGGACCTCACAGCCTTAACGCAGCACTTGCTACCAATAAACCAACGATGCGGTCGATAGTATTAATCGTCAGGAACAAAACCCGGCTCGTCCGGTTATAATGACAAGGCTCCTCCAAGTTATCATAGTTGTCTTTTAAAAAAAAAAAGGCCAAGTGTAAGACGGACTTGGCGCATGAAAGAGTTCCGTAGCAATTTTGTAAAAAAAAACACTTTTGTGGTATTGGGGACCCCTTGAGTCACAAGTTTTTTTTGCTTTTTTTTGTATTTGTCGTTGTAGCGGCAATAGAAATATAATCATCTGTGAAAGTTTCAACGGTCTTCCTATTACTTGGTCAGGTGACAGAATTTTTTCCTTTAGGTACGGGACGCTAAAACTGTTCAATTTTATCATTATCAAAGACAACAGGTTTTCTAGTTTCCATAAGGGTTTAACCATGATCAGACAATTAAGTAGACCAGTTAATTACATTGATGCAATTGTCTCGTGACCTCAGTAACCTGCCTAGATTGCTTGGACCATGTTATACATACATTATTACAAGTTTGCTCTTGCTATTTCCCCTTTGTATAATGTTGGCTAGATTTATGACATCTTTATGGTTATTAATGACCCATAATTCATGTTTACTTAAGCTAAAACCTAAACTTATATCCCTGAATTGTGTAGGAATAGGTACTTCCTATTTATCTGTTATGCCTACTCCGTTATACCGAAATCGTTCTAAGGTTGTATCCTTTCTCAAGCTCTTAACTAAATTTTAGTTAGTAGTTTCGAGCGCGACAGACAGACGTAAAGAGTTACTTAAGTTTACTTACTGACGTTTACAATAATCTAGTACTTATAAGGACTTCTTTTTATTTGACTATCTACTTAGGCCACACAACATTTAGGGTCCTTGTTTTAGTTATTAAATGACATCGCCACACGTTTTTGAGAACAAGAGTTTTGACAGATAAAAAACCAAGTCGTTCTGAATACTGTTTTACCATCCTTTAACTCTTAACAGTTAAAACGGCAGTTACAAACCTTTAACATCGACATAGACCACCCCGCACTATTGCAATGCGCAGCTTTCTAAAGATTGACCAATATTCTCGGTACGGCTAATAATTGCGTCCATGCGTTTGCATCAATGCACTTCTTGTTGCGTCGAATGCGTCTCTTCTTGCACTTTTATAGACATTAAATTATATTTGATGTGCAATAACAAATTGAAGTACGGTTGGCCAAACTATTGCCGGTCTCTTTCACCGCTACTAAGTAACTTTCAAATAATTACAACCAAAAATCAGAAGTAAGTAAACAACAGCATCCTTTTTTGACTCGTAACTATATAATAAAATTGTCAAAACACCACACACGCGGCATTGTGGTAGTAAAATGACGATAGTATTTGTGTGAACTTACCTATAATGTGATAAATTCTCTTTCCCAGGACTTTACTTCGGTTTTTTTTTATATTTGCTTCTTTTATCGCAATTATTTTGATAATACTGCTGTACTCAGGCTCTATCAGCCACATTACAAACGTAACCTCAAGATCGTATGTTCAAGTCCTCGTCCAGCCGGGCATGAATGTGAATTTTTCCAATTTTAAAATCATACTACCAAAATAAGGACATTTACCTTTATCCACAAACAAGAACTTTATAGGTAGACCGGTTTATAAAACCCTTAATATCAGATGATACGTAAGTATAGAGGCAGGCGACATTGACCTCTTTCGTCCATTTTGGGCCATCCTTGTCGGTCTGCCACAAGACAATAGTATATTATCTTGCCATGTGTTACCCAACGCCAAAAAGCGAAGCAAATTACCGAGCGCAGCACGTGTTTCATCAATGGCTATATATCATTGGACGGGATCTGTAAAACAGTACAGCAGCGGTTCTAGAGTTGAAATTGTAGTATTAATACTTTTTAATTGGGAGAAACATGGGGTTTACCCAGGGTAGACCAAAAACCTTTAAAATTGCATAATATGTAACGTCACACTAGGGAGAGGGGAATGTCAAAAGGAAAAATGGACAGGAATGTCAAAATTTTTGGACCTCCATGAATGTCAAAATGACGTCACACAAGTTCCTCCAAAAGGATGTCCAAAAATTATGGAATCTGTGAGACGTCATTTATATACCTTCTAAGATCGTCATCATTATACCTACACTCCTCGGCATAGGCCTTTTCAAATGCATGCGACGTCTGTCGTTCTAGAGCTACTAGCATCCTACTTGTAGTATAAAACAAAGAAAACCCTAGTAGTTATCTTTGACATTTATATCACATATTTAAGAAATGTAGCCAATCAAGAAATTACGGCTAAAAACCTTGAAAAGGCCCGTGGAGGCAAGTCATAAATTAGCGCGTTGACCTTAGAAAACTTATTAATATTGTATGTAAACCCCACAGTACAAAACAACTGGTGTTATTTAATAATAGGTTAATTTTAGGGTTTCGTGGATTCAAATGACAATAATGGAACCCTTACGGATTCGTCATGTCTATTTCAGTCATCATGTCCGTCCAGATTTTCATCAAACTGCATGCGAGAGAAACTTCCAAAGTAGTACCATGTAAACTTCCAGCGAAAATTGGAACAAGCTTTACTTACTAGAGCTCGTTTCTTGAATGCTTTTTCAAATCAAATCAAATAATTTATTTGCATAATACAGGTATAAGTACAGGTAAAGGTCTTAAATTTAAAGACGTTCCACTATATTAGGCCTAACATAGGCATGCAAAATTTATAAGGTATAGCTTAGTCAAATTAGTAAAAAATAAAAAATCAATTTAATTAATTTTGTCAGAAAAAAAATCATTAATTGCATAATAACATTTGTCAATTAGGAATTCGGCCATTTTCTTTTTAAATATACGGATGTCATCTTAAATCTGTAAATTTAAATTTACTTATCACTCAATCGATCAAAGTTAGAACGAACTACAATAACATTTATATTATGTTTCTTGCCGCTACGGAACCCTTCACGGAAGACCTTCGTACTTGGTAGCTTTTTTAAAAATATACCGGTACTGATACTTGACTGTTATTTATGTCCATGGCATTGTAACGTAACAGTGGATCAATTTAAAAAATAAATAAAATTTACTCTCTTGGAAACTCAGTCATTTTATTCTGTGGAATCTAACGTTAGCCAGCAACTTTTATTATGGAAATCGATAAATATACCACTTTTAAAAATGCGGATTATCACGTATTTAAAAACAGGACTTACTTTGAGTATGATTAAGCTACTTTCCCATGTGTGGGGAAACCTAAAATGGTTTTTTTCTATTTATGTGTCTTAACTATCTTAAAACGATTTACAGAATGCATCTAACTTCTTCTCTTCTTATCGTATGGTTGATGAACAACCTGTTGTCAGATGCAATGCAATGCATCTAACTTACATACCAAGTTTCAAAAGTATATAATCTTACAGTTTCGGAAAAAAAATGGCTGTGACAAAAAAAAATTAACGAAGTCCACCTTAACTTCTATACTTTTTTTTCAAAGTACGGTTATAGCTAATAATAACCCTCATCTCATCATTCAAACCCAAACTGCTTATATGTTTCCACTCAAGAGCAATTTGGTTTCCGCTAAGCGACCAACAGCTTTTTGCACTTACGTCACACATTAAATCACAATGTCATAATATTACTTACGTACCGTAGTTAGTTTTTTAGTATTAAACCGGAATTTTCCTCATAAGATATGAAATTGTAAAAACATCCATTATCTACTATAACAAGTATTTGAAGAATCCACTATTAGTTAACCCAAAGATTAGTGTTCTTGTTGGAATTACACGCTTTTGCCTTGCTTTTTCAGATTAATTTTCATATTATTATTTCAGCCACATCTAACAATGATGCAGGAAGTAGCAAGTTCTAGATTACATGACTGAAATTGTCCATAAATTCCCCAGTCGCCATTGCATCGTGCCGTAAATAATTAACTTGGAACACGTTACGAACGTATTATGTGACACCTTTGCCCCTCACTACCTGTTCCTGGCAAGTAATTATTGCATTTTGCCCCTTAGTTTCCGTGCAACAATCTCAGTGGACATCACGGTTAAGTACTCTTAATTTGTTGGTAACACTAGATATACACTTTTAATATCAGCACTTAAATGTAATGAATGTGTAGTTAAATAAAGTTATCTTATGTAAACTGATGATTGCTAAAACTTTGTACGTAAGGTTTCCTGACGAGACATTACGTACTACGAAGACTCCAGAAGTAAGTGATCTCACCTACATCGCTGACCATGCAATCAAACTGTTGATCCTGAGTCGTACCTTTCTCATTACACGGCCTCTGAAGGTAAATTCCCCAGCGATCTGTCTTCAGTCTTCCTTGAGTATAACTTAGCCTAACAGCGTGTTCACACCTAGCAATTTTCGGGCGATTTTGATCGCGGTGATACCGCCGCGATTTCGCCGCGTTTTCGCCGCGATTTCGCCGCGAGCTCGCAGCGAGCACGCCGCGATATCGCCGTGATTTCGCCGCGATTTCGCGGCGGTTACGCCTCATCCAACCTAACCGCTTAGCGCATGCGCCGCGATCGAAATCGCCCAGCAATCGCTAGGTGTGAACAGGCACTTAAACAACAAAATTATAAAAAGTTCACTTACTTTTCCCATTATTTACGGTGTACGACAAATCTTGAAAGCTCAAGTTGACAGGCGGACGCTGAGGCAAGTGAGACAAATGCGCCCTGCCCATCACCCTGGACTGCCCCACTTCCATACTCTCAGCCATGATGCACGAGCACTACCGACACATCATGAAACACACTCCCTAGGTCGATATAGATCTGCAACAAAAGATACAGAATGTTACCATGACGCACGTTCCCAACTCGCGGCATTCCTACCGAGAACAATTTGAAGGACCCCGTTAAACGACTTGCAAAAAGTGCAATATTTATTTTGAGCAAAACTTTTGCAATGTGACACAAGTTCGCAAATAATTTGTGCTTATTTAGCATTTCAATACGTTAAGTCAATTGCTTGAGTGCCTTTTTCATGTAAAATCTCGGAATTGACGTCTTTTTATTACCATCACAAAAAAGTGCCATTTTTTTGTGATGGTCATAAAATGTTTAAGTTCTAAGTTCAACTAACACTTGGTTGATATAACATCCTTGATTGAGCGTGTATGGCCTAATAAATCAAATATTTTTGTAATAAAATCTGCACAATCACGATGACTTAGCAAAAACTTAAATTGGATGGGTGTTTAGCAATTCTTGTCAAGGGTAGGTAAATTAGTATGGAGTTGTTGGCCTAGTCTACAAACGATATAAAAATAGTTAACAGTCAATCAAATCCGTAAACCGTTTATTAGGGTCCCTGAGACCATGTTCTATGTAACTAATAGGACAACCGTCATAGACAAGGAAAACCGTTTTGTACGGTTTTCCTAGGACGGTTTTTAATTCTATTAACCGTTTGGTATATCATTGATAGTGTGTACTTATTTTAAACTTTGCATTGATAATTTCATCTCCGAATACGAGGTGTGTTTAATGTACTCAAATACTCGTTTATAGTGTATACGAAACACGTTTTGACATACCAATAAAATGGCCAGATGGCATTTGGTACAACTTGTTGCAATTGGGATCAATATACCTATTGGTAGTTACTCAAGTACTTTATACAAAGTACTGTGTGTTGGTCTATGATAGATAACATCTTTCGTAACCTTTTATAGATGCTATCAAGTAATGCCGATCGCAACACTCATTTTATACGCACGTGTTTGTGAAACAAATGACGACACCCAAAGCACTCTTCATCTTGCTACACAAAGGAACAGCCACGGAAAAGCGTGAAGTATGAGAGACTTAAGTTAGGAAATTCCTACCTACTAGTGTATTTCAACAGTCTAGTATTCTAGAATGCACTATGGTTTGTCGACAGGCCTTTGGCCAATTCTCTTCTGTAATACACCGTGAAATTGAGTGGTTGTTTTCCCGTGGCAGAACGATTTGCCTTTAGTAATACTATCGAATCATGCAAATTATTCCTTGAAAAAAATATTTTTTTTTCGAATTTTTAAAATAATAATTAGATTTAAAATTTTCCAACTCGAAAACGAGAGAAACGATCGTTGTTTTTTTTATGTGACGTATTCAGGTACTGCTTGCCGCATGAAATCGATGTTTAAATCTAAAGAAGCTCTACGCCCTAAGTAATAAAGTGGTTCGAACGCACTTTAAAGTTTTGGTTATACCTTTCGTAAAACCGGCATTTATTGATTTTAATAAAAAATAACTGCCCAAATCTATTGTGCTACTAAGGTAGAGTCATTTTGCTGCGGGAAAACAACCACTAAAATTTCACGATGTATATTGAGCCTAGACAAAGAAATCAGATGAGTAAACTGACTAAGGCTAAGACAATCCACATTATCAGTTCCCATTCATCACACATAAACCTTGTTGTTATACATTTGTAAATTAAGCAAAGTCTGTCTTAGACCTAAGAAATTTTCTTAATTTAAATTGTAGTATAACCACTATGGCACTCTTTCGAATTCGCTAGAAATATTCAAAATATTCCATAATAAAGTCTGTTGTAATATTAACCGCACAAAGAGCTTTAAAAATAAATATTACAGGTCTATTTTTTGCTTCAATTGCTTATCAGTTCATTGAATATTTCCATTCGATTGGTCGATATCAATGTCTTCCATCACAGACCTTGTGATGTTTTGATCTGTGCTACTGCAAATAAATGAAACGGAAACTGTTAATTTTACTACTTAACCTACTACGAATCAATCACGCAACAAATAACTGATCGATTTTATGAGATAACTTGAAACATTGAATTATGGTAATTTCGAGACCCCCTCTTGGATGAACGAAGAGAATAATATTTATTTATCAACTAACAGAAAAGTAGATGAAAATAATAATGCGATTGTACAGATAAATATGTTAGAAAACTGAATATATCTAAATATTTATTATGTTTTTAAGTAATTTGCTCCTGATATTTCGCGCCTTGATCACGGATCAATTAAAAAACGATACAACATGGTAAATATTCCGGACATATTCAGTTTCCTAATGTAACCATGACAGTTTAAAGGTATATAAAGAGAAATAGGTGTCATCTTATATATAGTAAATAAACAACAAGTAGTTATATGGTATATCTCCAGACGCAATATGACATCGTGTATACCTACTGTTGGAAGATACGAGTATCCTCGTAATGGTGTCATGGCGAAAATAAGATTTATCGCCAACCAGCATTCTCTGTACAGTCAACATCAGAATAATGAAGTAACCGTTCATATTCAGAGCTCGAGATTTTGTTGGCAGAACTCTGGCAATTTCCAAATACTTGCAACGAGTGAGAGTAATCTGCTTTTCTTCAAGGCAATAATCTTGTTTTTATTGGAAGCTCCCAAAATATTACAGCGCACAGCAGGATACTTTTGAAACTACACAAATTAATAACATTTTGTAATAAGGTTATATGTATTTGGCAGTCATGTTTTGAACGACTTCAGAATTCGGTGTTGAAAATCGCAGGTGAAGCATTTATGTTGATGACAGTACTATTCTATTCGGTATCTTCTAGGTAGCTATCAAGTTACATTGTTGTACTTACAAGTAGTGTTTATTTGCTGACAGGTATTGTAAGACACCTCTTATGTTGCATGAATATCGAACTAACACTGACTGATCTTTGGAATAACCTATCTAGTTCATCATATCACCTGTAATTTTCTCGAACATTATAATAGATTTTTATGATCTTTAACGTTATTTCGAAATCAAGCTCTACATTCGTTTAATTACACTCTGCATTTAAAAATCTACACTAGTTCGAGCAAATATCAGCGTTACAATTTAATCTACTAGTACACGATAAACATTTTAGGAATGATAGTAATATTAGTTTTATGCAAACAACTAATCTTATCAGATTAGTCTATTATTGTTATGCAAAATTAATATAACTTACTAGCACTGTTAACTAAGCAATATTCAATAACAGTGAAACTTATTATCAGAAAAACGATCTTATTGCAGCTATACCTATAATTTTTGAATCATTAAGAACATCCACATCTACGAAGAAATTCTTAGGTTGTGCAGTCAACTACCCCGCACTTGACCAGAATGGTTAACTAAGGCCTTATCGCCCTAGTTCAGGGTAGGCCCGTGTCCCAGCAGCGGGAACGTATATGGGCTGATGATAGTGGTGATGATGAAAGAATATTTACATTAAAATTAAAATTGGATAAATTCACATTCATGCCTGACTGGACGGGGACTCGAACCCACGATGTTGAGGTTACGCGCCTCACGTACTACCAATTATACTATCCAGGCGTTACGTCATGTATGAGAATTTTTCCGTCACTTTACCCGTTGGCCACGGGTGGCGCCCCATTGAACATTTCTTTACACAAATGTTTTTTCAGAAATGGTAGCACCTGGCAACATTAGAGCTCTGTGTAGCACCATTTAAAAATAGAAAATTTACATTTTACATTTGTTTTGCATCCATATTTATGCGTTGTTTCGGTTAATTCACCAGTTGCATTACTAACTGCAAGGTTGCAGACACCAAAACACGTCCCAAGTTAATGACGGTGATAAATGCCGACGCCGAGCGATGCGTAATAATAGTACAGGTTTGGTAAAAAATCCTTACACATATTGTAAATGCGACACTGTTTGTTTGTTTGTTTTATTTATTCGTACGTTATCCACTCAATACATCTTTATTTTTTACACAGTTAAGATTTTGGAGAAATACTTTATTAGGATAAGCTTTCATCTCGGGAGAATTTAGATAATTTGCGAAACACTTATTTCGTTTATACCTAGATGGCGCTAAATGCACAAGACACTATTCGAAGTTGAGTCTTTTTTCAATAGCATGAGAAAAAAATGTGTCAGGAGAATTTTACACGGGCGAAGCAGCGGATAAAAGCTAGTTACGTTAATAATCTGAAATGAGACGAGTTCGATGATAAACCGGCGCCTTTTCGCACTGAGGTCAACAAGATGAATTGGTCAAGAGTAAGTTGCCCTGAACCTTTAGTAAGGCTTTAATGAGGCTGTTGAAAGATTCTTGAAACCTGTAGTCGTTGTCATAATTCAGTGAGGTCCAGGTGCAGTGAGACCAAGGCAGAGTCGCCTTGGTAATTTAATGGACATCACTGAATTAATCTGATACATTATACCAAATATTGTATGCATCTAGAGTATTTAACTGCCTTGTTGGTCTATTGGTAGCAAGCGCTGCGTAAGGACCGAGAGGTCCCCGGTTCGAGTCCGGGGTCGGGAAAAATTTGTGTGAGTTTTTCTGTAAAGAAATCACTCAGCCCGGAGTTAGGAAGTTGGCGGTTGAACGCCCGTGCCTTGGAAATTACGTTAAGCCGGTGGTCCTGCGCCCGATCTCTCATCGGCCATGTCGGATTTTCGTCTCACCGAATTATGAGAGTAAGGGAATGGAGAGTGCACTTGTGTTTGCGCGCACACTTGTGCACTATAATATGTCTTGCGCACTTGGCTGATCTTAATTCAGATCGGCCGCCATGGCTGAAATCAGTCGGACGCCTCATTTATTTTAGCTCTTCACCGTCACCCAAAAATCTGTCGACACATTTTTTATTTCGAAGCTAGTTAGGTTTTTTCTGAAGACTTCAACTGATTTTCGGGGACAAACAACCTTACTTACATTTGTAATTAATTACCTTATCTTGATCATGCATTCTCAGATGATTCCCAAAGATAATTCCTTAGGGTTGGTCCATGGTACATAAAGCTCCCTAGTACATACTTTATAGGCACAAGTTTTAAAGTAAACGTACCTGGGTGAATTTCCCGACACCAAATCGTAAACGGCACGGCTGAAACTGCTAGTGCAGGATGGCACTTTTAACTTGTAATATTTTTTTTTAGATAAAAGGTGTTGTCTCCTATAGGTGACTATAAATATTTTTAAATTATGGTTATCGCTAATTAGGTAAAAAAAATCTTAAACCCCCAATTGTATCATATCGGTGACGCGGCACAATTTGTTTTTCAGTATACTTTTAATCATATTTTAAAAACAGTTGATTTTTTAGGGATTTACCTTTTTTTATTTAAATCCTTAATAATGACAGTACCTTATTGCGGAAAGTACAATACAAAATCTGTTATATTTAATGAATGGTAAGTACAAATTCACGTGTCCAAATGAGATATGTCATCGCGGTGAATTTTCGTTGTACGCGAATATCTAGGCATCGAAAAACACTAGCTTCTTGCCACTGCGCAGTAAATCTGCGCATCAGTGCCGCCTAAGCGCTTAACGTAAGAGGACGTGTGTTGCTGTTTGCAGTTCCCGCCAAAAACGTAAGTAAGTCGGTTTCGGTGACTGCGTACCGTTTTTTTTGTCATTCACGTGAATGGATATAAGTTGTGATCCAATCATTCGGTATGTCTATAAAATCTATGTACTATTACTAAATGTCGCTCAATTAAGTAGGTCGTATCAATTTATTTCTTTTATTTTATATTTTCCTTGTTGTGCTTATTTTTATGGGCTGTATATAATATCGGTGACCTCATTTCGGTGAATTCGGTGACCTAAATTGACCACCGGAATGAGAAAAAATATAATTCCAGTGACTTTTTTTCATTTCGGTGAGAATTTGGTAATTTCGGTGATTATTATCTTCATTTCGGTGATTTCTTTTGTCATTCCGGTGTCAAATTACTTCATTTCGGTGAATAAAGACCTTAATTTATTTTGTTACATTGTAATTTCGAAAGGAATATATTTTTATTTTTATTGTTGATAATTACAATATATTTGTTGATTTATTCTTACATGTTCCCAAATGAATTTCAGATTAAATTATTAAAATCTATGTCCTATTACTATCTATCATCCAAAAGGATTTTCCGAATTATTCCCGTTCCCGTGAGAATTTCGGGAATTCCTTTCTTAATGCACCTCTACGGTACCTAAACTACGTCCTTACCAAATTTCAAGTGCCTACGTTTAGCCGTTTTAGACTGTGCATCGATATGTCAGTCAGTGATTCTTCTTTTATGACTCTGGATTAAAGTAATAACAGATTAACTTGAAATGTTTGTCAACAGCATCTAAAGTCAAATGATGAAGTTCAAAATGGTAAGTTATTCTTCTTCTTCTTCTTTACGTGTCGATGGCAAAACACTTAAAATTATTTTGGATAATTCCGCCACCGGACCGCGGTTGTTGACCCTTCTATCAGCTCAATTTGTGTACAGGAGTCGGGACAGGCGGGGCATGAAGTGAGGTGAGCCATGGACAATGGTGAGAGACCACATAGGCACGCGATATCCTCCTGTCCAGGAAACCCCTACCTAAACATATTATCTTTGCATTGGCCAACCTGGCTACGGAGTCTGTCCAGGGACCTTCAGGTTAACCATGGCAAATCGTGTCCTGTTGGAAGGCTTTCTGAAGGTAGAACCAAGGGGACGGGTGGAGCAAACGTGTTAGACCAGAGGTTAAGACGAGCAGAAGGTGGATCTGTGTCAAGATTCGGTACTTTCTAAATCTAAATATAAAGCTATGCCGACTTTAATTTCTGTGGTTGTCCCTGCCATGTTATATTTAGTCTGAGAGTGTCTGAACTCTAAGGCTGAAGTGAGGTTTATTTCTATGTTTTCACAGGATTGTGTTTGTGATATGAGCGCCAGGTCATCGGCAACATGGTCGGTCTTTTGTGTAGATGTTGAAAAGTAGTGATTCCAACAAAACGGTCATACCGTTTTTTTGGGATCGCCATCTGCTTATTTCTTCAGACAAATGGACCTGAAAGCTACGGTTGCGGAGCAGCTCACCAAGTATTTTTATAAATTTCTAGTCATTGACCATCGAGTAGACTTTCCACAAGAGACGCTTCAGGTTCACTGTATCATAAGCTGCTGTCAGATCCACGCATACAGCGCTGTAATCATTCCCATTTCAAAACTATCCTCTTTGTGTTATTTATTTTGGTTCACAAAACAGAATAACATCAGTGTAGCTTCTGAATTACAAATACAAATCTTATGGACTAGACGTTTATGATAAAATGGCATGTGTTGGGTGAGGTTTAACGTCTGGTTACAACATGATTTTTTAGGTCTGAATCCTACCTGTTCTGGAATTAAGTGCTGATCTAATAGGTGATAGGCGGTTAAGCAAAAGTCGTTGAGGTAATTTGTATGTGTGACTGAGCAAGGATAATGGGCGGAAGGTTTTTAGGGTCATCTAGAACTTTTCCCGGTTTTGGAATGGCAATATCAAGATCCATAGACGTGATAATTTCGCAGATTGTAGACAATCATTGAACTTCGGTTGTAACCAGCAAATAGTCATAGGATCCAAGTTTTTAAGTTGTTCTGTGGAAATGTTATCAACACTCGATGCTTTACCAGATTTCAATTATCTAACACTAAAAAAAGGCTGGCTCAGTAAATTCTCTTTCGGAAGGCATTGTACAAGTTGAATTCTGGGAAGGCGAGTGTACGATTTCTTATTCAGCAACAGTTGATGAGCAATTTTGTTTGCAGTAACTTTACTTGGAACTTTGGAGGAGAGGGCTCACCGGTCCATTTACGGATTGTGGTCTAGGCCTTTTTACTATTGTGGGTCATGTCAATGCTGGTGACTGTATTAATCCATTTGGTTCGCTGGTTTGCATGGATAGACAGCATTAAGATTTCACAAGCATCACATGTGTCTTGTGAAAATGGATCGGCATTATAGGCGGATTCATAATTTTTAAACGGCGCAGATGACTCTTGAGTCAAACCCAGGACGTTGGAAGTACGACAGCCTCTTGGGATATGTTGGCACGACGATTTCCAGATGATACCTACGAATCGTTCGTAGTTCGGTAATGAAGCTAGCTTTATAATGGCTTTGTCAATTGTTTAACGAATTATTGCACTACTGCATATTGCACTTAATCGGTCTATGTAAGGTTAGGGGTATTGATTGGCAGATGGACTTTATGCATTGAGAGCTGAATCTGGAACTGACAAAGATCAAGACTGGGTTGTATCCACGTTTCCATCGACCACTGTTAAACGATTAACGGAGATGCATTTTTATTGATAAGGCCGAAGTTATAATTTTAGTAAGAAAAAAATCTGTTACTGTGTGATGAATACACTCTTCAAAACGTAGGTTGTAGGCTGTATACTTGGTAACAGTTTACTTTTTTTCGGTGACTACATAAGTAATTTCATTTCGGTGTATTGCGTTTCTCATTTCGGTGATGAGAAGTTTCATTTCGGTGAACTCTTCTTTCATTTCGGTGACACCAAAATTTCAAAGTACTATATCTCTTAAGTATATGAATTTAATTTAATGTCGTGTTAAAATTAATTATAACGATAGCGTAAATAACAATTCTACATGGTCGTATTTTCAAAAAAGTAACAAATAAAAAAGTTCACCGAAATGTTACAAAATATGGACTTGTTGAAATTGACCCACCTACTCCACATGGTACATTTCCAGTACCAGTTTTAAGGTGATCGCGGTTCTTATAAGAAATATCAGGTATTTTTTTTAGCGATGCCATCTCATTTTGGGCAGCAGGTTCCGCCCAAGTCATTACGAGGTCTGTGGCATTGACACAGAATTGTGTCAAGTTCACATACGAACAGGTTGTCTGCATATATCATGTGTTATGTAATTGATGCTGTATAATATATAAATTTTTTTTTCTCTTTCGATTTTTCGCCGGAGACCAGGAGTTTACCAAGTAGGGATTTACTTTGTACTGTACGTGTTTTTTTCATGGCAATGCAATAGACCTACTTTAACTTAAGTAGTACGAAAATCTGGGGGCTTAGACAAAGTAACAATATCGAAACGATAACGAAGTTCGAAAAGAACTAAATGTATGAGATTGACCACGTGATTTATCGCGTCTAATTTCAATCCCATACATCTTCGAAATAAAAATGTATTTTTGTGTTGGATAGACGCTTTAAGCTATATAAAATCACACTGCAACCAATACGAACAAAGAAAGATGGAAATTGTTAAAAAACGGGGGGAAACGCGGACGAAGTCGCTGGCACAGGTAGTTAATTAAAAACGAACTATTTAAGTTAGTTATAAACGAAAACTAGGCATAATTAGAAACCAAAACTTTTTAATAAAACATGGAAGAAATAAAGTATAGGTACAAGGCTGTAAGCGGAAAACAAGTGTATAATACAAAAAATATGTATAGTATTTAGTTGCAAGTCAAAAATCGCAACCACAAAAACGGTTTTGGAGCGTGTGAGCAAAAATATTACTTATTTAAGTTAATAAGTAACATTCATAACAGCAGTTACAAAATGTTAAGAACTCTACCGTGACGCGTTATCTTTTCGAAAGTAAAATTTTCAAGGTGACCATTACTTACTGACTGCCTTAAGAGTTCATTTATATTGAGAGTAAAATTGTTTTGCCTGTGGTCAAGGGCCTTGAACAACAACTACTATGAAACCGATTCGCCTTCATTCGATGCTATTGTTCAGTATGTACCCTTTCACTATTGTTCTATGGTGTTGAGTTTACCCATCAGTTTTATTTCTAGGAAAATTCTGCGATCTAATAGTAATTATAGCTTATCCCAGTACTCATGGGCCTTGATATTCGATCCAATCGATAGAAAACAGTAAAGTTTGACGGAATCGGTTAGTGAGAGAGATCGGTCTCTCTCATATATTTTATACTTCTTAATATTTTATTCAATGCAAATTTCCGTTTTTATTCGTTGATACATTTTCCGTCATAATTTTTTTTATGTTTTATTTACAGCTAATTAACTCTACATAAAACATAAAAATAAACAGTCGTAAAACTAAATTAATCAAATTGATTAATAAAAATTCCACGTATAACCTTCATTTTAAAGGTCTGCATAATAAATTGAGACGAAAATATATTTTTTAATACGTTATTTAGTTGAGCGTCGATGGTTCAGTGGTTGAGGCTGTTCCCTTCCATGGTAAAGGTCGCCAGTTCAAAGCTCGCCACGACCAACATGCCTAAACTGACTCGTAAAGACCGAGTGGTCTAGGGCTCAACTTCTGGGTCGGCAAATTTGTCTAAGTGAAATGAAATAAAAAAAAATTGTCACTCATGAAATTGTAGGCCTTGACCTTACAACTTTAAGAATTATTTAGAATGTATTAAACAGTATTATGTATAACTGTTAACATACAAGTATTATTTAGTTACACACCTACACAAACATCAATAAAACGTTTAGTAAAATCGTGCACACGCTTTATTGTCTGATGTTCAACCTCATTATACCATGTAAATGACCCGTATAGTACAAGAACCCACGCGTTATTCTGAAGGTATTTGATGAAGCTAAATTAAATAAAATTTTATAGAGTTCGTAATGTATGAGCGTTAAAAATATTAGCTATTCAATTTGATTTGTTTTTCGTACAATACCAATGACCCACCCTTGCTTCGATTCGGGTTTAAATACATAAAAAACCTCCTCTTGAATCCCTCTATATAGAAAAAACCCCATCAAAATCCGTTGTGTCTTTTAAAGATATAAGCATAGATACATACATACATACTAACAGACGCAGAAAGCGACTTTGCTTTATACTTACTATATGTAGTCATATTGACCTTGAACGCCGTACAAGTTATTATTTTACAGTACCTACTGACCTTAAATATAAATAAAGTTTATCCGGTTATATTTTAAGGGAAACCATCGCTAGCACGATTCTACCATATAAATAGGTTCTTACTTAAATTTTGTTTATTTTGCAATAAAAACTACAGAATTGAACGACGGGATCTTAGACTATTTAGTAGTTTTTGTACCTGACAAATGATGTGATCTGCACGACCTGAGTGACTTAGCTGAACTAACATAGTTGAGTGACTTCTTGCATATATTTTTTTAAGAGGCTAATGACCTTTGATTACCTACACGATTCCGATAACGAAAACAAAAGATTTCTCTTTCACGCCCTTAAATTAGTCGGCTTTTGAATCTAGTAAGATTCGAATTTATTTTTTTTATAATCTCATTCACCCTGAAAGCCTGCTTGAATGCAGTTTTACGACCGTTTGCCGACCCGGGAAAACATGAGCTGGAAGGGCATTCTATGCCTTAATGACACGTGGCAGAAAAGAGGAACCAAACCTCTTGGTCCGAGCCACCAGCGCCCGCCTTGTATGTGGATGGCAGCGCTGTCCAGCACGTGTCGTTCGGGATTGCTTCCAACCGCAGCCGACAGCCGCTCACCACACAAACATCCCGAAGACTCCACCACACTCGCTCAACTACTCGCGACACCTAACACTGCAAAACGTCCATTGTACCGTCCGACCCCGCCGGCGGGGTTCTAGTACGCCGCGAACCCGCCACTCAGCTTCCGCGTCTCTCCTCACTGCTCGATACCAGAAAGTGCCAGGTCGTTTCTTTCCCCAAACTTACGTCCGCATTAGGGACCGCCCAACGACGAGATTGAGCCTCCTTAGGGGGCACCCTCAGACAAACCTCGTTTAATTTAAAAAACAAAACTGTTGCAAACGGTCGCAAATAAGCGGTTGGCGGTATGGGCCTCATCGTGAGGCCCATGTCCGATATCGACTTTTTGTCGAAGAAAAAAGGAACGTCCTTCAAAAATTCGGTCAAATATATCAAAAAATCAAATTGGCGTCTATCGGTCCTACAAAAAGTCCGAAGACTCCGAAGTAAGCGGACAGCCTAAGCGTAGATATTGAACTGTGACCGATACGCCTATGTACTGTTGACTGTAGATATGTCACCGTAAAATTGCAAATAAGGATACATTGCAATCTATCTCGCGAGATTGTGAACTGTCGAATAATTGTGAACCATAACATGATGCTTACAATTTATCGTGTGATTATTCATCTGATTGCAATCTATCGAAGTGAAACTGATAAATTGCGATCTTAAATATGTCACTTGTCAATGATGTCAATGCCTGATTGGTCAGTTATAGGCAAAGCCTATAGCCGACCAATCAGGGACAGCCTTAGGACAGCCGTCCGAAGGCTGTCCCTGATTGGTCGGCCTTAAAGTCAACCGTGAACTATAGTTCACAATTATTCGACAGTTCACAATCTCGCGAGATAGATTGCAATCTATCCTTATTTGCAATTTCACGGTGACAGATACACTCTATTCTATTCAGCTCAGCGTAAAGAAATCTATTGCATTTTGGGTTGGACCTAGTCTATGCCTTATATACAGAATTTTGCGGATAAATTAAAGCGTGTGTGAAATAATTTTTCAAACAATGATTTATTAAACCTAATTGATTTAACAGTTCTAATTCAAATATGATGCAATATTCAAAAATAAATATGTAGGTCAATACCATAGATACCAATCAATACTAATATTATCAAGGCCTACCAGGTTCCTTCGCAGCTTTATAGCGTAAAATTATTTTGCATCCATTGCTTATTATATACGAAAGCTCCATCTCGAAGATGCGATCGACGCGCAATGTTTGACAAAGCTTGATTGGTCCTGCTTTATCTCAACGCCCTCAATGTATTATGCATGAGATAACATAACGTTGCGACACACAAGTTCTAATGTTAGGTGTTCATAATAAAAAAATACCAGTAAGGTACCAATGTATGACTAATAATTCGTTCACAAATGAATTCAAAAAATTTAACTACTAGGCCCTAATAAACTTACATACATATTTGCAAGTTCCATAAAAACTGGTTAAAATTAAAAAATTGCAATGAATGTAATATATAAAAAAAGCATAAGCTTAAAAAATCTTAGCTTTTATATTGTCTTAGAACACCACTTTGTTTATCACTGGTGATGCGACTTTATCTGCGTAATATCGTCAATATTATAAAAATATGATTACGTATTCATTTAGCAATAATTTTAATCGAGACACCATGTATTTCGTAGTTATAAACACAATTTTCCACCACAGTTCAAAATGTAGAGCTACTTAAAGCTCTATGTTTCGGAGTTCGCTGGCGACCATCATTGGTGTAACCCAGATGAAAAGTCGGGCAATAAGTAGCAAAGTATTTGTTATTTCGTTTATCACGTGTAGATCCATATTTAAAATAAAAAAGTACCAGTAATCGACGAGCATGCATGAAGAGGTTGATGGATGTGTGCCAGGACCGAAGCACATGGCAGGAAGTGATCTCTGCCTACCCCTTTGGGAAATGTCATGATTTTATGTATATATGTAGATATTAATTAGCTTTACATGTAATAGAACACGAAAGTCTAATATCATTCTCAACAAGAGTTGCTGTGTGATGTTGCACTGTGTCGGAACAGGCAACAGTCGTTTAACGAATGTGTGTCATACGCTGATAACATTCTTCACAGTAATTTGGAATGGGAAATGTTGTTTTATTTACTTTATATTAATTGGGGGTAAAGTTCGTCAAAGATTTCAATCACCGATAATAAGTTCTTTATCAAAATTAAAATTAACGGCCTGTCGTTTGCAGGACTGCTAGCTCTGAAAGATCGTTCTACTGATTGCCACCATTTTTGGTGAACTCTTTCATTTTACAAGTCTATAAGGTCAATAAATAGTTCAGTTCACTTGTGAAGTTAAACTAAACCGTTATTGAAACTGATAAAAAGTTGCCAGAATTTAGAAATTGAAGATATTTTTCAAAAATATATATTTGAACTCGTCTGGTACAAAGACTCCTTTTATTTTTTTATCACATCTATCAACCGAATAACTACTGAAAAGACAATGAAAAACTTGACAATTGAAACGACGCATAAATGGAGCCTTACATGGGAGTTTCAAATTTGGGACTTAGTTAAACGGCAAATCAACGTTCAAATATCTAATTTAAGATTCAGAATTCTGCCTACATCATATTTGAAGTATCAATTTTATTTCGTTATTTTGTAAATTCATAACGAAGAACATAAGACTGGCTCGGTGAAACACTGGTCAGTGACCAAGGTTCACTACCTACGGTATTTAGAGTCGTGAGTTCGATTCCATTCTGAACAAATATTCTGATGAACATCGGTGTTTGTTTCGCGTAGTACGTATATAAAACAAAGTCGCTTTCTATGTCCCTATATCCCTATGTATGCTTAAATCTTTAAAAATGCGCAACGGATTTTGATGCGGTTTTTTTATAGATAAAGGGATTCAAGAGGAAGGTTTTTATGTAAAATTCACCCGAATCGAAGCGAGAGCAGGTCACTAGTTTATTTATAGTCATCATCTAAGTGGGGTCGGCGCAACATGTATACTTATACATACATACATAAAATCACGCCTTTTCCCAGAGGGTAGGGTTATCACTTCCAGCAATCCATTTTTCATCTCTGTGGGAAACGTGACGTGACGGGTTGTGGACCACGTCGCCGCCATTCTGCCATGTGCATTGTTTTAACAAGGTCATTGCGTTCCAACGAGTAGCAAGGATATATGACGGGGGAAGGAAAAGGGGAGGAAGGATACTATCGCCTCGGATGATTTGGACTGACTCGATAGTAGCTCGAGGAGCCG
Organism: Maruca vitrata; assembly: GCA_039566165.1. Classification (NCBI taxonomy): domain Eukaryota; kingdom Metazoa; phylum Arthropoda; class Insecta; order Lepidoptera; family Crambidae; genus Maruca; species Maruca vitrata. The sequence goes on along the minus strand of CM076914.1, from coordinate 15,129,044 downwards.
GGGTCCGTATACCGTTCACCAACCACCGGACGGATATCCCCTGACTGTATACTGCTTATTTATAATATTTTGTATTTATGTTGTCAGGGGGTTTATAACAACTTCTAGACTTCAAGCAGAACAGGTCGAAGACGTAAGCATTCACAGTCCATCGACGAACGCAAAAGTGCAGCTATGCAACCGTCCGTTGCGCAAGACGTTGCATGCATGGACAACGCATTATTTCCTACATTTGATGCCCGCAATTATGCATATAAGCCGGTGCATTGGAACCTTGGTCACTTGTGAAGCCATATCGTAAATGGGGAACATACATGAACAATATTTGGAATTGTATTTTTGTTCTGTGTAGTAAAATTCTGTATAATAGGGTTTACTATCTGTCTAGACAGCGAATCCCGAGGCAGGTAAACAAATTAAAAGACACAGGAAGGAAGTGTATTACATAATTTTATCTGTTCCATACAGGAAAACAGATTTGTTAATAGAATTTGTCTATATTCATAGAAAAAATATATTTAGAAACTACGTAAAACACAAGTGGGTGTTAGTTTTAACTTTACTTTGATTTGCACTAAATCTATTCACACTAATAACTCGAGGAACCTGGGGAAAAAGAAATACGTAGAGTTCACTTGCGACCATAATTAGTGCAACTCAGTCGAAACATCAAGCAGTAAGTACCCATGTGTTTCCTACTGTTTTTTATCGCGTGTAGACTCGTAATAAATGTCATTATGTATATGTCATGTATGGCCAGTTCAGCTCGTCCAATTTAAAGGTTAAACAAAAGGCGCTCTATTGTGATTAGACTTGCATCAAGGATCACGGTCACACGTAATACGATATGGTAGATAGCGCATACTGTGTATAATGTAGCAAGGAAGGCCGCACGTTATATGTTACATATGGAAATAAAAGTTGACGTGGCATACCAATCATTTGGTCGCAAATGAGAAATTTCCTGCGATCTCAGACTGAGCGGATGGCAACAGTTCACCGGGCTTATAAGCCAACAACATTGTCACTTTGCTTCAGTATAATGTTTTTGAATTTAAGCAATGACTATTCTCAATATAATTTATGAGTAATATAATTTATTATTAATGAACGACTTTACATAATTAAATAGAAAAGAAGAATATTTACATATTTAATTTACTGTATTACTTAACACTATCGGCACCAACAAATAGGCGTGTTCTGTGACAGGATACAATACTTTATTTATTTATTTAAGCATATAAAGACTCATCATTCTCCTACTGTTGTCCTACGCTAAGTGTGGTCGGCGCAACCAGTGTACTTCTTCCACTCAACACAACAAATTCAAAAGGCAAATTTTTGTAAAAGATGCTATGAAGTATCTCGCTGGATTCCCATGTGTCCATGGGAATCCAGCGAGATACTTCATAGCATCTTTTACAAAAAAAAATTAAACTTATGATAATTATTAAGTATAAAGTATAATGTTTTAAATTACTGTAAACTGTTAACGAATATAATAAAGTTTAATGTTAGTCATAAAAATCATGAAGGAAGAAGAATCGCGGTATTTACATAAGGTAAACGTTAGCTTAGATAAATTGTTTGCTATACTAAGTGAGGACAATGCAGTGATGTGGTCTAGGTAAATAAGCAATGAATTCTAAACACACTCTTCTTTCAATACCGTATTGAAATAGTAGTCTATGTTATATGTATGGATATCTAATTACTCGACATAGCTCATCGTATCAGCAAGCTGAAGTGGCAGTGGGCTGGCCACATCAGCCGTAGAACCAACAACCACTGGGGTAGATGAGTTCTAGAGTGGAGACCGCGTCTCGGCAAACATAGTGTAGGACGCCCTCAGGCCAGGTGGAGTGACGATCTGCGTAGGACGGCTGGTAGGAGCTGGAGGCGAGTAGCCGAAGAACGTCAGAAGTGGCGTGCATTTGGGGAGGCCTATGTCCAGCAGTGGACATAGTGGAGTAGAAATGGGCTGATGATGATGATGATGATCTAATTACTAGCTACATAAGAACAAAGTTTTAAAAAAATGGAATTCTTGGAAAAAAACTCGCAGATCACATATTTCGATTATATATTTTTTTTAAATAGGCTAACAAGATGTTCTCACTCCACCTGATGATAAAGCGGTATTGAGATCCACATACACATATGGACCATATTGAGGTTGTGCACTCACCCTGAAGGCCTGCTTAAATGCCGTTTCACGCATTTTGATATAATAAATAATAAATTATCGTTTATCGCATACATTTTTTAAACATTTTGGGTGGGAATCGAACTCACGACTTCCGACGTAAGAGATAGGGACACACTATCCAAATGCGCTACCAAGCTAGCCAGATTTCATCTGATATTGCCGAATGTATGTAAATCCGTTCAGCTGTTTGACCATGAAGAGACGTCAAACAGAAGGAGAGACAGACCAGTCTGTCGTTTATATTTTAAGGCCACACATTTGCATTATACGTATTTAAGTAATACATAACCTAAAAATGGATGTGAATGGAAGTTCTTGCGCTAATAAAATACAATAACATAAGTGTAGTTTGTTATAAGAGCAACCACAATTCTTTATCATTATTATCAGGGTGATCAGGTCAGGAGTCAACCACGCTGGCCAAGTGCGGGTTGGTCGACTACACAACCTAAGAATTTCTTCACAGGTGTGCAGGTTTCCTGGCGATGTTTTACTTCAACGTGAGCGTCGCTAGTCGTACATATGAATTTCAAATTTGAAACGTGTACGTGGCGGGGTTTGAACTGGCGACCTCTCGCTTGGCAAGCAACGACCTTAACCACTCGGCCATCGAGCTTTTTATACACAATTCTTATTAAGTCAAATAAGAATTTAGTAAAAAGACTTTTGATGTACCTAGCTTTTACAACATAACTAGGAAAATGTAATCACTGTACCTACAAACTAAATTTATAGTAACTTTATGGAAGGATGTGTCGATAGGACATCGAAAACTGACTAATATCAGTGTGCCTTATCAAGGAAGGACCTATATTTGAGTGGCCAAAGGTCGAAGTCTGACATTTTATTATATTAATTATTTTCATTGTTATTAATCAAAAATTAGTTTGTTAATTATTTCCTATCAATTAAATATGTACTTAACACGGAATCTTCTATATATTAGATTACGGTTTTCTTGGATGGGAGGGTTTTGGTATAAAAGGTTCAGTTTGATTTCATCATCATCATCAGCCCATATACGTCCCCACAGCTGGGGCACGGGCCTACCCTAAACTAGGGCGATAAGGCCTTAGTCGACCACACTGGCCAAGTGCAGTTTGATTTGTTCGTGTTTTATTTGTACATATGTATGTACAAATTATTTTTATCGCACATAATGTATTTACATAATGTACAATAAAAATAATACCTATACCCATTGTTGGTTATCCTCAATTGACAAAACAATGTTTACAGTTAACGTTATGTCAACCGCAGAACTTAATTATATGTGCAATCTCATCAACTGTAAAGCAATTCATTCCATATCTAATATTATAAACGCGGATATTTAACTCTATGTTTCTCGGTTTAACTTCAAAACTAGTAAACCGATTTAAATAAAACTTAGTCTAGAGTCTGAGAAAGGACATAGTATAGTGATAGGTTTTTTACTACACCGACTGCATTGTAAGTTAGTGTTTAGCGCGATAAACAACAAGCGCCAGCGAACGGAATCTCGAACGGAAAGCTGGTTACATATAAATCCGACATAACCAAAAATAGATCAAACCATGACGAACGGCTTGAACTAATTAAAGATATCAAGCAGTTAGTTTCCTCCTAAAGAAGACACAGCCCTGGACAGTCAGACAGTTATAGGGTTTCGAAATAATAACATTGACTGGCTCGGTGGAACAATGGTTAGTGACCCTGGCTGGCGGTTCCAAGAGTCGTGGGTTCGATTCCCACTCGGGACAAATATTTGTGTGATGAACATGTATATCAGTCTCTGACGCCCATAGTACAAGCTCTGCTTAGTTTGGGGTCAGACGACCGTGTGTGGAAATGTCCCAGATATTTATTTATTTATTTAACTAAGTGAGAGTGAGTGTAAACGTATAGGTAGAATATCCAGCCATACCTACTATAATAAAGTATAGATATATATATATTATCACGATTTTTAATGATGTGATACGAACAAAATACTGTTAAAAATATTCAATTGTCCAAGTACCTACCTTTGTCATAAAACTGTTAATTTGTTTCTACTACCTGGAATACTACGGAATGAAATACGGCGACTGACTGTGCTGCGAAATTGTGTAGGAAATGCTTACCTAGTCGTAAACATCTCAAACGTAACATTTAGTTGTATGAATGCAATCGCGAACCCATCAAAATGACTTAATTCATTCCTTTCACGTGGAGCTACTTTCAAACAATGGACATTGCATCGCATAAGTTCAAGTTATATAAAATGCTCTTCCTCATCCTGCTGTATGTATGCAGTGTGCATTTTTCATTAAAATACAACGCAATTACCTAACTTCTAAATACTTATTACCTATTTGATTGCAAACTGCACGCTCTGCAAAATGTGATTGCAATAATTGTAATAAGATACAAGATTCAATTATTTTTTATTGTATTGATACGTTATTAATACAAGAGATACCCAGGGCAACTCTGTGTATTGTAATATTATTATATGTTATTTGCGAGAACACAACACATTTGAAATAAAACTTTCACAATTTTACGGATTAAACACGCGTATATTCTAAACATTATTTAGAGACCCGACGTTTCGAACTCTTTACAGCACTCGCGGTCTCGGGCAAGACGGGTGTCTTTTTATTCCTGCGTATTGTGTATAGGTCAAATCCGAGAACGAAAAATAAGAGATCAAAGTTCTGTTCAAGAATCTATGCGAAACACATTTTTCAATATTTCTTTCTAATTAAATAGTCCGGCAGTAAATCAAAAGGTCGTCAAGAAACTCCCGTATTCATAGCTCAACCCAAATGGTAGATACATATATGGTCATGATTTAGAAATTGGTCCAGTGCGTGGAAGGTCAGGTGGTTATCGCTCCACAGTGTTGTGACCTAATTTGGTCAAACGCGGATATAAAGAGGGTCATAGCAAGTGCACCTTCTATGAATAGAGAAAGAAAGGCAATAGGAGAAAGACGTATTTTTATTTTTTACACAGATTTACACCCATGTATTTGTACGCGTGGATTTTAGATAGTATACAATACATCTTTGTCGATTATCATAGTCTATGATTATTCTGATATGTAAGCTCTATCATTGAGATGCTTCATCAAAATCCGTTCAGTAGTTTCTGCCTGAATAGGCTACAAACACACATACACACTTACAAACTGTCGCGTTTATAATATTAGTTAAATAAAATACACATACCTACATAAACATGAGATAAGTACGCTTAATGTTACCTGCGTGAAATCGATTCGATCGATATACAAACCGTAGTTTAATTTTTATACGTTACTTTTCCAGCACGTAGAATTTCTGTGATACGAATTATTTTTGTGTGTTATGCAAATAATGTAATATATCTATGTATTTATGCCAAATTTTAACGTGTAAATAAATGATATGCAAATTACACTGACACAAGACATGAATTATTATTAAGTATTTCATATTTCCTGAAAAAAAAACTTTTGCCATTTTATACGTCCCGTTTTCGTGTTTAATTTTTTTCGCTACGTAAGAAAAAAATAATGTTTGCAAGAGGTTTTGCATTTACCGACAATTACATAATAAACGTACATATAAGTTATCATTTTGAAATAGTTACTGATCATGTTAATATTGACAGAATATTTTTTTTATTAAATAATACCTAACTAATTTAAATAAGACGAAACATTCATAAAATTGGAAAATATTTCCCACAAAATAATAGTTGCTTTTTATTTTAAAAGAAATAATCTTGTTAGTTAATACTTCCTCCAAATAATATTTACAAACTCAACAAAAATATGGTCAAACCAAAAATTGCATAAGAACAAAATATTAGCGCCCGCACTATAAATAACAAGTTATCCAATGTCCCATTTCTCGCAAACAGGAAGTTGCAAGTTTACGTCACAGATAATTTAAAAAAAAAACACAGAAAAAAAAATCAATACTTCACCTTTTTGGTTCGAGGGTTTACAGTCCAGTCATATATTTGTTCACAGTCACAAATTAATGCCGTATATTGTATGGACGCGCGCGTGAGACCGCCGCGAGTTTGGGCCGCAAACTACAGTTCAGTTGGCCTCAGCGTGCGAGAGTGTACGTACGGACAGACACAAGCAGCGTAGGCCGGACTTTCTTCCTGATACAACGAACACTTCGCTAAAAATCGTCTAATACTTTTACTAGAAGGCGTAAGGAAAATGTATCGATAATGACTTATTGGACTCACGGCACTCTTCCACACTCCATCTTAGACAAATAAGAAGGAGTGAAATGTAATCCTGCCTAAGAAAATATTTTGTTTACGAGTTTTTAATTTAATATGTATATTTTTTTATTATCATTTCAGTTTTTTACAACATTAAATCCACGATTGGTATCTATAGACAAATAAACAAAGAGTTTTATAAAACAAACAAACAGAAGGATCAAACCAAAAATATCAAGAAAACGAATTCTTTTATAACTTCTATTATTTAAACTTTACTGGGAATCAAACCCTTGGAAGCTATAATATCTAGAAATGATGGTTAACAATTGTTGATTCATTTCTTTTCGTCGAACTTTCATGGCATCAATATCATCACACTGATTGTGTACTGGACCTAGAACTGATGTGATACGAATTTATTTTTGTGTGTTATGCAAATAATGTAATATATCTATGTATTTATGCCAAATTTTAACGTGTAAATAAATGAAATGCAAATAACACTCTGACACAAGACATGAATTATTATTATTTCATATTTCCTAAAAAAAAACTTTTGACATTTTACACAAAACGTAGTGATTATATTCTCTTTGTTTTAGACGTCCCGTTTGCAAGAGGTTTTGCATCCGTCCGTAAACGCTTTTCCGGATCATCAGTCGTGTTCTAGTAGGTACATTCAACTAGTGACGTAAAGACTAAGCTAGGAACGCTAGAATGCATTTGTCGAAAGCAATGAAAGTGACTCGATAGTTAACAGTGCGTTCACAACACGAACGTTTCAACAGCACGACCTCACACAGTGGTTTGCTATTTTACCGCAGTTAAAAAAATTTTTATTCAAACCGAGACTGTTTTACAAACGGGTAGACTTCCTCTATTAATTACAATAGCACCTGTATAATTGATGGTTAAACAAACTTACCTGAAGTGAAGTTTGACCGTAATTGTACGAGACGTTGCATCCGAAGAGATTTATGATATAACACTTGTAGTCCACTCTTCCATGTATCAGGCATCGAACACAATTTTAGAATACTGAAATAAAACTATTTAAAAGAAAAAAATGCTACCCATAGTCGACGGGAGCGCCATCTAGCGCCTCCCTAACGTACCCGTTAGCTGTCACGTTGACTTTTCTCATTCGTTTCAGAGCTAGTTTTGCAATATATATTGATAGGGGTCATTAGGGAAGGGTGGGAACTTATCATAAATCTCTTCGGATGCAACGTCTCGTACAATTACGGTCAAACTTCACTTCAGGTAAGTTTGTTTAACCATCAATTGTACTTCGACGTTGCATCCTCGAGATTTATGATATAACACTTGTAGATGTTCAGAACACAATATTTGCAAAATAATCATTTTTAATATTCATAATTGACATAAACTTAAATGTTTTAACATCTTAGTCTTAATCAGTCTTTATAATTTTCAATTAGGTAATAATTAGGTACCTTAGTAGTTAAAATTCACATAAACTTAATGTTTTTATTCTTAATCCTTACTAATCCTTACTAATATTATAAATCCGAAAGTAACTCTGTCTGTCTGTCTGTCTGTCTGTCTGTTACGCTTTCACGCATGGAGTACTGGACCGATTTAAATGAAATTTGGTACAGATATAGTCCAGAGGCTAGAAAAGGTTATAGGCTACTTTTTAACCGACTGCGCTATAAGGAAGTAATGTTTTACCCGTTAAACGTCTCTACGCGGACGAAGTCGTCACAGCCCAAACTATTGGACAGATCCAGATGAAATTTGGCATGCAGGTACTTTAATAAATTTAAAGCTTAGTCGAACAGGATATTGTAAAATTCCCACGGGAACGGGGGTAACAGGAAAAAAAAACTTTTGTATCAAAAAAATCTAAACCGCGTAAGATAGATGATTGAGATTTGGCATGCAGGTACCTTAATGGACGTAAAGCTTACTTGCAACGCGATATTACAAAATTCCCAGGGGAACGGGCGTTATTGGGAAACAACTTCTGTATGTTAAATCCTGTAGGACACGCGAACGAAGTCGCGGGCACAGCTAGTCAGTCTATATAATGTTATTAAATAATAATTAGGAATTTTAGTTTTAATAACATAAAATAATGTTTCAACTTCTTATTTTTAATCAGTCGTTCTAATTATCATTTCTTTGATGATTAGTTATTTTACTTATTAATTAATTAATTAACTATTGTACACAGCCTCTGCAAAAGCATTATGATTTTTATTTTCAAGAGGTCTGTTGTAAAATCGGTTGAACACTAATGAATCACCTGTCCAACCCGCAGTTTTCTTTATGATTTCTATTGAAAGACCCTGTCTTTTTGCTGCTGATGTTGAAGCATGTCTTACGCTGTGGGCTGTGAAAACTGAAGTATCCACCCCACTGTTAAAAAGTGTATTTTTAATCCAACGACTAATGGTAGAGCTTGTTGCATTGTGAATTGGTTTTTTAAAGGTTAGCAATAATCTTTCAGAATTAGGCATGTCTCTATAATTTTTAGTGAAATCTAAATATGCCAATAATGTTTTTGCAGGGCAAATTTCTATTTTATTCGGAAAAAAGGGAATGAACAATTGAGGTAGTGGCCGACCTGGAGCTGAAGTTTTAATCAAATCATCTATTATAATTTCAATGTATGAGGCATTAATCTTAATATTACCTACTCGGATTAGAGATAGTGTTTGTACTCTTTGTGCAGTTGACAATGCAAGCAAAGTTACTAATTTTTTAGTGATCAGTTCCAGGGATAGTTCCTCATTAGGATATAAATTATTCAGGTGATCCAGAACAATATTGGGATCCCATGTAGATGAATATTTTGGCAGACAAGGTTTGGTTCTATAAACACCTTTGAAAAATCTTAAAACTAAGTCATCCTCGCTGAATCTTTTACCATATATCAGAGCTAAAGCTGATCGATGAGTATTTAAGGTTGAGTAGCTAGCCCCTCCTTGTGAATATATGTTTGTTAGAAATTGTAACAGCATAGGAGTTGTGGCTTTATAAGAATCAATGTTATTACTGTGACAATAATTCCACCACTTTTTAAAAGCAACATTGTATTGTTTCAGCGAGGATGATGATAATGATGATATCATTACATTGATTGTATCATCGCTTACACACTGTTTTTTAAATGCTTTCCTGATAATTTGTATGCAACCAGGATAAGTTTTTTGCAAAGAGGATGTTGCGTTCTGAAAGGAGACAAAACAATATCATTATCCGGCCCAAAGAATAGTGGAGCAGAAATTGACAGTTCACCCAAAAGGGGGTACCAGGGTTGACTTGGCCAATAAGGAACAATGATTATTCCTGTGGCTTGATCATTTATGATCTTCCTTAGACATTTTAATATTAAAGAAAAAGGAGGGAATGAATAGAAGTAAAATTTACTCCAATCTAAGGTAAATGCGTCAATGTCATAGGCATATGGATCCCTTTTCCAAGAAACATATCTTGTGCACTTTGCATTTATATGTGTAGCAAAAAGATCTATATCAGGTAAGCCAAAAGTATTAATTATATTTTTATAAGCTGTTGTTGACAATTCCCACTCTGTATCAATATTAATAAGTCGGGATTCTTTATCTGCTTCTACATTATCTTTAGACTTAATGTATGATGCAAAAATAAAAAGTTGTCGTTTTTCACACCACTGCCATATTTGTCGACTGATGTCGTTTAAATGAGCATATTGCACGCCACCCATACGATTTATATAAGATATAGCTGTTGTATTGTCTATCCTAAGTAATATTTGTTTATTGCATAGCTCTCTGCAAAAACATTTGATACCCATCAAAGCTGCCTTTAGCTCTAAATAATTAATGTGCATTTTTGCATCAACTGTGTCCCAGAACCCATTGGCACGTTCACCATTGCAATAAACTCCCCATCCTGTAAGGGAGGCATCTGTAAAAATTTCGAGAGAGTAACAACCATTTCGTATAGGGTTAAAAGAAGTCATAATCTGTGCTTTCCACCAATTAAAATCTTCTTTTAGGTAATCTGGCAAGTTCATGTTTTGATCATAATCCTCAGAGCAACGATTTAATGCTAGGAATTTTTCTCTTTCGAATCTTTTTTGTATACAACCATCCATAACTTACGGCTGGACATATAGAAGTTAATGTGCCTAAAAATTTGGCAAAATCGCGGATTTTAATAACTTGTTTACATTCAATATTTTTAATCTTTCCTAGAATATTTTTACGTTTTTCTGTTGACAATTGAAGACACATAGAATGGGAGTTTAGTTCAAATCCGAAAAACTTTTTGTGTTTTATGTGGTACAAGATTACTTTTTTTAAAGTTTATTACAAAACCCAAGTTATGGAGTAAGCCGACAGTTTCCTGGACACAGTCTTTGCAATGATTATAATCTCTACCTATTAATAATAAATCATCTAAATACAAAACAACCAAATATCCCTTATTTCTTAAATAGGTCCCAATAGGTTTCATCAATTTAGTGAAAACGTATGGAGCTGAACTTAATCCAAAAGGTAAGCACTGAAATTCAAAGATTTGTTCTAAAAATTGGAACCTTAGGTACTTTCTGAAATTTTTATGTACCGGGCAAAGTAAATAAGCGTCTTTTATGTCTATATTAGCCATAAACCCGTCTTGCGACAATAACTTACAAGCTGTGCGGATATCTTCCATTTTGAAGTGATTTGTCAAAACAGATTTGTTCAAAGATTTTAGATTCAGTATAAATCTGGATGAACCATCGGGTTTAGGTATAAGAAATATAGGAGAAATAAATTGGTCTTCAAGCCTTCTACATTGAATGACCGCACCACACTGAGCCAATTCAGAAATTGCTACAGCTAACTTATTAATTTCACTTTGTGAGAAATTGGGATTCTTTGGTTGAATTCTTTGTATAATATATTTATTAAATGGGATTTTGTAACCCGTAATATATTGTAAGATCATTGGGTCACTAGTGATTGAATGCCACGCATGGACAAAATATTTTAAACGTCCAGCATGTACATATGTAGGTACCTGGAGTGTTATTTCTGAGTTGGTTTGTATGCCGCCCTCGGCGTTGTTGCAGGTCCGTAATGGCGCCTCGTTGTCAGTGTATGTGCTGACCGCTTGTGAGGAGGATTCAAAGTCCTTTGCTTGTTCCCACCCGGTCTGGCAGCTTGTCGACCTTGTTGCCTGGGTGGGCCTCGCCAGTTTCCCTGAGGGATAACCTTCTTGGATCTTGAAGCTTGTGGTCCAACTGTGTAATTGTTTCTTACTTGCAGACCAGACCTTTCGGCTGCATTAGAAGCTTTAATTCTTTCTCCCAAATTTTCTCCGAAGAGGTATGAGTCTCTTTTGACATTAAGTGTTATTGACAAGAATTTTTTATCAAGACCTGGTGTTACTAATATTCTTCTGTTTATAGTGTTTTCATAATGTAAGTCTAGAAGTAATTGACCTATTTCAGACAATTTCTTTATCATTTCTATTTTGCTCATGTCTTTGCCTTCCATTAAACTGGACATAAGTGATGTTAATCCTGCAATGCTCACACCTAAATGATTCTGGGTTCTTTCTAAACGTTTATCTCTGTTTCTAGATGATTCTGTCAATACCAATGAAACTTCTGGATTTAATAAAGGGGCTTTTGCCAATAAAAAGTTTTCAGGTACCAAAATAGATGATAACAGCTCTTTTTTAAGAGTTCTATCCAGACCATCCGTGAGTATTTTTCCCCACCTTTCAGAGACCTCATCTGCAATCTTAGGACCGAACGGTACTTCTCTATTCTTTGAGTCACCCAAAATTTCCAAAAATTCTGAAGACAGCGGCTTCATCACAGATTCCCCGGCAGGTTCTGTGTTGGTAGGGATTGGAGTAGTGACATTGTCACGGTCCGAGTTATGTTCCTGTGTCACTGTTACTAGCGATTGTATGCTGTTTTCTTTATCAGACTCATATTGGTCCATTGATACTGGTGTCTTATTGACCCATGTTGGTGATGAGTTCCTCGAGCATGTTGAGTGGTCATCTGAAGATTTATTAAATTTATACATTTAGTCATAATATAGATTGTAATCATGTCACAGTATAGGTAACTTTTTCTTAGTATAGACTGTAATCTTATCACAGTACTACATATGTCTTTTTAATATAGACCGTAATCTCGTCACGGTACTACTATGTGTTTTTAATACAGACCGTAATCTCGTCACGGTACTACTATGTGTATTTAGTATAGACCGTAATCTCGTCACGGTACTACTATGTGTTTTAAAATAGACTGTAATCTCGTCACAGTACTACATATGTGTTTTAAAATAGACTGTAATCTCGTCACAGTACTACGTATGTGTTTTAAAATAGACTGTAATCTCGTCACAGTACTACGTATGTGTTTATCATAAAGACCGCAATCTTGTCACGGTACTACATAATTTGTTTTTAACTTAGACCATAATTTAGTCACGTTACTACGTAATTTGTTTTTTAGAATAGATCGTACTTACGTCACTTTCGTTCTACAAACCGACCGTAATCAAGTCACGGTACTATAATGTGATGAGCCAAAGGGCTAAATGAAATAGATATTCCAACACAACACAAAGTTGTCTTGTAAATGAAAAGAAAAGAAAAAATGGCCGCGTATAGCGAAACGTGTTTTCATAACCTTTATGTTCTATATTGTTGTTCATACATTAATGTTCACGAAATTATTAGTATTTCTTTCCATCAACATTGCGTATGTTGTAAAGAAGTTGAAAATGATCTATTCATCAACGAAAAAAAACAGACAGAACACTTACCGGATTCACTTGAAGACTGTTTACGTAATTTTCTCTTGAGTTTACGTATCTTTCTGCGAATATATTGTTCGCAATCCTTATTACCTTTCCTTTTGCCCATGATTTGCACTTTTACTTATGTATTTCTCACTTAAAAACAATTTGTTTGGGTAGCCATGCGCCGATGCCGCGAACACGGAAAGCGAATGAGAAAAGTCAACGTGACAGCTAACGGGTACGTTAGGGAGGCGCTAGATGGCGCTCCCGTCGACTATGGGTAGCATTTTTTTCTTTTAAATAGTTTTATTTCAGTATTCTAAAATTGTGTTCGATGCCTGATACATGGAAGAGTGGACTACAAGTGTTATATCATAAATCTCGAGGATGCAACGTCGAAGTACAATAACACCTATACGGTATACTACAGTAGACAATACTGAATAACTTTTGAAGCACACATTGAATCAATGAAAGCATCGATGGCCGAGTGGTTAAGGTCGATGCCTGCCATGCGAGTGGTCGCCACTTCAAACCCCACCACGTACCACTGTGTTTTTGGACTTTGAAATTGATATGTGCGATTCCTATATTAAAATGTACATTTGGGCGATAATTCGGAAGTTTGATATATGTAGGTACGGGAAAAAATATACATGTAACTGACAAACGTACTTACTATCGTCTTAGCGGCGATGGCCTAGTAGCTAAGAGCCGTCGGAATTGAAACGACAAAACAAAAATAATAATATGCTTTAGTTTTTTGCAGAACATCTGTCATAGGCAGACGGATTTCTACCTGATCATGACTTGTTCGACCTTTTACTGACAGAATATTACCTACACTTAATTTTAAACAGGTTGGTAATTGTGTTTGTATATAAAAACTGATTGTGATGTCAATAACAACAAGCTAACTCTATGCGTAATACTTACTCAACAATACCGTTTGATAGATAGATAAAACAAGACGGGTTTTCAAGAAATTATCCAGGGTTTACTTTTTCACTCCCGTCACAGAAAGAACGTCATGCCAATATCAATATGGTATTTTGTGCCTGTCGACCTCATATGTGGATCATTACCGCTTACCATCAGGTGGAGTGAGGTCATCTTGTTAGCCCCATTATAAAACAAAAAGCCATTGATCTTGCGCCTGATAGCTTATCACATATGAGAACTATCTATGCAAATGTAATTTTTCTGAGCTTACCACAAGAATACCACTCCTCACTCCTATTTTTTTACCCGGTCGAATAAAAGGTATAATACCAAAGTCTCCACGAATAAAATAATATGAATATCTACTTAAGATCTGCAAAGTTTAGTTGTTAGTGACCCTGGCTGGCGGTTCCAAGAGTCGTGAGTTCGATTTCAACTCGGGACAAATATTTGTGTGATGAACATCGGCATTTGTTCCGTGTCTGGGTGTGCGTGCATATGTATTTAAGTATGTATTTATAAGAATATATGTTTGTATGTATATCACTCTCTGACGAGTGACGCCCATAGTACAAGCTCTGCTTAGTTTGGGGCCAGGTGACCGGGTTTGGAAATGTCCCAGATATTTATTATTTGAATACTTAAGGTCTACAAAGTCCCAAATCTTTAGCCTCCCATTGCCAACTAGGTCAGCATTGCATAACTATAGAAACCCTAATCACGTCACGGCACTTAAGATGGCCAAGTTTCTCTGCTCGTAACTGAGACTGCATACATATTCTCTTATTACCTATGAAGGGCTGGTCGTGGACATTGCTGTGAAAGGTCGTACAATAACTATGTTCTTAGAACAGTCAGCATAGTAGAAGGACTTTTAGAGTAGTAAATTATCTTTCCATGGAAGAGCTAGGCTTTCCCTCCACTAGTAGGTATCTTCTGATTACTTTCTGGGAAGCGCCGGAATTTTATAGTAAACTAGTGACCCGCCCTCGCTTCGCTTCGGGTAATCCTTACTTAGCGGATGCCTACGTCATAACATCTAGCTGCATGCTAAATTTCAGCCCGATCCGTCCAGAAGGCCTACCATGAGTTGGCTATCGAAAACTTACTTACGTTAAAAACCTATCGAGTTGTTTTTTTTTCATACGGCCGATTTTAGTTCTTCGCGTAACCACCAGCGGCGCTGTACAAGTTTTTCATAGACCTATTTACGTAGGCGATATCGAATGCGTAAGTTTTAAACTCATGGTAGCCCCACAGTGGTTTGGGCTGTGTGTTGATAGATCACTATGTCAATCAGTCACCATTGAGTTATATTTTAGATGATTATATACAGAACTAAAATGCATTTCAGAGAGGCATTCATAATTGTTAAAACACAGCCGGGTGAGACAGGGTTGTAAAAAACCGGGTTCCGGGAGTGACCCCAACACCACCAATACAATGTCTTTAACCTTACCTCCGAACTAACGTTATTATTGGTTAGTTATTATTATTTACATACCTAAATAAGATCTTGCTGTTTGCACAAAATAATCGCAACAAAATCGTGTGCCATGAACGAACAATAATTGAAGGTTTGTTTCAATTTAATAGCCATATGGATAAGTATGTCAAAGTCAAGTAATGATAAGTGGAGTAAAATAACATACATATAGCAACAGATAAATGTAAAAAAAGCGACTGCTTCAAAAAATTAAAGAAAAAACAAGGACTTTGATATCAGTTGGTCTAAAATTATATGATATCGGTGTGAGTATTATAACATAACATTGAAACATCCGACTTGCTGACCATTAATTATTTGGTTTATAGTAGGTATTTGGTGTTATAGCGGCAACAGTAGGTAATAACTAGGTACAATATTTGGCGAGAGTTTCAATCGTCTAAATATCTGGGTTCTCTAGAGACAGCCTGGTGCCAACAAACAGCCAGACGGACAGGCAGGAAACCTTAAAATGTTGCTCTGTATCTCGCAAGTTAGATATTTAATCTACCACGGGGGCAGTGGCCTACCCTAAGCTAGGGCAATTAGTCCTTAGTCAACCACGCTGGCCAAACGTCGGGTTAGTCAAATTTGAAAAACAGAGTGAGACGTGGCGGGGTTTGAACTGGTGACCTCTCGCACAGCAAAAAAAGACCTCAACCACTAGGCCATCGACGATATTTAATCAACCTTTATGTTAAATACAAATTTACTATATACATAATTATCGAAATTCTCTATAAGTCTAAAACCCTACTAACTGGAACTTGTGGTAGATACTTCCTATGGTATTCGACTCTACGAGGTTTAAGATTCTAAAATGCCTGTTAATTTAACGTCAATAAAATTGTACCGGTAATTTATTGGCCAATCATACATACATAATTAAAATATATTTCAAGGATTTAATAATAACTCCGTCATTACCTACGATGAAGCTGGCCAAATTCCAAGGCGCATTCATTAATAAATATTATTCAAGTTTAAATGTATAATAACAAAAAAGGTCAAAATTTGGGTAATATAGCTTGTGCTCGCGACTCCGTCTACGTGAAGTCATATTTATCACGTAAAATTGTCTTCTTTCTTGTGCTCTAAACTATATCTACACCAAATTTCATTTAAATCAATACAGTAGATTTTGCTTGAAAGATATAACTTTCATTTATGAACCGACTGCGTTCAAACAAACTCTACATTTTAAATAGACTCCTCAGAACGCATTTTTAAACCGTATAAAAATTAGTTGTACAGCTTAGAATATTAAGCATAATATTTTATTAAGCACACAAGATTCCATTTTTTATATTATATACGTTTTGATTTATGACTATATCTGGCCTTTTGGTTCTTATATTCAAACATCAGAACTGAAAAAGTATTTTGGAAAAGTTAACCTGTAGATATGTTAGATACTCGTGATTACGATAGAATATAAGATGTTTTTTTTATAGGATAGTTAGCTACTTACTATTGCACACTCAAAGAAAAATTTTTGCACACAAATTTTATTACTGAAGTCACACAATAATACCCACTAATTAACTAACACTATTTATATTCAAACATCCTTTAATAGCTATATTTCTTCTTCATTATATCTTCCACGTCATGATTTTCATTGACATTTGCAGTCGTTAATATTGTTTACGACGTTTACCCATTAATAACTCAATCAGAAATGTAAAACACGACAGACCGATCCCAGACATCAGAATATACCATGGCATCAAGTATATGAATTTATTTTTCTTTTGGAATGTTCTTCTGATATTGCATTTCTGGGAGCTTTCAATAGTGTCGAGAGCTTTATTTATTAGTCCGCCCTCACGCATTCGCAGGGTGAGCTTATGCAGTTTGTTAAGTTCAGGAAAGCCTTTGTAGAAATACATGGCGTACATAATCTTATTCAATGGCTGCTTGAAAACGTATATCTTGTCTTGAGTCTTGTCCAAGTCGTGGAACTTCTGCTTGTAAAATGAGTAGACTTCGAGGAAACTGACCGTGAATACATTATCAGTATCGCTCACCGTCTCAATGCTCTCGATGAGCTTGTCACAATCTAGAGTGTAGTTCTTGTAGTTGAAATTATTTGGATTCTCGTCACCACCATTCGACATCAGCACATTTCTCATGACATTACTTATGCAAGACTGGAATTTGTACTTTTTCAAGTCATTCTCGTCGGAAATCTGATATCCGTTCAGTGGATGCGTGGTCAGACTGGTTAAGCTCGTCTGGTAATGCGATGCGATAAGGGCAGCAAACCAAAGCCATAGTATCAGCACTAGCCTCCATACAGAGCTTTTTGGATTTTTCGGCATTATACCTTGACTTAACAAGGTCCCAAACATTTTGAACATGAAAGAACTCCGATTTTTTATTTTGAACCCAAGTATCATACAAATAGAGCTGACAAAGAAAACAAAAAACAACAAAACCCATACTGGTGCAGGAAATTCAACATAGATATACTTCCAGACGTCCACTTTAGCCGATTGTTTTACTAATATCACTAATTCATCCGTGTACGCCAGGTGAGCCCAGACATAGTCAAATGCTTGTGCTCTGGCCTCTAAAAGCAGCATTCCTCCAATATTCATATCAAGCTCATTATTCTGCAGCCTATGCAAAGGACCCGCCACAGACATGTCGCGGTGAACTTGCGAAAATGATTCTGCCGAATCGTAATAATTATAGTTCACATTGAAGTGTTCGTATTCTCTGAAAGTTTCAATGATATATTGCTCGACTCCTATTATATCCATCAGTTTTGGATTCACAGTGAACGGTGGCCAATGAGCTGCCTCTATGTTGAAGGTGCAATTGCGGAGTCCTGTTTTAATCTTGTCCGGATACAGATTCTCGACGTTAGGCGCTGAGCATGTTCCGTAAAAGACGATTTCATCGTAGCGTTTTCCACATGCGAAGTTTTCAAATGGCTCATAAGTGTATAAAGGGAATTCATCACCACTCGCGTCTACAATAAGAACATTTGGGACGTGAAATTTTAACAGAACATCAAATACATCATGAAGATCGCCAGAAACGTCGTTCAATATGATTAAGAACTTTGCTCGAGGGTTCCATATTCCCTCTTTTGTGATAAAGCGGAATTCAGCAGTAAAGTTAGCAATATTGGCTACATGAATTAAATAATTTCTCGTGTATGTGAACGGTTTTACTTGTGGAGTTCGCGATATAAACGTAAACGTAAAATTGGGCTCTAAATCCACACGTACAGTTTCATCGGAGTTTATGTCGACGTAAGTAACTAGGCTTTCGTTGGAAAGGTGCTTTTTCATAATTACGGATATACAAGAACATAGATCAGCTCTTTCTTTTGTATTGGCCAGTATTTGAGAATAACGGGCATCCACTGAATTTAAAAAGATTGCTAGGAAAATTATCATGAACAACATTTTTTGGGGAGTGATAGTTATAGTGAAGAGTTCTCTTTACCAAATCGTTGTGTGAAATGGGTGCTATCACTCAATACTTTATAAAAACCTTATCATCACTAAAGGGAACTAAATGGAATGCTTATTTATCACAAGATCTCGTAATAAAAGGTCCTAATGAACACATTGCTGTCTGATAGATCAACTAATTACTTGTTTCGTCACTGTCAACTTCATTACAGATTATTATGTAATGTGTTTTGATCGATGTATTCGTAGGGAAGTCTCAGGACTTCCTATACCTACATCGATTTCGATTCGATTCGATCAGTTACAAGCTTATCAACTCATCGACGTAAAACCGGGACAACGTCACATGGAAATACAATCTAATTAGTAATTGTAGTTGGCAATTATTACGCAAAATTAAAGATATACAACAAACTAGCTAAACAAATAAAACAAACATAGTTTAGGTGTTACAACATGAAAGATCTCATTTGCCTACTCGTATTTTTATATTAAACCTTAAATTAATACCGATTTTTAACCCGTGCCATCCTACTGCTGGACGATAGTCTCCTCCAAATCTGTCTACTGCTCTCTATCTAAGGACTTGTCTATGGACTCAGGGCAGTCTTTTCCAGGGGGTGCAAGGGGTGTGGTGCACGCGGGCGCTGCGTCGAGCGCTGATTTAGAAAAAATAGTCATGAGCAATAATAGGTTTAGGTTTAAAGAAATTTATTCTCATAAGAAATTTACATTTCACTTATAATGAGAAATACAAACAAATATATAATTAACTTAAAGTAGGGATGTATTTAATCATCGACGAGCACTTTTTTGTCCATAAAATGTTGCTTAAGTTTGTGTTTGAAAGTCAGCATGCACTCACATGTCTTTAGCTCATCAGGTAACTCATTAAACAGCTTTGCCCCCTCAAAGAGTACTGTCTTGGTTCCGTAGTTAGTTCGAGGTAAAGGGAGACTAATTTTGATTTTATTACGAAGATTATGTTTGTTGGTTTTTATTTCAAGTTCTATGTTTGATTTGATTTTTTTACTAATTATAATATTTCATTTTAACTTTATAACACTTTCGGCGCTATTTATGTAGGGGTGAGAGCCATCCGTTCCCCCGCAAGTCCGGTAATGATGACGAGGCTGCTTCAAGCCATCATCTTAAGTATGTTAAGTAAGAAAAAAAGGTCACGTGGTACGATGTAATGTAAAATAAACGAGGGTGCAGGCTGAGTCCCGCACCTCGGTGCAGAATAGACTTAAGACGGCCCTGTATGGACTTGCCAGTTCTTTGATAAAGGCTAGGTCTTGCTTGCTTTGCGTGACTCCAAAACGCCCCAAAATGTAGCTTGAAATCTTTCACCTTTCTTCAAAGTCTCAATTGAGTCTAACTTTAAGGTCAATGCAATTATTCACTATTTAAAGAAATGGCCTCTAAGCCTGATAAAAACCTGTAAACTTCTAACTCTCGTAGCTCGGACTAAGTTTGGAGGTAGGTATACTTACGTGCAGTGTAAAACATTTTTGTCTGTCTGTGTGTTCTCGCTAATCTCCGAAACGGCTAGACCAATTTCAAGGGGACTTTCACTAATAAATAGCTAATTTTACAAGGTGTTAGGTATACCTAGGCTTTTTTAATAAATCATTGCTGCCAAAAGTTACAACGCGGGCGAAGTCGCAGGCGGCCGCTAGTAATTAATAATTTATAACGGACTATAGATAGATAGGTAAATGTTGTTAAATGAAAAACTAAGGGTAATTGCACACATTTTTATTGTGCTCTTATCATTAAATAAGGTGTACAGGAAAACTGGTTACGTTACTTATTATAAAAACTGTGCACTCAGTGGTTATTTATTATGACGAAATTTTAATAATTCCTACTTTACAATTTTTTTTTATAATAGGCTAACAAGACTGACCTCACTCTACCTGATGGTAAGCGGTAGTGAGATCCAAATATGAGGTCGACAGGCATGATAGACCATATTGAGCCTGTCGCACTCACCCTGAAGGTCTGCTTAAATGCCGTTTTACGTTCCGCCTGAAAAGGCCCGGAACGATAGGAGGGAGGGAAAACCTGAGCTGGAAAGGTATTTCATGCCTCAATGACACGTGGCAGAAAAGAGGAACTAAACCTCTTCCTACTAAGAGGAACTAAACCTAGTCCGAGACACCAGCGCCTGCATTGTATGTGGATGGCAGCGCTGCCCAGCATGTGTTATTCGGGAGTGGAAAGGGGAAGGAGTGACAAGCTGAAATAACTATATATGTATATAAATTGAGTTAAATGGCATTAAACCATCTTCAAAGAATTGCCAAGGACTTAAAACTTGTTAATTGGATTATTAGTTTTAAAAACAAGTAAAATATTTACACTCTATCCATTGTTTTGTTCTCAAATTTACTCAAGCAGTAAATAAATTATTTCAATTCAGAGATAACATCTTCAATGTCAGAGCAGACAGGCCTAACATCTCTTGGACAAAAAAGCAGTCAACTTGTACGTTTAAATCGTGAGAAAATGTTTTTCTAATTTCCTTACGCTGATTCCCCTTTATAAGGTAAGGTGTAACTCAATATCTTATATCAGCGTAAGCAGAAATCTAACGAACATTAATGTTAATATTATTTAATTGACTTTTTTTTTCTCCCAGCAATTAATTCAATCAAGAAAGAAACAGTAGCCAGACTAATACCTCCCAATAAAACGTACCACGGAACCACAAAGACAGTATTAAACTCAACCCTGTGATTTTTATTCCCCAACTCTCTAGAAGTGTGAATTTCATCGAAGGCTTTCTGAATAAGACCAGTTTCTGACATCCGAAGGATTTGCAAGTGGAAATACTCCAACATCGGGAAACCTTTATAGAAATATATCCCACACATTATCTTGCTGAACGGTCGCTTGAAAACGTAAATCCTATCTCCGTTGATGTCCGAATAATTATTGTACCTGTAGTAGTTATATACGGATAGATAAGTGATGGCGTATGCCTCATCTGTCTTACTAACGGTTTCGATGCTCTGAAGAATCTTCTCGCATCCCAGCGAATAGTTGTCGAAAAAAGACAACTGCATTTCCGTTCGCATCACCGACTGCAGTGATGGACTCACGCAGGCCTTCAATTTGTAAGTCTCCAAATCCTCCTCCGTACTTATTTGGTAAACGCGCAAAGGATTCGTCACTAGACTCGTTAAGATGGATTGATAGTGCAAGCCGACCAATGTGGCGAACCAAATCCAATGTATGAGAATAAGCCTCGTCACGCAGGTATCAGACCAATTCACTGCTATGCCGCGCCCAATCAAATTACCAAATAGCTCTATTACAAATAAGCTTTTATCTCTTATCTTAAAAACAGCTATCATTAACACGGAGTAAATAATGAACACTGACAATAACGAAATCCAAACGATTGTCGGAAACTCTTTATAAATAAGTTTACGTGGCGATATTTCTCTAGATTTCTTTACCAATATCGCTAATTCGTCCGTGTAAGCTGCATGCGACCAGATGTAATCGAAAGCTCGAGCTCTAGATATCAGTAGCAACATGCCTCCAATATGGCTGTCGACTTCATTTGTCGTCAACTTTTTCAAGGATCCAACGACAGTCATGTCAGGGTTGACCATTGAAAAGCTCTCCCCAGAGCCCACGAAAAAGTATTTTACGTTGAAATGTCCTAATTTGCTGAGTATGTAAAAGATAAATTGTTCAACACCATATATTCCTTCGACTAGTTTATTCGTTACATATGGCGGCCAATGTGCAGCTTCTACATTGAGAGTACAATTCCGAAGGCCTGTCACGAACTTGTCCGGGAACAAGTTCTCGACCCGTGGCTCCTTACAAGTTCCGTAATAAACGATCTCATCATAACGTTTACCGCAATTGAAGTTCCCAAACGGCTCATAGGTATACAGCTTCATATCATCACTTGCGTCTACAACAAGACAATTCACAACATGAAACTTTAATAGCTCATCGAATACATCTTCTAGATTTCCCGTGGTGTCGTCTAGAACAATCAAAAACATACCTCTAGGATTCCACATCTCATCTGTTGCGATAAATCCAAAGTCGTCAGCAAATGTGCTTATATTCTTTGCGTGAATTAGGTAATTAAAATTATGCTCTAAAAGTTTTACACGTGGGATCCGTAAATGGACGGTGGCGATGGCGGCTTCTTCGATATTCTTCAGTAAAAATACGTCTGGATTCATATCAACGTATGTAACACTCTTGTATCCTATGAGGTGTTTGCGAAATATGCTAGTGATACACGAAGACAATGAAGAACTATCACGCTCTAACGGTAAGGTTATACTTCCGCTCACAGAAGTTATGAAAAGTATTGTTAAAAAGATAGACATTATCAATGTCAAATGGTAACTCTTCCCAGTCTTAACATAGTCTTCTTTTGTAAAAGACGTTACCTACTCCTATTGGACATTTCTTCAATTCCTTCTTTGTCGAGAGTTGAAAGGCGCCAAGTCACAACCGAAAAATCTACAATGTTTTTTTTTTAAATATAATACTCTTGAGTAAATTTATTTTAGTTCTTTCTTCTAACAATTGTTAGCAAGCGCTGTAGGAGCTTTACTACATTTTAGTTGCAAATACACGTAAATAGGTAAATAAGCTCATCAATCAAAGCTTCGTCAAGATATTTTAGATAAGACTTCAGTTTTATTTAGGTGGAAGACATTTTTATGGTATAGAGAAAAAGTAATTAACCGTCATAAAAGCATACAACTATTAGGAAGAATAATGTGTAGGTGTACCCATTAGCTCATTTACAAATTAACTACCTATGGATAAATAATGTGTTGGACAAATTACCAGAAGGTATTTTTAAACATCATCAACATAAAAGGGACACATATAATATGATTTTATAAAAAAAAAAATCCTAGCTACGCTTGCACCAACATATTTTATAATAAATTAATTGAGTTTCGTCATTAAAAATAGGTAATTACCTATTGTTAAGACGAAACTCACTTATAAGTTTTCCTAGTTTTGGTAGGGGTGAGAGCAATCCGCTCCCACGCAAGTCCGGTGATGATGACGAGGCTACTCCAAGCCATCATTGTAATTATATTTAAAAGTGATTGTTAGTATTCAAAAATAGTAAACCACCCGCCATCTTGACGTCAAAATGGCGGATGTATTTCAATTTCGTTTTGAAGGTACAATTTTTTAACGTGGTACTACAATGTATATTGTAGGCACATGTTTGTGGTGACCGGTAGGTATAATTTAATTCCATACGGTACACCGCCATGTTGACTCTCATGACACAATAGTTTAATTACGTGAAGAAGTATGGAAACAAATGGTCCCGCCCTTTACACAACAGCTGCTATTCATACCTTGAGAAACCATAGGCTTCAACTAACTCCTAACAAAAGCCAAGGCAATTTCAAGTCTCTAATAACCACTTATATTGTTCAACACTACATAAACTGTTGGTTATTGGTAACATGACATGGATACGTATTGTTCCTATAATGCTAGGTAACATAGTCAATTTGTCACGGGAAACAACCATATACAATGCTTACGTAACAGCAGTTTAAGTAATAAGAAACTGCATACATTTAGTCTGTAAATACTGTTTACTTTAGTTTAACTGCCTCGTTGGTCTATGTTGGACCGAGAGGTCCCCTGTCCGAGTCAGGGGTCGGGCAAAATTTGTGTGAGTCTTTCTGAAATGAATTTACTCAGCCCGGAGTTAGGAAGTTGGCGGTTGCACGCCCGTGCCTCGGAAAGCACGTTAAGTCGGTGGTCCTGCGCCCGATCTCTCATCGGTCATGTCGAATTGTCGTCTCACTAACCTATGAGAGTAAGGTAATAGAGAGTGCACTTGTGTTTGCGCGCACACTTGTGCACTATAATATGTCCTGCGCACTTGGTTGATCTCAATTGAAATCGGCCGCCATGGCTGAAATCGGTCGGACGCCTTATTATTTTTTTACTTTAGTGGAGAATGGGATTACTTACATAGAACATACGTTAGAGTATTTGTTGCATTACATTTGAATCATTGGTCGATTTTCATTAGGATATAATTAACGTAACCCTCAGGCATTTTCGACATAATCTGTAGGGCAAACTGCAAATATACAGGATTATGAGTTGTATAGTTTCAAAGTTATACTAAAGGTAGAGGTAAAATGTAAATCAAAAACAGTTTAAGATCAGTCGGTCCCTTTAATAAATAATGTCATGTATAAAATCAATCACAATTTTCGTCAACTAGATGAGAATGATTTTAATATAAAAACTATAATTAAAACTTACAAAGCAAATGCCTTGGACTCAACAATGATGATTAATAATAATATTATTAAATAGTTATTATATTCAGGCACCACATTGATAAGTATAATTAAACGCTCTTTAGAAATAAAAAAATATGTTATGCACACACTTTAGAAATATGTTTTCTAAAGCTTATTTACATAGCTGCAATTATTATACATCTCGTTGGAAAGGCATGTGTATGCTAAGCCTACATTATATAGGGTTTAGAATAGTAAATACAGGATTGTATATTACCACGTAGATCGCAGCACTATCCATTATATTTTACATTATTATACATTTATATATTTAACGAGCTTTATATATTAATATAATTATTTGCATTTATCAAGATTTGGATTTGCGGCACCAGTTGACAGCACTTTCGTCGCGCATATTTCCATATTATAAGAACATATTTTAGTATGAAAATACAATAATTATGATCACATTGTACAGTTATCAAGAGGTCAGTTTTGGATCCCGTAGCAATAGCATGAGCAAAATACATATATGTACCTATCATTCAGCAGAGTTGTGCAAAATTATTTCATTACAAATATCTTAAAAAATAAAAAGTAAGACTAGAACTCTTCCTGTTTCCGATCACCGTCATATTAAGGTTTCTCAAATTAAAATATCTACTTGATAGCGCTATGACTACAATATAGGATCTAACGTCTAATCTTTTTACACGATTATGGACACACAAAATACGAATTTGAATTCACAATTTGAAAAAAATCTTGATTTTTTTATACTGTTTCGGGAGTCAAGGAAAAGGGTCAGGTGACTAGAATTTTCAAAGCACAATCTTAAAAACAAATTAGATAAAAGGGAGCTATTGACACGTAATATCAGATCCTATGGCATAATTTACTTACTTAGAGATGTTTTTAATTTGAAAATCCTTTATTTTGTATGCGACTCAGTATATATTTCATATTCATAAGACTAACACCCACTCAAGAATATAATAACTACGATGCTATATAATTTTCTGCTAATGGACATACAACTTGTAAAGTCCAATAAAGGTAGGCGTTTGTATAACCTGCTATAGGTTTGTACAGTGCCGAACACCTAACGCCTAGCTTTTAAAGATACTATGTAGTAAACAATTATGTTTTACATATTAATAAAGCATAAATATTTTACGGTTGTTATAAATTAAAGGGAATCTTTTGGATTACTACTTCATTTCAGCGCAAATCCTTTTAGAACGCATTTTTTAAATTGACAGATTTTAACGCCATCACCGTAAATATACTATTGAGACTGATCTATATTTTGATAAAACCCAATTTTCAATTCCAATTTTTATTTTAAGTATGCTATTTTTTTCATAATTTTACCACCTAACACAAACAATATAAATACCATAAATTATATATAAAATAACATATATATTTGTAAAACATAATGATTTATAATGAAGCCACGACAAACCTATAAAATAATTACGTCTACAATATTATCTACATAAAAAACCTTTGCGATTGTACCAAAATGGAATGATTTGTAATATGTGGCAATTTGTAAACATATTGGCTGATATAGCATATCATTCAAATACATTACACAAAAATAGGTTTCAACAATTTCGCACAACTCCACAACATGTAAAGTTTTCGTTGACAATTTTCAAGCTAAATCGTGTCGAATCAAACCCGCTGACAGTTGGGGATTTCAGTGTCAATTACAAATTAATCTAAAATGTTACTTATTACTTGAAGTGTAAAACAAAATAAAAGATGGTTGTAAACCCGAGCTTTCAAAATAATAAACTTTCCTTCAAATCGTCCTAGTTAGTCTTTACGATTAGGTTCACTTAAAGTTTTCTAGTGATAGCAACTATCAGCGGACTTTTACGACTAAAACTGTATCAATATAACATTATTAACATTCCTTGCCCTACATTTGAGCAAATCTCTTCATTAGCTTGAAGAGAGATGTTTTGCATTGGCGCGATACAGAAGGAGATATGTACCTGTTTAAATATTTGATTCAGAATCAATTTAATCAACAGACTACATTGTTAAACTAAGATAATTAAAAAGCGCAGATAACAAAATGACTGAGACACATAATGAAATAAATAATAGATAGGGTTTTGATGGTAGATCAATTTAATTTTAAATTCTAATAGCTTGAAAGCAGACTTTTAATAGTTTTTATGATCAGCTTGTGGCGGTTTGTTTACAAACATTCTATATCTAATATGGCTCATTAAAAAAGTTTACATATCTTATTTTACGTTTCATAATTTCATTTTGCTGCAAAACAGGGAAATTTATATGCCCACCTCAATGCAACTATTAATATATTAAACATCTAAACCAGAACGACAAATGACTACATGAGAATCCATGCTGACACTAATAATCGTTTCATAAGGAGACAGAGCATAGCCCGATCCGTCTACCTGGCTCGGTGGAACAGTTGTTAGTGACCCTGACTGGCGGTTCCAAGAGTCGTGGGTTCGATTCCCACTCGCGACAAATATTTGAGTGATGAACATCGGTGTTTGTTCCGTGTCTGGGTGTGATTATGTATTTAAATATATCTATGTATATCAGTCTCTGACGCCCATAGTACTCATATCTAGCTCTGCTTAGTTTGGGGTCAGATGACCGTCCCAGATATTTATTTATTTATTATAACGGCTGTCCCATGATCCCAACTATACTCGCGCCAACGCAAAACCCAAACAACACTACAATCCAAAACATACCTTACACGTAGTCAACACTACACTCCAAAACATACTTTACGTGGTCGGCACAAGACTCACATTGGCCGGGGCGCCGATACGAGCCTGATTCGATATCACCGGCCGCGGTGGGTGACCGCCTCGGCTCCCTGCCTCGCGAAACGGAACATGCCGTTCGATATCGCCACCACTGGCGAGAATAACCGAAGGGGGTATTCGCTGGAAGGTAGAGTTCGGGGTTCAATATTTGGGTTGCGGGTTCAATGTTAGGGCTGGGGGTTCAATATTCGGGTTGGAAGTTCAATGTTTAGGTTGGGAGTCTTTATTGGCAAAATTGGCAAATTCTTTATTGGCAAATAAATCAAACCTAAACTAACATTTCCAGTGACTTCTGCACTAGGCTCGCAGGCCTGTGTCGCAGAAGTCGATGAGTGAGTACAGTAAAAAAATAATTTAAAAAAGAAGCTTAAAGCACCAGTTCATTTTATGCCAAGTAGGAAGTAAATAGCCAAACAATCCAGAATCCTTATTAAAAAAAATAGCAACTTAAATAGCTAGTCTAATATCAGGGTTGGGGGGAGTTAGAGTTAGGGGTTCAATATTAGAATGGTAGTTGAATATTAGGGGTGGGGGGTTGAATATTAGGGTTGGGGGTTAAATTCTAGGGATGAGTGGTTCAATTCTCGGGGCGGAGGTTTCCATGTAAGGGTTGGAGGTTCAATAAGAAAATAGTTCCAGCACCACCAATAGACACACGGATCTGTTCAGACTCTTTGGTCTATTACAGCCAGTGCTGCGTATGGACCCAGAGTTCCTAGGTTCTCATTTCGGGTAAAATTTGTAAGTTTCAATATTGAGACTAATTTATCAGCCCGGAGTATGGAACTGATCTCTTAACATGGCCGATTGCCTACTGAAAGAGTGAGGGAATTTAAAAATAACTAATAATAACATCAAATTACCTTCCCGTGACTGGTGTGGCTTCATTCCCGCTTAATATAAAAACGGGGAAGAATATGGAGAACACACAACCACTGTAACAAAATAATTTCACATTTGTATCAGTTGTACATTTGTGTCATATAACAGTACCACTGTCGTTTGTAATATTCGTTAAACAGTGCTAAAAAACGCCTTGCCTTGAAATCAGAAAAATAATATAAAAAAAATTAGTTATATTCATTCATTCATTCATACAAAAAAGTTCTAAGAGGCTAAAGTGTATAATACCGTTACTGTATAACTTTACCATGAACATCACAATTAGGTACGAATAACTAACATTCATAAGGTCAGATTTTAGGAAACAACATTTGAATATCTTTAAATGTCAATTATAACTTTGCTCAAACGCACAATAGGGTTCAAATGTCAATTCGTTACTTCCGACAGAATTTCATTAAGCATAACGAATATAACACAAATATCTATGTATGTAGAGGGCAGACGAAATTACAAATTCGTAATAGTTCAAATAATAAAAATATTTTTATTTGTGAAATCAGTGAAGTACGAAGTTAGTCATAGTCAATTAGTCACCTACTTCCCCTATATCTATTTAGATAGAATATCTCACAAGAAAGCGTCGATGGCCGAGTGGTTAAGGTCGTCGAGGGGTCGCCAGTTCAAACCCCGCCACGTGCCACTATGTTTTTCAAATTTAAAATGCATATGTAGGTACGATTATTCGACGTTTTGACGGTTAAGGAAAACATCGTAAGGAAACCTGCACACCTACGAAGAAATTCTTAGGTTGTGTAGTCAACCAACCCGCACTTGGCCAGCGTGGTTGACTAAGGCCTTATCGCTCTAGTTTAGGGTAGGCCCGTGCCCGAGCACTGGGGCTGATGTATATGAGCTGATGATGAACTCATACCTTGTGTTGACTACGAGATCACTTAGGCACTTGCATTACAGTTTACAGTCTTAGAAAGTGATGGGACAGTAAAACACACAAAAAAAACTGAAATACACCCAACGACACTTAATCTAAATATTGTTCCTGGGTAGGAATCGAACCCACGACTCCGGGTGCAAGCCACGGGGGTACCCAAAAGCGCCATCAAGCCAATCTATACAAAAGATCTAGTCGATTCGATCCGATGCTACTTTACAACAAAGGGTCACAGATAAACGACACAACTGACCATTTTTAAAACCAAGGTCAACCAGGTATGCTGGAAACAAACCATATTAAGTATCCTTGCTTCCTTATAATTAAACTTATTGGCACTGACGCACAACCGTTTAACGATCTTTAGGGCCAAGGGCATCCATCCATTTTCATATAATATCTGCTACAATAACCTATTCTAGTCAGTTCCAAATTAACTGGTTAACCTTTTGTAGATAACCCCCAAGACATCAGAAAATGTAATCCCTTTTTTAGGACGAGTTACATTAACACCAATTTTTAGTCATCATATGAGTCAAGATAATCAGTTTTTGAGGATTTTAAACATTTCACTACATATTATACATATAGCAATGTTGCTTCCCCCGCCTGTCTGACTCTATGTATGCTTAAATCATTAATAATAATAATAATAAATTTGTTTATTTTCTCTCCACAATACATTACAAAAATTAATAATATTTAAACACAGGCATAATTATATTGTGGGAGACTGGAGTCTGAATTAGGCAACAAGTCTGCCTGTATCTCAGAGCACCAGGCCTCCTCCTTCAGAGTTGACGTAGATTTTTTATAGTAGATATTATGTATAATGTAGACTAAAAATAATACTAATTCATTGCACATAAGCATATACATTTTAGCATTGTTGCTTGTTACATGCAACATTTAAACAGAGATCAGTATTATTATTACATATAAATGCACTTAGAGAAAACATTTCAATAGTTATATGTGATAGTTCTTATAATAGTTTTTGGGTGTGAGAAACATGCGATGTGTGAGATTTGTGTCATTGTGTGTGTGGAATATGTAATGTGTGTGTAATATGTTGTGTTGTGTGTGTGGTGTATGTTATGAGTGTGGTGTGTGTTATCTATGTGAGGAGTGTACTGATGGGCGTGTGTGGGAGTTGATTTGAGAGGGGGTGTGTGGGAATAGGAGGGTGATAGAATTGAGTAGGAATTTGTAGATGTATGTGAGTTTGTAGGTTTTAGCTGATTAGATTTTCCGTTTCCGAATAATTGAGACTAAGTAGCCATGATGTTATTTTCTTTTTGCACTCAAATTTAGTATTTTTACAAATGTCCAATAATTTATTCGTTCTATTGTACAACCTACTAGCGCAGTAACAGAAAAATCTTTTGGAAAATGATGTCCGGTAATAATCGTTTCGGCAGACAGCAAAGTGTCTCCGAGTGGTAATGGGTTCTGTCGGAAATTGAACGATTGAATGCTGACGTAATATGCACAACATTATAAAAAGTTGCCGCACAGTCAGTACCTCTGCTGACAGGTACAACTGAACAGTTGGGAAGAGCCGGGGTTTAAATAAGCAAACCTTTAGTATCAGCCTCTGCGCTCTTTCCAACTCTATAAGTTTTGATTTAGGTGCTCCTCCCCATGTAGTTATGCAGTAGGTCAGTATCGACTGAACTAAGGCCAAGTAAATGGTTTTGACAGTACGACCGTCCGCGACGTGTCTCAACTGTTTGAACACAAATGTGAGTTTCCTGACTCTTTGTGCAAGTTGATGAATGTGTTCAGCAAACGACAGATTCTGGTCAAGCATTATCCCTAAATATTTTATGTTATTAGTTCTATCGATAGAAGGACAGAGGCATTTTTGCGTCGGAGGAAACGTGCATCTGTGGGCAAACAACTGTAATCCCCCAGGGGAAGAACTCTGAGAGTTTCTCAAAGAATATGTCATATATTTCGTTTTACTGCAATTTAAGTTTAAAGAGTGCAGAGCAAGCCAATGTAGGACTGTATCAAATCCTTTTTGAGCGTAGTGGAAGACCTCCTCCCAGGAATCCCCAGAAAAGGTCAGTGCAGTATCGTCAGCGTAACAGGTAATTTTACAATTATCAAGTTCCAGTCGACATAGTTGGTCGATAAAACACAAAAATAGGGTCGGTCCAATAATACTTCCTTGAGGAATTCCATAGTTAATGGGTGTTTCTTTGCTTATATATTCACCTATCTTAGCCCGTTGTGTACGATTTGACAAATAGTCTCTGAAAAGGTCCAATTGTTTGCCACGTATTCCGAGCCCCGCTAACTTGTAAATCAGTAATGGGACTGAGACAGAGTCAAAGGCCTTTTTAAGGTCCAGAAATATTGTTAAGCTCTTTTTATTTTTATCCAGGCTCTTAACCAAGTGGTCAACCAGATCGTGAACAGCGGTGTCCGTTGATTTTCCGGGGCGAAAGCCATATTGGTTTTCCGACAAATAGCCATGGTTTTCTAAGTATTTAGAGAGTCTGTTATTGAGTACTCGTTCAAATATTTTAGAGATAGATGTTAAGATAGAGATGGGGCGGTAGTTGTCAACGTTTTCTCTATTACCTGATTTATAAATGGGGTGCAAGATTGACTTTTTGAGGGAGTTAGGGAAAATTCCAGCATTAAAGCAGCGGTTAATGATCGTTGTGAAAACAGGTGAGAGTATGTGAATATTAGTTTTCAGCAATTTCGGGGTGATTGTATCCCATCCGGCGCCACAGTCTGACTTAAGAGATAATATGACTGCCTCAATTTCCTCTGTGGTAACCTCTGACAAAACAAAAGAACCAGATGGCGAGGGATTATTAAGAACAGTGGAATGCTGCAGAGGAGGGATATTTGGTGGTATACTCTCCGCAAGTCGTTGTCCTATAGTGCTAAAGAAATCATTAACATAGTCTACGGAAGATTCAGTGTTATTTTTTGCCTTTAATAAATCACTTGGAATGTCTTTTCTTTTTATCTAAATTCGTTATTGACTTTATAGTAGACCATAGCTTTTTGCTGTTACCTTTACTTTTATTTAATAGCTCTTTATCGTGTTGTCTTTTGTCTTTCTTATTAGATTATTACAGAAATTACGATAGCGTAAGTAAGTAGTTTTTAAAATTGTATTTAAAGGTTCCTTTTTCATTTTCTTGTACATATAGTCTCTGTTTTTGATGCAACGTAGAAGCCCTGTTGTCATCCATGGCTTAATCCTATTTTTAGCTCTTGGTGTTCTAAGTATTATAGCGTTTTTTGACAAAATTGTTCCCAACATACTAACTAACTGATCTGACGCTCTATTTAAATTTGTATCCGTATTGATAAAACTGAAATCAGCCTTAGCACAATCTTCTTTTATTGCCGCATAATTATATTTTACATATTGTTTTTTCCGAGTGGAGTGAGGTATGCTTTTCAATTTAAGATTTAGGAGAACAGGCTGGTGGTCCGTCAAAGCGCAGTCAAATATGAAAACGTACGCTGGCAGTTTTGTTTTTATAATAACATGATCCAGGCAGCTGTCAGCTCTAGTTGGGTTTGTAAATGCTGGTAAAAGACCGTGGTAAGCTAAAATATCGAGGTATTCTGAAGTATCCGCGCAGACTTCCAGCAGATTTATATTAATGTCACCTATCAACGCTATATTTTGGAACCCTGTCAGTTCAGTTATCAATGAATTTAAGGATTGAAGAAAGGGATGTACGTTCCTGAAAGATGGGGGTCTATAAATGCAAATGATCGCAATAAAGTTGCCTATTTTTATTAGAATACAATTTGCTTCGGTTATTGTCGGTTCTTCGATATTGACCGTTAAGCAGTTCTTAACGTATACAACTACTCCGTCATTTTTATTATAGCTTCGATTCGTTTTATGCTGTATATAGTTGTTTAATTGAGGTAGATTCGAAGTTTTCGACAACCAGCATTCTGATAAGACGATTAGGTCACAATCCACTCCGATCCTACTCAAAAGCACTTGCAATTCATCAAAGTTCCGGTTTATACTTCGTATGTTTTGTTGAAGGATTTTAAGGTAAGAGTTTGGTTGCTTTATATGGGAAGTATAGTGTTCCGGATCGCATAGCATAGGAGTTGATATTTGAAAATCATCTATATTATTGACCAAGTCGCACACATTCATAATAGTAATACTTTTAGGTAACCTGGACTATTGTTAAAGGCAGCTCGAATTAGTAGGAAACAAAAGCTCAAAAAGTGAAAGTGATTGGGACGAATAACCACCCATTTCATGTTTGTATGTATGTTAAGTGTGTGTTTGTTAATTATGTTTAATGTGTCTATTGTATATAATGATGATGTGTACGTGAAGTATTTATGTGTATAGGTGTGATTAGTGTTACTAAAGCTAATAAAAATGTAATTAACATAAAAGTAATCGGTTTATAGATAGTGACATGCGTAAAGCGCTTATGTAAAAGTACAGTCATAATATATTTTGTAGTTTATCTAGTTCATTTTCCGAGTCTATACGCACGACGGGACTACCTTCAGTCTTCCGAAGGTAGACTTTACCAAATGATGTCCAACAGAAACGGTAGTTGTTCTTGCTTGCAAACTTTCGGGCGTATGAAAAAAGTTTTTTGGTGAACTGGGTGAGCTTTTCAGAGATAAACACTGGTGTAGCGGGGCCTTTCAGTTGTAGGCTAACGGTCGTAAACTTATCTCTATTATTCCGATTATATGTTTTCACCGACTTTAATAATTGTTCTTTTTTGATGACGCTATGGAGCTTGACCACAATGGACTTGTTTTTATCACCCTGGTTCCTATAGACGTCTTGGATATCGGCTGGAACAAGTTGGTACATTGAGCGCCGTTCCCACATTTTGTATAACGGAAACCAGTTCCATCTTTGTTTCCGGTTTCTGTAGTGGCATATTTCGGATCTCAATACAGCTAGCTAGGTGGTTCCGTTCTATAGTTTCCAGTCGGACCTCAAGGTCCTTTATGTATTTGCGGTCATCGGCTCTTTCGGACTCCAGTATATTTACTTTGTTAGTTAGTTCGTCGTATTTTGAACTAAAGAACTCAAGAGATTGTTTTATATTATTGTTTTGCTCTCTGATGTCGTTTATCGAGCTGAGGATGTTTGAGAACTTTGTATCCTGCTCAGCTTTCCACCCCGAGAAAACGGTCATCAGGTCATTTCTCAATTCCACTATTTCCTCTGCGCTACGCTTTCGTTTACGTATCTGTCCTGTACTAATTGTATTGGTTGACAGTGGTGATTCATCCTCGCTCGCGGCGCTCGATGCGTGCGCGCTTTGGTTCTCGGCATTCGGCTCCTTCTCGGCCATCTTCGTGCTAGCGGGGCCGGTTGGCGGGGAGAGTGACGCAGCGGCATGCTAACGCGGGCTGCGATACCAGGAGCGCATAAGCAGAAGGAAGTGTGGGTGCTTTATGTATCGTAGTGAGCTATGAGAGTGTGCGTACGAGCTTGCGCGTGGACTCTGTGAGCGTCTCCGTTTCACTAACTCTCTATAGATATGCGCTCCTGGTACTGGCGAGGTTGGAGATTAAGTTTATCACTCACGGTTTCTGAAGCTGGTGGATATAAAATCGCTACCAGTGTTCTTATGTTCTCCTGGTACTGTCACTTCTTATACTTAGTAATATTTTATTTAAATAAATAAAATTTAAAATATAATTTTTAAAAAATCGACACAGATTTTAACTACAAACACGTCTGCACTGCGCAGCGATCCGAGGGGGAGGGGATTATTAAATCTACACAACGGATTTTGATTCGGTTTTTTTTAAATAGATAGAGGAATTTAAGAGGAACGTTATTATGTATAATATACCCGAAACAAGCGCGAGTCACTAGTTGGAAATAAAAAACACAGTCATGGTGTGCTTTGTTTCCCCATTAAAATAATGAAACAATTTATGTTTTTAACCAAGTAAAAAAAATTGTCATCATTTTCTGTAGTTTACATTTCTGTAATGAAATATCTACAGCTGTCAGTGTGTATCACTGATAATAGATGGCGCCACCTGTGGCTTAACAGGTCATATACGGGAAAAATTCGACGGCTTCAATAGATGGCTGCTGGTCTGCTGTGATGGTAATGCACGTCTGGGCGCTATTTTTAGAAGGAAGGGTGTTCGAATCCCCGGTCTGTGAGGCAATTGAATTTTTTCAATTTTTCTAAATAAAAAAAAAATTGTAGAATAAAACCATAAAACACTTACCTAATAATATACGACTGAGGTATCTGAGTCAAGACAGCCAACGGCAGCCCAAATCCCAAGAAGTAGGGCCAGTTGGTCTCGATGAATGTCAACCGTTTGTGCAACTCCCAGCCCATGTTGAACCACTTGTACTCGAACGCATACAGAGAGTACAGCAAGCATACATGGACTAGGCAGAGGAGCTCACCCACATAGGTGATTGGTAACATGCTGACCAGCATGCTCTGGAGAATAAGGCAATTGTTAATTTTCTCCACACTCCACACTACAGCTACTGAACACAATTGAGGCAGTTTAATCCATGTAATACAATGTTTTATAAGGCGTCCGACCGGTTTCAGCCATGGCGGCCGATCTCAATTGAGATCAACCAAGTGCGCAGGACATATTATAGTGCACAAGTGTGCGCGCAAACACATATGCACTCTCTATTCTTTTACTCACATAATTCGGTGAGACGGCAATCCGACATGACCGATGAGAAATCGGGCGCAGGACGACCGGCTTAACGTGCTTTCCGAGACACGGGCGTTCAACTGCCGACTTCCTAACTCCGGGATGAGTAATTTCATTACAGAAAAACTCACACAAATTTTGCCCGACCCGGACCTCTCGGTCCTTACACAGCGCTTGCTACCAATAGACCAATAAAGAAATATTCTTTTAAATATCATTTCATGTTTAAATTATAAAGAAATATCAATATAAAATTGTAACAGAAAAAGCATGTGCTAAGCATGTGTCGCGGAGTTGAGGAAATATTGCGACCCTGGTCTACCATAGATGCCTAAATATAGAAGTAAAACAGAGACAACTCAACTCAATCTTATTATATTTTACTACTTAAAAGTTGTCTAGACAAGGAATTCCTGTGGCCTTGCATCTTTTTTTTATTTACTGTGCACTGTAATTCGCCTCTTTAATTTGAATGAGTCTGACTGTGTATTTTTCCTTATCAGCCTGTTTACCTGCACTAAAAATAAGGCCTGAACCAGCAGACTGAACAGAGAGTCAGCAATTATTTTACTGACGCTCGACATGAACTGTGGCCGCCCGCGACGATGTCTGTAGGCTGAATCTGCGATATCCTACAAATAAGAAAACAATTTAATTTAAAAACTTAAAATTTATTTTTCCATGTGGTCATTGGCCAGCAAAAGGTTGACCCTTTATGTAGATGAGATTTACTTTTAAGCACCGTTGCCAACTCATATTTTGGAAAATGCATACTAATACTGATCAACATAATATCTAAATTGTAAATCTACACACACAATATGTAGAATATTTAAGTAAATATATAGGTATAAATAAATTTAATAAATACTTTTTATGAGAAAAGTAGACAATTTATTTAAGCAAGTTTTCTATGGTGTAGATTTTTATAGGTATTCAAAACCTTTCCCTTTCTTTTTCCTAGATTTCCTTTCCTAGATTTGTGATACATAGATCTATTTACATCAACATGACAACACCATTTTGGACATTTACAGCAATAAAATTGGCTGTATTAGTTTCAAATAATCATCTTAAAGTCAAAAAGACTAGACAAAAGATAAACCAACTCACCTGAAACCATAAGCTATTGACAAGTTTGCTTAACAAGAACAGTGGCAACACCCATATCATTCGGAAGGTCATAGAGAGGAATGGCTGCATCCATCCCCAGACATTGTGTGCCACTCCAGGGTTGTGACCAAACACAATTGTGACTAAGTACTTGACCGCTGGTAGCAGGGCATATTCGAACACCAATATGCTTAGCAAAAATATAAAGCCATTGAGTATGCATGACTGCAACACCCTTGTAAGTACTTTTGATTCCCTGAAAAATATATATTAAGATTAATAAATAATAGATGAACTATATATTTTAGTTTATGTAACTGGCCTGGTGTAACAGTAGTTAGTGTCCCTTACTAGAGTTTTCAAAGGTTGTAAGAGTAAGGGCAAATATTTGTGTGACAAACAGTGTATGTGTTTGAGTGTTAAAATATCATTGTTGTTTCTGATATCCGTAACACAGGTGCTTAAGCAACTTAGTTCAGAATCCGAACAATATATGTGATGTTGTGTGATATTTATTATTTATTATATTTATCTAGAATTAAATTTATTCGAAATTTTTCCTTGGAGATGTTAAAAGAAATTTTATGAAAACCACAAACCACATGGATTTGTGGTAGGTAATTAAATATTGCATAACAATGTTCCAAAGTACGATAAAAACAAAGGACTTACTGTTTCACTTTACTCTGCTTTTGTTTGAGCTTGCTACTGTCGGATTCTATAAGCGGGGAACTCCGTAGAGCCCGTTCGTTAATCTCTTTATCTAAATACAGGAGCACAGTGACACCACGCAAGCTGTCTATAAAACCTTTGATAAGGGACACCGAAAAATTCTGGAAAGTTAACAAAAGTATTTACAATTTGAATGTTATGGAATATTTTTTCAACAATTTGTCATAGCCAATGTAAGGAATTGGGTAATAAATGTAATACTTACAGTAATACTTTCCATTTTTAAGCTCTGCACTGTATAATTTCTAAAGATTCATAATTCTTCGCGTGTTATTTGGTAAAATAAATTTACATCTTTTGTTGAATTTTTGTGACGTTGACGTAAAGCAGACGTACGTAAGTTTTATTTTTTTTCTGCCTTGTTTATAGCTATGGCAGTAAAGTAACGGTTATGTTGCCGACTATGTTTATATTATTCGGCATGTGACGATGCACAGCATCTGTGAGAGTGCGTCCTCTTCCGGTCAGCGATTTATGGGCGATCAAAGCGCCCTCTATATTGAAATATCTTGATTATTTTAGTAGTTGAATTCACTTACTTCCGTTTGGCGCCATTTTTAGTCACCTTAATGGGTCTCGTGCCGAGGATCCTCATAGCGTCTTCAACTTTCGTGTTAGCAATATCATAAGCAGAAACGCTGCTTAAATCGTTTCCGAAAGTTGTTTTCTTTAAATATAATCCGCTTATCCTTAATTTACTAGTAAGAAGTGTTTGTAAAACGGGAAAAAGTGAATCAAGTGATAGAAAGTGTATTGATGGTGGTTAATGAAGACCACGCCGCCACCGTCTCCCTCTAAGGAGGCATGCGATGACCTGCAGGTAGGTTCTTAAGCTGCGCAACGGTGGCACAAAAATACAAAGACTCCAAAACAAGGTACGTTCGAGTGTTGAAATTTTAACCTTCTTTTGGATATAATGAGTGATCTCTTTGAATAAAGAATGTTGTTAACAAATTGTTAATGCACGTTTTGAATAAGGTACCCCCAACCAAAAATAACGAATCGTTCACGTTCGAACATTCCGAAACTTATTTTTATTATATATTTTTTTTTATAACTACCTTTTGCTATAAACTTAAATAACCCACAAACAAACATTGGGGAAGTTAAAATAGCATCGAAAACCTAAAATGCTCTATAAATTAAGCTAATAGGTTGGAAGAAATACAAAAGTTATATCATAAAAACTGGAAGGAGGTACGTTATTCATAAATTTGAAACCTTATGTCCACAACCAGATTTTGTGGAACATTGCATTAACGATGAACTACGTCAGTTCATGAGAGGCAACGTCTTCATGATCTCGGCCTACCCTTCGGGGAAAAAAGGCGTGATTTTTGTATGTCTATATATGTACGAGAGGCAACGTCTACGTAGCCGTAAGGTCACTCTCTTTTCTTTATACTTAACTATCACTTCACTTATCTTTACTTTTTGTTAAATGGATATGCCTCACTAGATAAGAGCTCTCGCATACAAACACAAATAGAATGGATCAGTGGATACAACACCGGTTTAACGTTCCTGTTCTCGGTGACGAGTATCTTCTAAATCTCACCGAAGCCACATTATGTAATTGTTAATTATGTTTTTTTTTTTTTTACCACTCATAAATACCTAAACCAAATCAAAATATACCTCATACTTCGAAACCCATTCCTGGAGGCTGTCTACGAGCGTATCGTGGGCAGTAGCAGGCGTATGAGGCTCCAAAGGCCAACCTGAAAATGATGTCGGGAAAGCGTCTGCCATTCACCTCCAAGCCTGTGCTTGTCTCATCAACCTACACAGAGCTATATACGGCGTTGCAGAAAAGGGGGCTGCCTCCGAGCGTATCGGAGGCAGCGGCTGGCATATCTGGCTCTGAAGGCCAACCTGAAAATGATGCTGGGAAAGCGTGTGCCATTTACCTCCAAGCCTGTGCTTGTCTTACCAACACAGAGCAATCTACAGTGTTCCAGAGAGGGGGCTGCCTCCCGAGCGTATCGGAGGCAGTGGCAGGCATATCTGGCTCCGTAGGCCAACCAGAAAATGACACTGGGGATGTGTCTGCCATTTACCCCCAAGCCTGTGCTTGTCTTACAACACAGAGCTATTTACTACGTCTCAGGACCTGACAATGTACAGAAATGAGCGGACAAATCAAAACCCTCCTAGAACAAAAGGTTCTCGAGAAGCCCAAGGAGAATCAATGAGGTTCTTCTCATTCATGTTATCCGCACAAAGAGCGATGGTTCCGAAAGACCAATATTATTAACTCCACAGTTAATACATTGTAATAAAGAAAGTCGAACTATCTTCGCATCACCAAATTCCGGAAAACCTCTACGCAAACTATTTGATGGGAAAAATTATAGTTCCACGTGTCGATAACGAAAAGTCATCGCAGGTTTATATCAAAGACGAACCTTCTGGTGAACAGCCTACCCTTTGGCCTATCCTGCGTACCAAAATCATTGCAACAGTTAATAACTGGGTGGCTCGGATACTTTGAAACGAAGGTATGAAGGTATTCATATAATACTATGTGGTCAAGTACATAATTTAATGTCAAAACGGTTCAGTTTAATCGTTAAGCAGGTGAGAACAATATTTTCATGTGAATTATGTTGTGTGACTTATGTTAGTGACTTATGTTCTCCTCCTACAGCAATTAGGTTGAACTATCGATATCGAAAAGTCCTTAATTGTTTCACCCAGGACATAAGAGTACCTAGGTGTTGTATGGAATACGGAAGGAAAGTCATAAGTTCTTCCGCAAACATACATGTGACATGACTCAGTGGACCAGTGGTTAGTGACCAGTGGTTTCAAGAGTCGTGGGTTCGATCCCCACCCGGGACAAACATTTAAGTGAGCTACATTCGAGTTTGATCGAGCGTCTGAAGTATCTGAAGGGTAAATATGCATGCACGTGTATATATGTATTCATAACTAATTGTTTAGTTTGGGGTCGGATGACCGTATGTTTAAATGTCCAATACAATTATTAAAAGATGTACTCGTTTATTAGCGAGGTCCTGCCTACCTTACTAGATGCATATGCAATATCATTGTAATTGCGCCAGCAAATTCTGGCCATACAATTAGTAAATTTTGCCAGCTTTGTAACTCTGAAAGAAAAGGCTGGATTCCATAAATCTCATTCTCTTGATGCGATAAGTCTGTCAAGAATTTGCCTTAATATAAGAAATGAGTGCGCATATCAAACGGTGGCTCAAGACCGCAAAGCAAGGTCTCATAAGGAAACCTCCATACGAGATTCCTGTTTAATATTTTCTGACAAAGGATGCCTTATACGCCCAACTAGACGAATCCGAAGTGTTGCGAAACCAAACCCGAGACCAGTCAAGCCGTCATTTCGACATAAAATCATTTCAAAAACTGCGTAAGTAATTTTTAAATCGGTCTCCCGTAACTAAGAGGGGGGGAGGGGATGAATTCGAGCCATCTGCTCGAACTAAAACACCTATTAGCGCCTTCTAAGCCAATGGAACATACTTCCCACTTCCCTCCTACAATTTTCTTAATCCGGTCACATACCTGACCGCTTCATTCAGATAGCCGACCGTCTGTTACAAGGCAAATAAGCTGCGGAATGGCGTCTGAAAAGAGAATCTGTGGTGTCCATTATTACACTGTAGAAATACGGTGACCCGGCTATATTTGCTTCTAAAATTGTCGAAATTAGTAGTATAGTAACTTGTGTACTTAAATTAGATTTGAAAATCACCTCTCGGGTTTATTGTAAAGCTTTCAGAAGAATTTGGAGCATGGTTTCAAGCATGGCTATTTTCACCATCGTCCTTGATACTCGCTAGTGGTACTGCATTACCTCAATACGGCATCGGACACATCTACATGTAGCACCACCAGAAAAATGAATTCTGGCTTCCCGGCATATGACTGCAGCTCAGCCCATGAGTGAAGTACCTACCTACACACGACATGAAGCTTTTCATATGGTAACTTTGTGGTGGGCAGACACCATCACAGGCTGGACAGAAGCTGAATAATCTCTTCTAAATCGAGGCTGAAGGGAGTAAATATAAACTAGATTTGTACACCAGCTTGGTTGTGTTGGATTCAATGATAAAAAATCTCGTAATCATAACCCTAAATACCCTGTCGGTGGTTCTTTCGCACAAAAGATATTGTGTTAAATAGTACATCTCCATTTGGTTATTTTTATTTTTATTTTGTTTTTTTTTTTTAGTTTCCTGGTTTTAGTACACTCACCTATCATAAGCACACTCATAAGCTTGTTGAGGCATGAAGTAAATTGGCAGGTAATTTACTTTTAGCATCGGGTCAAATGATGCAATTTTG
The DNA here is from genome assembly GCA_039566165.1 of Maruca vitrata. NCBI lineage: Eukaryota > Metazoa > Arthropoda > Insecta > Lepidoptera > Crambidae > Maruca > Maruca vitrata. Next base: position 15,086,232 of record CM076914.1, on the reverse strand, counting down.
ACTTGACACTGTTTTGAATTGATCCATAAACTTAACACTATCTGCGTTACCATGTACTAACTTTATTGCTCAAAAACTGTTACAGTATAGCCTGAGCAATCTGTCTGTTCTGGTTGCGTAAAGTATTTGAACTAAGCGAGCAGAGAAGGGCAGCTGGATGTAAAAATGCCGTTGTATATCTATTAATGGTATTCCAAAGATAGCAACTTGAACTCTTTTGCAACTGGGTAAAAGTCGTATTTTAAGACGCCGGCATAATGGCATTTCCAGGTAGTGTGCGCTCCGCTATAACATCATTAAATTGGTGGGATAATATGCTTATCAACCTTGCTTTTCACGAGGTTATTAGTGAAAGGACTTTCAAGATTTTATTTGAAACAAATAAAACAGAAAAGTAATGCTGATATTTCTTCGGATGCTTTATTTACCAAATTTCCAACCAATAAATTTGAATAAACACCTATAATTATTATGCATTGTGCTTCATAAGCTTGTGATTAACAAACATATATTAATTTATGTTGTTTAATTGACTTGGTAATAGTTGTAATGAAAATTTAATTCAACGTTTCAAGACAACATATTACAATAGTTATGTTTCAGGTACTTCTATTTGATTCCTATCACATAGCGTCATCGGGTAAGTCACCAGGAGTTAATAAACACGTCTCTCACAGATGCTGTGCATCGTCACATGCCGAATAATAGTGCAAGTTTTACATAATAATAAAACTTGTATTATTTAGCAGAGACGATGCACAGCATCCAATTAAGGTCTCCTGGTGAGAGACTGCTATGAGGATCCTCGGCACGAGACCCATTAAGGTGACTAAAAATGGCGCCAAACGGAAGTAAGTGAATTCAACTACTAAAATAATCAAGATATTTCAATATAGAGGGCGCTTTGATCGCCCATAAATCGCTGACCGGAAGAGGACGCACTCTCACAGATGCTGTGCATCGTCTCTGCTAAATAATACAAGTTTTATTATTATGTAAAACTTGCACTATTTTTATTTATTTTCGGAAATATAACTTCTAATAAATAGTACATAGATATATAAAGTAAACAATGACATAAAAAAAGAAAAGAACAAATCAGGTGATCTTATCGCTATTATGCATCCCTTCTAGATAATGTAGAATAAATATAAAAGGTTTCATAGATGAAAAAATATTAATAAGATTACTTTTAAAGAGAATAATATTAAATTATTTGTTTTCCATTCGCCATAACTTTATTTTAATCGTTTGACTCTCTAAAAAGTAATCACTTTAAAAATTCAATCACAAAACACACTACGTTGGCTGTAGGATAGGATAAGCTGATGTGACCCTGTTAAATACAATATGTTTTTCTATAGAATTACAAGTCAAAAAATTGTTAGTCGCCAAAAGAGAAGACATTCACCAATGATACTTTCCTATGCATGGATAACGGGCTGTTGAATTATTATTTTCTGTGCTTGACTATATAGCTTGCCGTTCAAAATCTTACTGTCAAATAACTGTCAAATGAAATGAAGGCAAACAGGAAGACAGTACATACGCAGTGAAGATTGTTTTTATATTTTTTGCACAGATTTTACGGTGTACTTGCTTCGATTTGATTGAATTGTGATGCCCTTATGAAAAAGGCACCATGGACAACAATTTTATACTCAACAACCTGAGGTGAGGAAACTAATTTCACAAAATGTCGAAGCTTAAAAGTAGCAAACAAAAAGTTTTTAGTTCATGACCTCAGTTTAGATAAGATTCGCTTTGTTATTGCAAAACGATGTCGTCTGTAACGTACAGTCGGTCCTGGTGAACATCGTAATGTGGTATAAGTTGCTATTGTTATATTTTTGTTTATGCACTTCATGTCTGGTGCTTATACCATAATAGAAAGTTACCCCTACCACTGGAGGTAGCCTCGTAATCAGAGATGTCTCGTTACACGATGACTTGCCAAAGATTATATGATACAGTTAATAATGTAAAGACGAACATTGTTCTATACTTTTAAAAAAACTTAGCATAAATTATATAGGCCAATTAGAGGCTACTTATTAACTTATTCGATTATGTGACCTTAACCCAGAAATATGACGACAAAATCTCAAACCAATTGACATAGTTTGCTAATATTTCATTGAACACCATTTGATTGAATGCTCTATAATATAATCACAGTGCTATAACAGTTCAAAATTATTGACACATGTAAAAATAATTGTTTAGAATTAGATAACACTTCCATTTAATATGTTCCATTGTAGTTAAGCCTGCTGCCTATCTGATCAGCTTACTTACCTAAAAATCTTTCTAAACTGATTTACCTATATATCATATAATATTGGTACTAAAAATATGCTTATTTCAAATTTCTCTCTATTTATTTTGTAACCTATTACGAAATAAATAGAGAAAAAATAGTTAGAGGTAGGCCTCTATATTACCTTAACTCATTAATCTGTTTGCAAAATTTATAGCTTTTGCTTATGGCAATACTGAATAAATATTTTTCGTTTTCATTACATTCATTCATCAATACTCATCACTTGTATAGATCTCTCTCAATTTAGGTTGATAGTATTTTGACTGTTACCATTGAAGACCACATTTGCTAGTCACTAAATCTCCCATTAGCAAATAATCATACCAATTTAAATATTACATTAATTAGTTGAATAATGAGCCATATAAGTAATTAAGTCCACATTGTGTTTGTTACTGTATCATTCATGATTGTTTTCAGCTTATACTAAATCTCTTCCGTATGAATACTCCAAATTTAAGCTCTAATGTATTTGTGTTCATTGTTCTATTGTTTGGGTACAACTAAATCTACCTGCTCCTGATGAGTGTCCTAAAATAATACAATAACCCACAATAATTTATAAATAGGTTTGTTATGTTATGGGGAATTAACTTGTTTTTCATTTAGTTATTCTTATGTAGTTAGTGTCATCATCATCAGCCCATTTCTATCCACTGCAGTTAGTATATTGATAGTTTAATAGGCTTACATTTTGATATAGTCCCTGCAGCCATTCTGAATGATAAGACTCCATGTTAATATGTATTTTTGTAGTATTGTACATTTCTTATCTATTCTTCCTCTGTATAATATTCTGGGTTTATATATTAAATAATTAATTCTATATCTGCACTGCAAAATAATAGAATAAAATAAAAGCAATAAATAGTCATGGCTGTTTCCTATAGCTTTCTATTAATCTCTCAATGTTTAAATTGTAGAGATGGTCTGATGAGAATGCATCAACTGTTGACATGCTAGTAGCATGTCACAATAACTAACACAATTTATATGTGTAGGTATTGCATGCATGTTTGTTTGCAGCAATAGACTTATTACATGTACTTCTCTTCTACTAACATCAATTCACCTAATACATTCCCACTGCTGGCCAATCTGGCCATGGGCCTGCCCTAAACTAGGGCAATAAGGCCTTAACCAACCACGCTGGTTAAGTGTGGGTACGTCGACAATACAACCTTAGAATGTTTTCTTAAGTGTGCACTTTTGGGTAAATGGACTAATGTATGTAAATAAGTTCAAAGAGCTTATTTACCTATCTGTGGACTTTACCTAGCCTTTGTTACCGCTGGTATAAATTTATGTTAGTAGGAATTACGAATATAAAACAATATCATAACATAATGACTTTATTATTCAGACAGAACTTTTTACACAAAACAAAACACAATCAAATGGACTAGTTTTACTTAGCCAGTGTCCATGCGCCGGCGCAAAGTTCAAAAACTTAATCGCTGCAACGTCACCCGCGCGCCCTCCACCCGAGTCTGATCTTTAAACCGATAGCGATAACGTCTGAATTCATTTGCCGCCGCTGTCGTCTAAGGGCAGCTCGGTTGTTCACGCGATCAGTTTGTGACGGGACGTTGCGCGGACCGCACGCACATACGCACGCCTTCTCCTTTGTGACGTATAGTAATGACAATCTGAGTTACAATACCCATTGTGTTCCAAGATGAAAGTGGATAAGGAGCTGAGTCTCGCGGGCCCGGTGGATACTAAGCCGATTATGTCCGACAGGAAGGGCAGCCTGAAGGTGACCATCACTCCGGCGCAGCACAAGACCCTCACGCATCTGCCGAAGAGGCCCCCAGTGGATTTGGCCTTTTCGGATCTCACCTACCGAGTGCAGGAAGGCAGGAAAAGCAGTGAGTACTTTGTATATTTCCAAATCACTACTTTGTAAATGCTTAAGGAATATAAAGACTTGTAATGGTAAAAAAACGAAACAACCAGGAGAAGATAAATAATCAGCATTATTTGGTTAGGTGCATGTGTTAGTGTCAGAAAAACACTTCCACGGCCCTTGGTTCTTCAATTAACGTAATATTTACCTTGTGTTGAAACTGCAAAGACAATTGACTATATTCTTTGTTCACTTTTTTATGATAATAACCGTCATGATAAGATTTAATAGAATTGATTGCTTTATTCGAAGCGAATCGTACTATTTAGACACCTAATAAATGATTCAACGAACATTTAAATTGTCGGAATACTAAAATTTGTTTCTCTTTATAATTGTTCAATGTCAAAAGACGCATAAATAATGTCAAATTATATGCATGTAAGAAAAACCGGTCACCCGTACCAATAAATACCTATCCAATGATATTAAATATCAACTTGGTACCTTTACACGTTCCTGATAAATAAAGGTACAGACAGGCAGACAGAACCAAAGAAACATTTTTTGTAAATCACATGTATTCATAGTGTTGTGGCGTAACAAATCAATTTTGACACATTGTATAATTAAATTGTTGTCGAACTTGATGTTCAATTGTTCATATTTAAGAAATGAACGTAAACTAACAAAATAGTTAACTAAAATTTTAAGAAGAGTATACATAAATTAATATAATGTACGTACAGTAAACAGTTTCTTGTGTCAATAACTATGTCTGTGACTTATTAAACTGTGTCTGACGTTAACTAAACTTGAAGAAGGGAATATTAATGTAATGCACATTTCCTAGTACAGTATCAATCATCAATAGCAATTATTGAATACTGAACGAGATAATGGGCGCCTAACGATGTCAGCTCGTTTACTTAATTAGAACACATTAATCTACTGCACTGTATGTTCGTTAATAACCTAAATTTCCCGATATTGGTTCATTCTTATCACAACATAGTTATCTATCAGGTTTTCGAAAAGGATTACCTTGCTATCTGGATTGCTTCACCACTGGATTTCATTAATTATGTCCGGCTATAAAAACTACTTCTGTGTGTTGTATAAAGTCGAATGTATGATTAATAAGGCCTTATAAATCAGATTCCACTAATTTAAATGAATTAAATAAAACAAATTTTACCAATTTACATCATATCATCAAAACATACCTATACGTCCCCAGTGCTGGGGCACGGGCCTACTCTAAACTAGGGCGATCGGGTCTTAGTCTTTAACGCTGGCCAAGTGCTGGCAATTTTACCGATGAAATTAGCTTCTATTGCGATTTTATACTTCATAGTCATTATTTGGTGACCCACTGAAGTAAGGTATATAAATAAAATAAGTCTGTTTAGAATTCTTATTTTTTTCGTGTAGAAATCATGTGATTAAATACAAGATCACAGAAATTTCTGAACCATTATTCAATATACTTAATTGGAAAACCATGTATGTAGGTAATGCGCTTTTCCTGTATCGCTTCATATTCATATTACCATATGATCCCTGATCACCTTTCCTTATCTTATAGACTAAATAATCAGAGCTATACATTCCATATAAAAGTCTTCTGTTCGGTTCGGCAAGTTCTTTAGGACATTAGATTAATGTTTCATATATTTGCTTCTCAAAAGTATTCAAAACAACGACTCAACAGCTCATTCTAGGCAATCTAGGTACCATAAAGAAAAATAAGGTTCTTCACGGGAAATATAAAGAAGAGAAACATTTATTTTATAAAAGAGTAACTTTCTCATTACGTCGCAATAACACAATCGGTAAATGCCCCTTATAAAAACATACTTTTCTAGAGTAAGCATTATTCCACACGATTAGCAAATGCTTATGTATGTAATTGTATACATTGCATCATCATCATCATCAGCCCATATACGTCCCAAATGCTGGGGCATTTCTATCCTAAACTAGGGCGATCAGGCCTTAGTCCACCACGCTTGCCAAGTGTGGGTTGGTCGACTACACAACCTTAGAATTTCTTCGTAGGTGTGCAGGTTTCCTTAGTTATCAGTTTCTGATAGTAATAAAATTGTATGTCAACTTTATAATTTTTTTTTCCTAACTGACTAACGATGATGGCTTGGAGGAGCCTTGTCATCATCACCGGGCTTGCGAGGGAGCGGATGGCTCTCACCCCTAAACAACTTTATAAGAGCACTTTTTAATATTTTACATGCGATATTTTGTATGTGCGGATGGATGTATGTATGTATGTTTGTTTGTTTGTTAGTCTTCCATCCAAAAACTACTGTACTGATTTTGATGAAACGTCACAATATTGTTCCTCAGATGTCAGAATAACACATAGGTTACAATTCCTAAAGATAAATTGTATATTATCCAAATAACGATGACTATCTCCATGCGTGAATAGTAGGGGGTGGCCGCTTTTTTTTTCCTAACTGACTTACGATGATGGCTTGGAGTAGCCTCGTCATCATCACCGGACTTGCGGGGGAGCGGATGGCTCTCACCCCTAAAGCGGGCTTGCTTGTGCTAGCAATATAAAAATATATTGTATCACGGAGATAACCGGTTAATTGATGTTGCCATAAAGTTAAATACGTATGCTACCAGAATAGGTTACTTTATCTGAACATCTGTGGACATCTCGCCTTGTGCTCGCTTGCACTTTGTCTTCCGGGTCAAATATCTTCCGGGTATTTAATGTTTATTTCTGTACGAACTCACTTCGTGAGGTTATCTGACAAATTAATGGTTAAGCTTGGAATTTTCTTTGCCCGATTAAGAACCGTTATGTCAATCCGTTAACTTATTTTTATTTCAAATTGATAAAGCTGGTACTAAGTCCTCATAATTACTAGCTTTAATAATTTCAAATAAAACTAAGTTTACGGATTAAACTCGCGTGTACTGCTATTCTAAATATATTATTTAGAGACCTCTTTATCAATTACAATGGAAACGTCGGGCAGTAAGTAGCTATGTATTTGCTACTCCTAATATCGCGTCTAGACCCATAAAGACCAATATTTAATTACAATGGTGTTGTAAATTGCTTACTTTATACATTATTCAACACAGTGATTATTATATTTTTGAAATTATTGAACTCCTGTTATTGTTGTCATTGAGGAATTGAAATCGACAAAAAGTTAGGAATTAATGGATTCAATGTTGTCAGCAGTTCTTGAGATTAACGCGTTTAAACAAATAAACTCTAAACTTTTCATAAGTATAGTTTTCTCGCTGATTCATCGCTCAAACAGATGTTAAGTTTTTCAGTCTTCGGATTAGATAAGATTCTTATGAGTATTATATAGTCCTTTATAAAACATTCAATCTAATCTGATTTATAAAAAACAATGTAAAATAATGAATCATATGTAACGCATACTAAATGTAACACAACCTAATCGCTATGTACATGGGTAAAATAACTAAATTGCTTAATGATGTTCTTGGTATTTTGAAACATACAAAACCATTTGATTGCGGGTATAATTTGCATGTATTATGGCACACACACATCACTACATGTCCATAAAATACTGATATTATATTAAGGTTTCAACACACATTGCTAAGGTCCGGAAGTCCAACATGGTTCGGCCTTCGTGTTTATTTAACGTTGTTTTTCCACTATAATTATATTAATATCAAATGACACTACAATTAACATTAGTCTATCTTTTGTGTGCTTAAATGAGTACATTTTTGTGAATATACTCGTGAATAGACAACTATTTAGATTATTAGTAAAATATACAAATATTTTGCTAATTTTGTTGTGTAGTTGTTTTGGTACAAAACTAGGTTTTTGTTTGTTTCTTTCTACTTTACTTTTAAATAATTAAAATTCAAAGTCATATATTTCATAACATGTTAGTACAAAGCACATTTTAAAGCATTCCATTCTGAGTCTTTGCTCTATTAAAACACGCTATAAATTAAGTGAATCAAAAGAAATTTATCTTCCCATGTCAATGACAACATTAGATCTATATTACTAACTCCGTATTGCTGTTCCCTAACTACAGTACACGCGCCACAGTTCAAAATCACAATTATATTTTATGATACCACTCACAGATAACAGTTATGTGCAGCGACGCGACGAGAGGTTAAACTATCTGTTAAAATTATTCGACACAGTGGTTAGCCCCACCAGCCTATTCAATGCTATTAAAGAACGACTCATCTATCTAATAATACTCAATAGATAAACAAAAGGACTTGTATTGGAATGTTAATAACCTTCCCCTTATTGAAGTGGGTTAAAAATAGATATAGTTTAGTTGTGTGGAAAGCGTCGATGGCCGAGTGGTTCAGGTCGTTGCTTGCCATGCGAGAGGTCGCCAGTTCAAACCCCGCCAGGTACCAATGTGTTTTTCTAATTTGAAATTCATATGTACCATCATTCGACGCTTTGACGGTGAAGGAAAACATCGTGAGGAAACCAGCACACCTGAGAAATTTTTCAACGGTGTGTGAAGCCAGGTCAGAGGCCTACGGGCGGCCTAAAAACTCTGACACCAGGTTGTTCATCAACCATACGATAAGAAGAAGAAGAAGAAGTTGTGAACCCCATCTATAAAGTCAGTATAAATCTGTTCACTGGAACCGAGACTTGGGTTCTTCTTCGGTCTTTTTAATCTTTAGGTGGCAACATAATTCTTCTTACACTCGGATGGGATAATATGACGAAATGTGCCAATAATAGTATTTCGATGTTTAGTCATCTGTTTGTTCAGCGTATTTATTCTTAGTTATAATGTGAAAAGGACTTTAATGGACAATATCGACCTCAATATCTGATAATGACTACTTTTAAAATAGTTTACATTTCAATTATTGTATATTTATTGTACAGTTGACGACATAAGTTTATATTATGTGATTTAACTCGTTCAGCTTCTGGGGGTATCCCCAGTAGCTGAACGATCAAGGTTATCCTTGTGCGAAACGGAAAAAGAGAAATAGTAACAGCCTGCGCAGTTAAATTCGTCGAACCTGAGCCACAATAGCTTACGGAGACATAAACCCAGTACACCCCACATCTTGGGTTTAAGTGCGCCGGGCATAAATGTGCATTTTTCAATTTTAAAATTTACTCATTGAAAATTGAAAAAATTCATACTTATGCCTGATTAAGAAATATTAGAGTCTATATTTCTTAAAACAAAAGACAATTACATATATTAAGTGGTAGGGAGACATCGTGCGTGCGTTACAAAGGTAGGTACGGTAGGTATTACCAGTATTACCTAGCGGTTGCTATGAGTATGGAAATGGAATAAACTGCCCGGCCTCTATACCTACTCTACATAATATGCAGCTCATTTCAAGATGTTCGCTAAAGTCAAATTTGAAACATGCTTTACGTTATGCTGATAAATAAATACGTATTAATATCACAGCGAAACATTTCGTTTCGTTTCGATTCCGAAGTAATATATTGTGTTATCAGAAACAGTGGTAAAGAAGAATATACTTAAATACATATAAGTTAAAATAGCACCTTCTGACTGATGTTTTCTAATGTTTGAGTACACTAATATTTGTCCTGAGTGGGAATCGAACTCATGGCCACTTGGCTCAAGCAAGATACAGATCCCAGATCTACATATATAGAACTAGCTAGAGCCATAGCGACATAACATTGTAATTAATGGTAAAGATGGTAAGCTAGATTGTAAATAAATACACGTGAGCGGATGTGAGAAGAATCATAATATGATTCTATCAAACTAGGCCTCGTCCGGATCTAAGCCGTTTCGCAACCCGACGGGTTACAACTCAACCTTCCGTTGGTACCGATGCACCAAGTGCGTCTTGTGCAATGCCAATCCGTCAGTAACACTACGATAGGAAGGGAAAGGGTTAACACCTTTACTGGTCAGAGGAATATTTTCCTCTGAAACTATATAGTTTCAGCCATAATTTGCACCATCATTTGTAGACATACGGTCAAAACATTTTTTGTAGATGCTCGATACAGTGCCCGTGAAATGATTAAAACCTGCTCATTCATTATTTGGGTGCTGAATAGATAGACCTTTAACTAAAAAATATGTCTTCCCGTCCTCGCCACTTCAGATATACGATGATGGCTTGGAGTAGCCCAGTCACCGGACTTGTGGGGGAGCGGCTCTCACTCCTAGTATTTAATCGTTGCGCTTTGTTTAGCTAAATATAGTTATGTTATCTGTATCTAAGACAACAAACTTGTACATAAAGATTTAATAGTTAGTACATTTTGTGTACAAGGCTCAACGACTAATCTCCGGTGTTTATTTGGCAGCTATTAAATAATTCACATAGGAAGTTGATTATAATCCGTTTGTGTATTCTTCTTACAATGTTTCATGAAAACGTAAGGCATGTAGTCATAGTAGAGTTCATTCTTGTGCCAAATATTTCATTCCATTCTATAACTACGTAACTACACTCGAATCTGTGTAGGACGAGACTGTTTACAACAGTACAGTCATCCCAATTGTGATTAGGCAGTGATATAATAAAAGGAAGTTCTGGGCCAACTATACAAATTCATCCGACAGCGCAAAGGAAAGCAATGACGGCTATTAAGACGTAATATGCTTGTTCCTTTGTTTTTAGATGATCATACCGAAGCAATTTTGATGTAGATATAGAGTCAGCGTTGCCATCCACATAGCATTCAGGCACTGGTGGCCCGTACCAAGTGGTTCAGTTCCTCTTGTCTTTCCCCATGTCATTAAGGTATGGTACTCCCTTCTAGCTCATGTTTTTCCGCCCTCTTTTAATCATGGTCTCCTCAGGCAGGTCGTGAAACGGCATCTTAGCAGGCCTTCGGGGTGAGGTCGACAATCTCATTAGGGTCTATTGTACCTATTGACCTCTTATGTGGATGTCACGCCCGCTTAACATCAGGTCATACAGAGTCTCTTTATAAAAAATAAAAATATGCTACAGATCGGCTGGATGCAAAATTCCGAATGCGATTAAATGGTATTTACCTAGTCATACCTAAGCTGCTTTATAATTTCAAATTGTTTTCTTTTCACTTTGCAAGCGAAACGTGCTAATATGACTGATAACATATCGTGTACTACCTTTTCTTATCCTACACCTTATATCCGCTTGTAGATAGTTAGAAGGATTTCAGAAAGTAATTTCATTATGTACGCAAAGAAATACGTGTAGAAATACTTTTGCTACTCTACTCAGTTTCAAAGTGTACCATATAAGATAGGATGGCTCAGTATTAAATGTATAATCTACGCCAGGGTAGGCAAACATTTATGCAAAAAAGTGCCATATTTTATCTAAACATTGTTTAATGGCGTCATTGACGTGCCATAAAACAATTTTGACTTTCTGAAAATAATAATAACGAAAACGTTAAATTGTTATAATATACCTACTTAACACATTTTTCACACATGTTTTATCATCGGCGACTTGCCCAAAATGTTGTGTCATTGGTTCACCACCCTGACCTATGCACCAAAGATTCTAAATAAATTTAGATTTTGCATCCTAAAAATGCTAAAACCAACACCTTTGTGTGACAGTGAGTCAGTGAAAGTGTGAAATAACAATTTAGGACACAGTTTTCACTTTGAAATATTGCCAAAAAATGTTGTTTATTTGAACTCAGAACTAAGAAAGGTAATTAATTTTAAAAACTACGATTTTCACCGTGAGTCAGGATGGACAGAAACACATTGAGTTGTGTCTTTCCAACTATTTTGCTGCCTAGTGTGGAATGTGTTTAACATTCCTCGCATTCACTAACATACACACACACGCTCGCGCGGTTACTTCTTTCGATTGTTTTCCGTTGTAATTCTTATTATTTCCTTTTCTTCACCAACGAAAATACCCTTTCATGTAAAAGTACCGAAGCTACAAACTACAAACTCGAAGACGCCGATTTGGAAAAATATTTTTTTGTCTGAAAGGATATTGTTTCCTGGTAGTCCTGTTGAAAGCATATCTTGACCTGATGATGGAATATGTTGATGAAGGCGGTGCCGTTTTTATTTCATGCAAACAAGCACAGAATTGCTTCGATGTCCTCAAAATGTTAATTGGCACCGCCTTCAAAAACATATCAAATTCCTAGCGCTGTAGCGCTGAATTCATTACGTATATGTCTCCTTTTTTTGTCGCTGTGAAATGCTTTTCATGCTTTCACTATTGGAGGGGGTTCTCTCCCAGTGGTGTGTCGGACTCCCCAGCGGCTGGCGAGGAGATAATAAATGCTAGCCGCGGCTCCTGGGCGGGGTGCAATGCCCAGGGGGTTTACCGACTAAAACACGGTGTACCTCATTGCCGTATGGCGACGTCATGGGACTGACCTAGTCTTGTACTGCCACGACGTTTGTGGCGACCCTTATATCAACCAACGATGTCCTTAAGGGCTTGGCTACTTGTCATACAGGTAATTCGCTATTTCTTCACAAAACTAATCAGTTCCCAACTTTATAAGACTGCATTTACTAGCATCGACTTTACGCTCTTCGGAAACTATGAATTATTCAAACGGTATTTTAGTAATTCAATCAGTACATTACTTTTTAGACCTCCTAACCATGTTTGACTAATTATTTCATGAATATCAAGCTAATTGTAAATGGGCTGCCTAATTTTGCCTAATCAAAAAATTCTATCCATTTCTACCTTTTCTTTCGGTCAATCTGTACACATTCCGTCGAATTTGTAATAGGAAATCCAGTACATTTATTAAGGAAACAGCATTATAGCAGTACTACACAATTCAAAAAGTTTAATGCAGCCAGTATCTAAACTGATACTTTGAGTAGTATTTCCATCAAGACCATTGCAAAATACGAAAGGATCAAAAAATTCCATGAACTAGATTCAACAAGACAGCGAATCAGCCATAAAAATAACATCGACGACTGACATTCTACAGATTTTAAAATGTAAACTATGATTTTCCTCAATTATAGTAACATTCTTATCATTCTCAAGTTTGGTAGCGTGGCATTATCTTTCGATAAATTACTACAATTAGCCTATTTAACGATACATTGACTGCTTTGTTATATAGCATTTTCTAGCTCAAGGTTTTAACTTTTATATGTCCGAAATTAAGCGTTATTCTTCAATGTTCTTTCATACTTGTATTTCATGAACCTGTTTTTCGCATTTATATTTATTCGTAGAAGCCGACACGTATTAGATGTGGACTCTAAACAACATTAGTCTCATAAGAGTTTAAGTTATGTCATATTTCTGAATATTGGGATAAAAAAATTATCCTAGGCATTCACAAGATTACCTCTCTCCACGGTAAGCGTAGTGACATCCACATATGAGGTCGAGAGGCACAATAGACCATATTGAGCCTGTCGCACTCACCCTAAAGGCCTGCTCTCATGACTTACGAGAGCAACACATTTAAAATTCATCATCTTAATGATAGGTATCTACTGTGAACTGACAAACTATAAATGCTATATCTCTTACTAACAACGTTCTCAAGGCCTTAATAGTAATTAACATTTTAGTTATGTTATTTATTCGAGGAAAATGTCCTCGATAGCGTATTTGTTATAGTGCCCCTTAAAGTCCGATTAGAAACTTGAAAGCTTACTTATAGTATTTAAAATTATAATAAAGTAGCCTAAATTGGTCCAGCCGTTTCGGAGAATAGCGGGAATAAACAGATACACAGTCAAAATTGTTTAAATCGTGTTTTTGTTATTAGTACCCGATAAAGATTCATAGCCATAAAGTAAAAGGTTATTTTAATTATACAAACTGACACTTCAATTTTATTTAGTTGTATAGATTCAATCCGCGATATGACGACTGAAGCAAATAAACATATCAATATGTTTCCGACGAAGTAGATATTTCCGGTGGATTTTAATATTTGCAAATACTAACAACGTAACAATCTGGTAAATGTATTTCAGGAAACATGAATAAGATCCTTGATCCTTGATCTCTGAACTAAGCATGATGACACAAATCTTCTATGTACCTAGTTATGTTTGATTACATTCCTACTAAACCCTTTAAACGGGTCACTTCCGGAGGGCCACGTTCCCGGAGGGCCACGTCCCGGAGGGCCACGAATGCGAAAAAAGTGTTAACATGTACTTGTGTTGTTTTTTGTAACGTTTTTCACACGTAAGTACCGTTAGCAAAAAAGCAATTTGTAAATTTATATGTAATTATTACACTGGTCGACAAATTTCGACCTTTTTTAAATATCTGGAACCAAAGTAAAGTTTTTCTAAAGTTTTCGATGCGCCAAACATTGTTTTCTTATACAAGTTTTCTCTATCACGTCAAGTTTATAAGATATCTCATCCTAAAAATCCAAAAAATGTGCTTTTGGGTCACTTTCTGGTACTTGTAGCAAACCTAATATGTTTATTAACTAACATTTACAAACATGTCATTTAAGAATCAATATTGCTCCTATAAATACTGTTGGGTTTGCTTAGATACCTTTTATCTAAATCAAGATATTCAATTATGAAATTTTTGTATTTCGCCCCTTACAAACAGGACAATCATAAATGTATGGAAAAAAAATCACAAATTTGAAAGTTGTATATCTTGTAGAAGAAAAATGATATCTGAGCAAATTCACCGGTATCTAAAGGCTCAAGAGTTATATTTAAATGACTGTCTTTGTAAATGTTTGTCAGAAAATATATCAGGTTTCCTACACTTCACAGAAAGTGACCCGAAAACGCATTTTTTGGATTTTTAGGGTCATGATACTCGAAAACCTGATGTGGTAGAACTATACTGCTAAAGAGAATTATATTTAGCACATCAAAAACCTTCAGAATAAAGTAAATTGGTATATTTTACAAAATCCTGTCGACCAGTGTTATTGGTATTTAATATAAATGTTAGATTATAATAAAAAAAACACTATTTAACTATCTATCAAAAATCAACAAATGTGATTTTATGATTTCCGATACCCCAGCCGGCGGGCTGACCCGCTCCGCCCGCACAGTACCGCCGCTAAGACTCCACTGGTCCGGCGCTTGCCGCAGCAATGGTCCCCCCTGGCTCCAGTTCGTACAGTGCTGATCCCGGAACGCGACCTGACCGAGAGAGGCCAGAGTCAGTTGGCGGGTTTTACACAACTGTATGGTGGTAACAGCAACCGGTCGACAAAATGTCTCCCACCTGAATATGATACTTAAATGATCTACAAAACTTCCGGAAGAGAATCTTTATTTTAAACTACTTCCTTCTGACTCACTGCCGTAAACTTCAACGCGAGGAAGTTCAATGACCTGCAACATGCATCCCACATCAAAAACCAGTAGACCTTAAGAATGAAAAGTCAAGTCAGTAAGCCTTTTAACATCACTTGTGTGGTAAATGTCAGCATTCGTATCGTAAATGGTGTTGCCGGTAATTTGAGGCCATGTAAGTTGCAGCAGACGAAATGCAACTGGACGCTGCAGTCTCCTAATTTAGATTTACTAGATACCAAATGCGTACCTTAAGAAATCTTGATTATTAGTCAATAGAAGTTTCTGAATCATTTCCTTTGAGTAAAAGGTTCTAATTATACTTAATACTTGAAAATCTTAATTTGTCTAATTATGAAATTAAAATATACCAATAGCTGTCATTATCATCGAACAAGAAAACTTTTTTTTATATAATCCGGTGAAATGCGTTGCGCACTTTCACCCTGAGAGGGGGTTCTCTCCGGGTGGTGTGTCGGACTCCCCAGCGACTGGCGAAGAGATGGTAAATGCCAGCCCCTCCTGGGCGGACTGCAATGCCCAGGGGGTATACCGACAAAAACACCGGGGTGTACCTCATCGCCTATTGGCGGTGTCATGGTCCCTGGCATAGCCTTCACTCACAACAACGCCGGCAAACAAGAATATCTATGATCCCACAAGGTTGTCATTATTAATGACTGCGATTTCCGTCTTTGTGTAAACACTTTATTTTATTTTTACCCGACAACGGCCATGCCAAAAGCAGGGTATTAATTTAGCAGTATGTTTGTATTGACCTATGTCCCACTATAGCTAAGCTAGTAATTCAATGTTGATGAATGATTTGTATTCTTTCAACCTTTTTGCTAGAATTTTAAAAAAAACTTTCTTCATTAAGAATTATTTACAAACTTCATCGTGTCTTTCTCTACGTAGAGACAGGTGCAGACACCTTCTAACGGTTGTCTATCCGACATGGTTGTTAAAGCGGCAATCGCGTGAGTGTGTCAACAGCCATTGAGGTGTTGTTTGAAGTCGTATTTTTATAGTCAAAAAGCAAGAAGTGTTTACTTCGAGTCGAATTGCGGTCAAATGCTAAAGAAACAACCGCGTGAATTCACCGCATACGTAGCGTCGAACTTAGTATGTCTTCAATATGAAAGTGTCGTAGTACTTGTATGTTTGCCAACTTGCATTTTATAAACATTGTCACCAGTTTCTGTATATCATACACTTCAGAGGTTGGAAACCTTTACTCGGCTCATAATACATTTAAATATATAAAATAAAATATGGTTTTATCGTTAACAAAGTCCATTAAGGCGATTTAAGGATCGGATCGGATTTAAGGGTAGGCCTGTGGCCAGTAGGGACGTATATGGGCTGTTGAGGATTACCCAAAATACTAGTTTTCTAGCATTATGAGTTCTATTATGTAATTATTTTGGAACTATGAACACGTAGTTCAAAGTCCAACATTATTATTTTCTACAAATGATATTACATATACAGTATACACTTCAATTATTTCATATCATAATTATTATGTCATCGACTCATCTCAAAGTATAACCAATTCTGTTTATTGCACACGTCTTACATTTCAATCGAAACTATTGTATAGCAAAACAATTTGATCAGTTTATTTTTCCACAATAATACAATAACATTTGATAAGAGATGTATGTACTCCAACTACCCAGCTGTTGGTTGACCACTCAGGAAACGGAATTTGCCCTGTGATGAGTAACTAACGATACGAACAAAGGCGCGCACGCATGTTTTAAACATAACACGTATAGCGTTATGTAAAGTATATATGTGTGGTGTCTTGACATCTTTTTATTCTTCGGTGGTTTCGATTCAACCGGCGAGATTAAGGAAAACGTTGGAAAGGTTTACTTTAGCGGTACCATGAGTTGGCTATCGAAAACTTACGTACGTTAAAAACCTATCGAGTTGTTTTTTTCATACGACCGATTTTAGTTCTTAGCGTAACCACCAGGGGCTGTCAAGTTTTTATAGACATATTTACGTAGGCGATATCGAGTTCGTAACTTTTAAACTCATGGTAGCGCTACTGGTCAGTTAGCGATCTTGTTTTATGGTTTGCTTACTTAAGATTATCGGGGCGAGCTGCAGACCTTTAGTATATGTAATTATGTATGCCTGGCTTAGGTTTAAATGTCTATATTATTCACAATATATTTATTTTTGATGTTTTTTGTAGATTGTTATAAATTGTACCCAAATTAATATCTACAATAATAAAAAATTATATATGAAACCTAAGTTCACATAAAAGAATATTGATTTTATTTAAAAAAAAAGATTATTTTAATAACACCTAATTAATATTCACTCTTGCAAATATATAACTGCGTACATTATTTATTTTTTAATGTCTACAATATATCAAATGTAAAAAATTTCGCATAGTTACCATCTACCATATCTAATATTAGTATTCAGCTTTAAGTTGAATCATTGGGAGTGGATCCCCTTTTCAATCGACATTCTCTCGTACATAAGGATGTTATGAGCTGTGATTGGATTAAACGAACGAATTGTTACCGATTCATCGACTCGGAGTACTTAAGACTTACTGGCTCGGTGGAACAGTGGTTAGTGACCCAGGTTTACCACTTACGGTTCCAAGAGTCGTGGGTTCGATTCCCACTCGGGACAAATATTTGTGTGACGAACATCGGTGTTTGTTCCGTGTCTGGGTGTATTATTAAATATATTTAAGTATATTTGTGTATCCACTGTCGATTCTGATACCCGTAACACAAGTGCTTAAGCTACTTACCATGGGATCAGACCAATGAATGTGATGTTGTGAAATATTTATTTATTTATTTTACTTAGACTACCGAGCACCCATCTCATGCGCCAGGAGTTCTGGGTTCGATCTCTACCCGGGACAATTTTTTTTTGCAATAAACGTTGGTCATTATGTTCCTTCTATGGGTGTGTTATTTATCTATTTAAATATATTTGTGTGTGACACTGTTGTTTCTGATATCTGTAACACAAGTGCTTATATATGTCAGTCATGTTGTTTGAGTAGTAGTGCTTTAACTGCAACATTTTTTTTGTAATCACCTCATCATCATTATCAATCCTTATACGTCCCCACTGCTGGATCATGCGCCTATCCTAAACTTTGGCGGTAAGGCCTTAGTCGACCCCGCTGCCTAAGTTGGGGTATTCGACTTATCACCTGCTTGCCGAGTATTTTCAAAGCTACCACCGTTACGTTTTGTCTGTAGCCTACACTATGTTGTGGCTGATTCACGTGGCGTAGTGTTAGTATCTAATTATACCTGCGCTTGTGCTATTTCATGCCATTATGGGGCAATTATACCTATCGCAATAATTGTCCTGAACCGGGCAGTTACACCATTACAGCTGTTTTACGCTCTGCCGAAGCCATATACCATGATTTTATTACAATGTACCCACTATATACTTTATTACTTGCACAATTGATTGACTTGATGGCGCATTGGCTAGTGCACCTGTCTGTTGCGCCAGGAGGCGTAGGTTCGATTCCCACTCAGGATATATGTTTGTGTGATGAATATTGGTGTATGTTCATTATTTGGGTGTTATTTATGTATTTAAGTATTTTTGATCAGGATACAGTGGTACCTATGTTTCCTATCATATCCGCAACACAAGTGCTTAAGCAATTTATTTCGGAATGACCATAAAATAAGTTTTTGGTCATAAATACTGCCCTCCAAGACACACAATTAAGGAGGAACAATTTAATGATTACTTCAAATCCCTGGGTAACCGCTTCATAGCGGGTGGGGACTACAACGCCAAACATACGTTTTGGGGCTCTAGACTAACGCTACCAAGAGGCCGCGAACTCCTCAAAAGCGTACAAGCATCGGCTATGAATGTGATATCAACAGGACAGCCCACATACTGGCCCACAGATAAAGGGAAAATACCAGATGTCATAGATTTTTGTATTTCTAAAGGCATAGCAAAAACCAACATAGCTTGCTATAGTAGCTGGGATTTATCATCTGACCACTCCCCTATTCTGATAGAGATCCGAACGGAGATTAAAGAATGTGTCAGAAAATGTACACTACACAACAAGAAAACAAACTGGCTACTATTTCGTGATCTTATTGATGAGGCTTTTAGCACACCTATTGCACTCAAAACAGAAGATGACATCACAAACGCTGTTGAATATTTTACAACCAGTGTCCAAAGTGCTGCATGGAACTCGACCCCAATAAACCGACCGAAGGCTGCCGACGAACAAATACCTCCAAATATCGTCGACAAAATTAGACAAAAAAGAACACTACGCAAATTATGGCAACAAAACAGATGTCCAGATACAAAAAAACGTCTAAACTACAAAACAAGAGAGCTTAAGCGCCTCCTCGAACAGGATCGGAACGCCGGATTCCAGGCTTATCTTGAGAGTCTTGACGCCACTAGAGCTACAGACTATTCATTATGGAAAGCAACAAGGAAAATTAAACGACCAACAATAACCTCCTCACCACTGAGAAAAACCGACGGCAGTTGGGCACGCGATGACCAGGAAAAAGCTGATATCTTCTCTGAGCACCTAACAAACGTCTTCCAGCCACATCCCTATGAAGGTCCACCAGAACACGAAAGAATGGTCAACGAATACTTAGGATTGGTTGAAGAGGATGATATCGCTCCGGAGTGGTTCACAAGGAAAGAGGTTAAAAGAGTAATAGGAAAAGCTAACCCAAAGAAATCTCCAGGACTTGACCTCATCACCAACACGGTCCTACAGGAGTTGCCAAACACTGGCTTAACAATGCTTACAGAAATTTATAACGCGATAACCAAATTACGCTTCATCCCGCCTCAGTGGAGAGTTGCACAAATTATAATGCTATTAAAACCCGACAAACCGCCTGAAGATCCAAAATCGTACCGACCAATTAGTTTATTACCCATACCTGCTAAGGTGTATGAATCATTGATATCGCAAAGGATAACACCGTTAGTAGAAAACCAAGGACTCATACCTGACCACCAGTTTGGTTTTCGCCGAAAACACGCAACTATCGACCAGATACACAGACTAACAAACGTGATAGATAAATCCTTTGAAAATAAAAGATACTGTGCAAGTGTTTTCTTAGACATATCACAGGCCTTCGACAAAGTGTGGCACGAAGGACTGCAGTACAAAATAAAAACACTGCTACCAAGGTATATCTACGAGATACTCAGGTCCTTTATACTGGACAGATATTTCTTTGTCCAAAGTGGTGAAGCACTCTCAAGAGTTTGTACTATCAATGCGGGAGTCCCGCAAGGTAGCGTGTTAGGGCCGCTCCTATACCTTATTTACACATCAGACCTGCCAACCTCAAGCTGTATAACTACTGGTACTTTTGCTGACGATACCGCAATCCTGGCCACCAACGAAGACCCAACCGAGGCATCAAAAATTCTCCAGAACGGCCTAAATGATATATCGGCTTGGCTTAAAAGATGGCGAATCAAGGCTAACGAAACCAAATCTATTAATGTATCTTTCACCTTGAGAAGAGGCACCTGCCCTCCAGTAAAGCTCAACAATCTTGAGATACCACAAGCAGACCATGCCAAATACTTAGGTTTATACCTGGACAAACGACTTACGTGGCAAAAGCATATATTCACGAAACGCAAGCAACTAGGCCTACAAGTGCGGAAACTCTACTGGCTAATGGGTCGACGGTCACAATTATCACAAACCAGCAAACTTCTTCTTTATAAAGCCATACTGAAACCCGTCTGGACATACGGCATCCAACTGTGGGGAACTGCCTCCCACTCGAATATAGAAATCATACAAAGATTTCAGAACAAAATGCTAAGAATGATTACAAACGCCCCCTGGTATGTCACAAACGAGCAACTGCATCATGACCTGCAGATTCATACAGTTAGACAGGAAATTACCCGGCATACAAAAACTTATAAAGAAAGAATCTCAAACCACCCAAACCGCCTAGCCAAGGAGCTGATGAAAGATAACAAAATGACACGTAGACTGAAAAGAAGAGCGCCTCAGGATATGCTTAAATAGCAACAAGAATAAAGTAGGGATGTGACATAGGTCACATACCGAGCATGCCATTACAAGCCCCAACATACTTACTATTTAATGTCCCAACACGGCGACAGATTGTAGTACAGAAATAAACAAAAAAAAAAAAAAATATTGAACGTGATTTAGCATACGAATTCATTTGGTTGTTTTTAATCTCAAAAGGTCGCAAAGTCCTTTTGTCCTTTAAAATCGTGTTAGGAAATCTAATTGCTTACGAAAAATCTCAAAGTTTTTTTTCCTAACTGACATAGGATGATAATTGATAGCTTAGATTGGCCTCGTCATTTTCACCGAACTTGCGGGGGAGCGGATGGCTCTCACCCCTAATTAATCTCAAAGTATATATCTTCTATCAAATAAAGAGAAGAAGTTAGAAACACTTAGACAGGAAAACAGTATATCATCTACGTTATCTATTAATATCGAGAAATCACAGTGTCAATCTGGTTTGTCTGTCTGTCTGCCTATCATACTATTACGCGAAACTAAAGTACCAAGCCGATTTAAATTAAATTTAGTACACATTTAGTGTAGAGCGTGAGAGAGGACAAAGGCAACCGACTGCCCTATAAGGAAGTAATGTTTTACGCAATACGACTCCACGCGGAGCTCAAAGTAATGTATACGTACAACTTAAATGTAACAGTACAATTCTTACACGGATCCCCTATGCACTAGGCGTAGTAATAATCATCGTTTAAACAATCGTCTTGGTTACCAAGAACTGATGCAAATGGCCTCAAATTGGCTCTTGTTATGTTACAACTGCAGATTATGCATTGTAATGCAAGTACATTAACATCCTTTGTGTAGTAATGAAAGGGTATGAAAACCTCATAGAACGAAGATAAAAATGGGTACAATTAAAATTTTACCTTATAAAAATCGTAGTAGGCATACGATTTTAGACTTTCGCGCCCCATTACTTTAAAAACTATATATGTATAGACCACAGGCGTTTTTATCCTACCCATTCCTGGGAAACTTATTTTCCTGCATCTGTGCGTTACCTGGACTTATATATGTCGCGTCAGGGGAGGCCGGCGGCGACATCAGAGGGTCATTGCTATCGTCAGGTTCGCTACTTCTCATTCTGTGGGCTGCGTAGGGTCTTCAGGCAACGAATAACACCACATACAATAGTTACAGTTTTATTCTTGCTCAACAATCGTAAGTACACATTGACGGAATCACATAGCGGTCTGATATAATCACAATAACTAATACTGCCCGGTCACAGACAAGTCCCGGAGACGGAGACGACCTTTCGAAGCTAATTCCAAATCGTAACCCTCTTCTTAGCTCCCTTACGTCAAGAGGTAAAAACAGAATCGTAAAACAAAATGTCTCGGGCCATGTCCAAACGAATTCGAATCCCTCGAACGCGTCTGAGTGGCCGGCCAGTATTATTCGAATGCAACAAACATTATTTTATCAAGTAATCATTGCTAATATGACTTCCTAAAATCAATATTATTTAGCACAACTTATTCAATTTCATAAATCAACCGAAACTCCTTGCTTCATAGCGCCATCTAGCGAAGATCATAGACACTTATTCAGAAGCGGCGCTCCCGCTATCCGACACGGCCATTCTGACAGCATCACGCGTCCACGCGTGGGTGTCTAATCTGAAAAAGAAAGTATTCACCGCAGTACATACTACGCTCGGTCACTCCTGACCAGTAAAGAGAGCATTTAAAAGAGCAAGGTTTTGAATTTGAATATGGTACTTCAATAATTGAAGACCGCATCAACTTTAGGTTTCTCTGAACATTACCAATTCTCATTGACTTGTAATTACAATCAAATACTAAAAACAAAACAACAATCAACAGCAAACTGGGTTTAGAACCTGTTGTATCCCTTAACCAGCGATACAACCCTTTTTCTCAAACTTCACTTAACCAGTGATTTCCCTCGTCACTTAACCAGTGACCACTTCAACCATCATTTCGCTTAACCAGCGACCCGTTTTAAAACCAGTTTGACAAAATTAAACAGTTAAATCAACAATGTACACAAAATAGTCATCACAAGCAATGGAATTTTAGTTTTAGGTATTCGATTAATCATTTTTGTTTTCAATATCTTGCTCTTTAGAAACTCTTTCAACAATGGGTTAAACTTGTGCAACAACAACAACATTTTGTTGATTATGAATGGCAACAATATCATCAGCTTGTGCAGGTGGTTTAATATCATGTTCATCAGACAAATCATTAGGAATCCTTACTAATATTATAAATGCGAAAGTAACTCTGTCTTCTCAGTCTGTGTGTCCGTGTGTCGGTTTGTCTGCCTGTCTACCTGTCCGTGTGTCTCGTCTTTCGGTCTGTCTGTGTGTGTCTGTCTGTCTGTGTCTGTCTGTCTGTCTGTCACGCTTTCACGCTAAGAAAACTGAACAGATTTAAATGAAATTTGGTACAGATATAGTCCAGAACCTGAGAAAGAGCATAGGCTACTTTTTACCCAACTACGCTATAAAGAAGTAATGTTTTACCCGTAAACGTCTCTACGCGGACGGAGTAGCGGGCGGAAAGCTAGTATGATAGTAAAGCTTTGACAAGATACCTATCACTATCTAATAACTTAACATTGAAATGTTAGACCGACAAGTTCCCAAGTTCAAATCTGCAACTAAGGCATTACTCAGTTTATCCAATTAATTAATAACACAAGTCTAGACACACGCAATCTCTGGCCAGTCCGTCGGCCTAGAACCAGTCCGTCGGTTCTCCCAGTGTTCAGTCCATCGAACACACACTGCGGCCAGTACGTCGGCCTGGAACCAGTCCATCGGTCCTCTTATCACAGTGCTCAGTACAACTAGTATCCAGTCCATCGGATACTCTCACAATGTTCAGTACGTCGAACACAACTACTATCCAGTCCATCGGATACTCTCATGGCTCAGTCCATCGGCCATTTCAACTACAGGTAACTCAGTCCGTCGGTTACCCGTACCATCAACATGTGTCATTAAATAAACCAACAATCATCATCGTTAACAAAATCATTATCATTAGCATTGTTCAACTATTTGGGAACCTATCGTTCTACTAGAATTCAAAGATTTCAAAAAGTATCGTATCCCCATACAAAACCTCAATTACTTTAAAAGGGCCTTTAAACTTAGGGTCCAACTTGGTCTGATTCCTTTCCTCATTTTCAAGGACAAACATAGTGTTCAGTGACCATCACATACTGTGACTCAGCATCACCCTTCCTAGGTAAATCAACTCCAAATGATGCCTGAAGTCCAAACATAAAAACAAATGCACCTGAAGTAAGATATGAGAGGATATCATCATCTGTCTTGCGTTCGCGCTTAAGGGAGGTCGCTGCTCCTGTTCTCCTCCAGCTGGCGACTGCTCCAGTAGACGCCTGTTGCGCCGCAGCTCAATATCCAAGCAGAGTCCACAGATGTCTTGAGTACAACGCATGGCATCTAAAACAAAGATTTTCCACAGTAGACAACTGGCTGGTATAGTTTTGAGAATTACCGTTCCTATCCGTATGAGTTTAAAGAGGAATCATCAATTAAACTACATGTTCGAGAAACTAAAAGATTTGTTTTCTAATGACAAGCGAGTTTTTCATCGCACTGACATTGACAGGAGAAAAACTATTTTTTCCTCTTTTACAAACTGCCAGTAGCAACCAAAGTTGCTGTAGGTCTAATAACTTTAATCAGGCACTTCATAGGTTGCATAATCTCTCATGTGGCTACTTGTAATTTACTGAGACAATATTTTGACCATTACTATTATGAGAGATATCTGCACTGAAACAGACTACATTAAATCTCAAATAAAATCGCAACAGTATGAAAAAGACTCACAATTATTCAGCGAATGATCCCATGGTTTGCTTCCAAAGCAACATCCACTCGACGCTGGCTGGGCACGTTGGTCGAGGCACAGGTGCTTGACGATTCCTGGCTGGTTTCTCACGGCTGGTAGTTGCAGGCTCTGTCGAGGGGCTGCGCTTGGTCCACTTCTCATCAGGTCGCTGACGGCGAGCTGATTGCCCTGCACGGTGTCCAGGTTATCCACAGTTTTGACACTTGAAGGTTCTCTATGCTCTCTTCTCTGTCGCTTCGCTCTTGGCAGAGCGGTCGTGGTCACGTCGAGGCACCCATAATTTAGTGTTAGGGGCGGACACAGCTTTCTTCACGATCTCCCGCCATCTTTCTCTGTTTGCAGACTGTCTGGCGCAGTCTGGCATGCGGCTTCCTAAGACGGATTTTACTTGATCAGTCCAACGCATAGGTGATCTGCCGCGTGATCTAGTTTCCTCTACTTTTCCTTGTACGACTAACCGTTCTATGGAGTTGTTATCACGTCTAGAGGCATGGCTACTGCAGGGTGCACGTCTGTACTATGGTCGATAGACGTTTTGTGATGCCAAGCTCCTGGAGTATGGACACGTTGGTGCGAAACTCTGTCCACGGTATACCAAGCATCTTCCTCCAGCGCCACATCTCTAGAGCATCCCTTTTTCCCTTTTCCAACTCACGCACTATCCAAGTTTCTGCTGCGTAAAGGAAGATTGGTTATACCAACGTTCGTTCGCATGAGCCCGATTTTGGTGGATTTCGTGATGTTGCGATTCCTCCACACTTTCTTTAATTTCTCCACCGCGGTTATGGTTATGGCCATACGACGCTTTACTTCATCCACGCAAACCCCATTGTTCGAGATTAAGGCCCCAAGACATAAGTATGCTTGAATCGCAGTTCGCAATCTGTGTAACTTCTGGCGAGTGGTCATTGACGCGGTCCACGATCATAATCTTGGTCTTGGATCGGTTAACCTTCAAACCAAACATTAGACTTATGCGCTCCATTTTATGACGCAATTCCTGCATGAGGTCCGCGTTACTCGCAAATAAGGTGGTGTCATCTGCGTAACGCCAGTTCGAGATCTTGTATCCACCAACTACAACACCATCGGTCCAGTCTTCGAGAGTGATCAGTTCTCATTACATATGGCTTCATACGCATGCTGTCGATAGATGCATCAGTCGCGGTCCTCCCTTTTCTCTTCATATGCGAAAATGCTCGAAGCTCTCTCTGCAGCTTATGGGTGGGTGGCTATTTCGGTAGTAAAATCCAGACGCTGCAGTCTTTCATCAAGACGCGAGACGTGAGCGAGAATCGTAGAAATTGCGATCTGCTCGACCCTTCCAACGTGACGATAGTGAAGTCATCAGACGGGAAGCGTAGCAGCAGAACATTCGCCATCCTCTGGGCGACCATTTTGCAGGTTGATAAGCGTAGCAGCTAGCGTCTCTATACAGGCGTATCTCGCCTTGAAAATGTCTTTGCATTCTGGCCAGGTTATCCCAGCATAGGACACCTGTGATTGCCATCGCGATGCGCTTCTGTTAAGTGCTTGACTCAAAACGCTGCCATAAAGGTCACGATCACCAATACAGAGGTCATCGTTGTCACCCCAAGCAGGCGGGTCGTTGTCAGACTTGTCCGGGTCGAATTCGGGCAGTGAAACCTTATCCGCCGATGCAGTCGGCTTGATTGCATCGATCAGGCTCATCGTGTTGCGGTTCTGCGACTCGAAAAGACTCGCAGGACAGATTCATCTATTCCGGGTACATTCGTGGTATTTCTTCGATGATTTCTTCATCGTGGTATCTCTTCGAGCCCGAAGTGAATCCCACTTCTGATGTCGCGTCAGGGGAGGCCGGCGGCGACATCAGAGGGTCATTGCTATCGTCAGGTTCGCTACTTCTCATTCTGTGGGCTGCGTAGGGTCTTCAGGCAACGAATAACACCACATACAATAGTTACAGTTTTATTCTTGCTCAACAATCGTAAGTACACATTGACGGAATCACATAGCGGTCTGATATAATCACAATAACTAATACTGCCCGGTCACAGACAAGTCCCGGAGACGGAGACGACCTTTCGAAGCTAATTCCAAATCGTAACCCTCTTCTTAGCTCCCTTACGTCAAGAGGTAAAAACAGAATCGTAAAACAAAATGTCTCGGGCCATGTCCAAACGAATTCGAATCCCTCGAACGCGTCTGAGTGGCCGGCCAGTATTATTCGAATGCAACAAACATTATTTTATCAAGTAATCATTGCTAATATGACTTCCTAAAATCAATATTATTTAGCACAACTTATTCAATTTCATAAATCAACCGAAACTCCTTGCTACATAGCGCCATCTAGCGAAGATCATAGACACTTATTCAGAAGCGGCGCTCCCGCTATCCGACATATATTACTAGTATATACTATACGACTACTATATAGTTTGTACTATTTTTATACTGTTATGCCCACTCATTGTTTAGTTGTTATATAAATCAAGTTTACATATCTATCTAAATAAAAGAGTCGATGTAAATACGAAACATGTAAAAGGCGTTTATACATTTATGAATTGCAATGTCTAGAAATTGCATAGCTTAGTCAGGATACGGTGTTACGCATCATTTGCCTCTGTACCTGATCTCTCTTCGATCATGACGGATTGCCGTCTCCCCAAACTATGAGAGTGAGGGATCAGAGTTCACGTGTGTTTGTGCATTTTTATATATAGCATATTCAATATGTTTTATACAGCACAGAAATATAAACCTACCATACAAATCTGAAAACTTACCTTCTTAAGATTGGATGCGTTATTGCTATGATGTCTCTAGGTCTGAGTCGCCTGTATTCTTCTGGTTAAGGATCGGCAATTGCCAGCAATCTAAGCCTTTATCTGTCCGATGTATGATATCCACATAGAAGATCTTTCATGCTTTCCGTTTGTTCCCTGTGTTTATGCATATATTTACAGATACTTGTGCTTAAGCGCAATCGGCTGATTACCTTCCATTAACTTCGGCCGCCATTGTCTATCAGTCGGACACTTATAAAGTAATCCTCTTATTTCCAGATGTGAAGACTATCCTCAAGTCGGTGTCCGGGCGGCTGCGGTCCGGCGAGCTGACGGCCATCATGGGCCCGTCCGGAGCCGGCAAATCTACCCTACTCAACATCCTCACGGGATACAAGTGAGTACCGAGAGACGGTAGGATCTGCTGACCTATTCACCTCGAGGAAGTGTTTCTTTACCAGAAAAAACTTGTGAGGGGCTTAATTTGTGAGATTTTTCTGTTGAAATTTAGGTCAATACGTAGTTCTTGCTACCAATAGACCAACTAAGGCAGTCTCGACCACTAATCGCGCAAAAGTTGAGTATTTCAATCTTTTGTACCAATAAAATGTAACACGACCTTAATTGATATCACATTTCTTCTTATTCATTCAACTGATATGAAATAACCTTGTGAGAAGGACATGGGAGTTATCTATTAGGGCTCCGTACGTTACCATGTGTCCGCTCTTATCAGATTACCAATATCACATTTGTACTTGAGCTAATCAAGAAGATTATTGTAAAATAATAAATGAATTTCCCAACTTCACATTAATTAGGATTACTTACTTATGCAAACGACCCGGATTTCAAAACTGAATGTCTCTTTAACATCAACTTAAATAGGCCCTACGCACGTTTTTGTGTGCACTAGATTATTGCTTCAACATCAAAACTTTCATATTGTGTAAGAAATATATGTTTATTGACTACTAGCTTTCCGCCCGCGACTTCGTCCGCGTAGAGACATTTAACGGGTAAAACATTACTTATTTATAGCGCAGTCGGTTAAAAAGTAGCCTATGTCCTTTCTCAGGCTCTGGACTATATTTGTACCAAATTTTATTTATATCGGTTCAGTACTGATGCGTGAAAGCGTAAGAGACAGACAGACAGACAGAGTTACTTTCGCATTTATAATATTACTAAGGATATATATTTCGTCATACGTAATTATATATTCGTTAAGTACCCCTTTCAGTAGAATTGCTAATGTAGCTTTCTTTTTTTCGACTCGAATCAAGCATATTCGGTCCAGAGTTCGGCCAAACGAATCGCCTTATCTGAACCTATTAAGTCACTCAGTGAGCAGGTCATGCGGCAGGACATGCGAGATAATACATTAAATGGCACATGGATTGTGGCATGAAACCGCATACGCGGGCCAGATCTATTGCATCGGAGAATCCCCATCTGTAGCGCTACCATGAGTTTAAAAGTTACGGACTCGATATCGCCTACGTAAATATGTCTATGGAAAACTTGTACAGCGCCCCTGGAGGTCACGCTAAGGACTAAAATCGGTCGTATGAAAAACACAACTCGATAGGTTTTTAACGTACGTAAGTTTTCGATAGCCAACGCATGGTACCGCTACTGAGTCTGTTTTCCTTGCATCGACCAACCAAGCAAGGATAAGTCACAAAGTCTATATACGCAATATAAATACCTATACTACAGTATAACTAAAACAGTATCTAAGAAACTAAGATACCTGGATTCCGGCCCAGTAATCCTAGTTGGGTAAAATATTGCTCAAAAATGAAATTGTACGTCCACTCGTCTGTCGCACCCAAGTATTGAGAAATACGCGCGTAAGCTGACTCGCTGATGTTTCGTCATCAGCCAGCTTGTGCAAGTGCAGTACAGACTGCCAATGACGTCACGATGTAGGCATACTAGACGACCCTGTAACCAATAAAAGGGAATAAAGAGAATCTTTCAAAATGTGAAACAAAAGAGCATTGCCTAAATAGGTCAAGTATAGTCGGTACCGGGCTCTTCAGGCGGGGTGTCTTGTACAGTCAGCCAAGAAAGTGGTCTACCACTTTTGACAAAACATTCTGCGAGATGTAACGATCACTAAGGTTGACTTTTCACTGACACAATCTTAATGCCAGGGAAAATTGAGCTTGTTGTTTCATGACGTCCAAACAAATTTAAATCGTAGGGTGGTAGACCACATTTTTGGCTGACTGTACATAAGCTGAAGCTGGCCTCCAGGGTGGGATCGACAGGCTCAATAGGCTATATTGCCACCTGCAATTCGGTCATATGCACAATTTCCCAGCGAGTGATGATAACAGTAATTGGTTATACGGATCAATAATGTCATTGGGTACAACTGTCCGCTTTACATTATTAACAACATAATATGAGGCACTATGTGATGTGACTGTCTTACAAGCGCAGTAATAGTAAAAAAAGCTTCTGCTAACATACTTATGGTGGCATATCTCAAATGTATTTAGTTCGGATAAACGAACGTTAAATTATACTCAGATAGTATATAAGTAAATAATATTTCACAACATAACATACATCGACCTGATACCGTGGTATGTAACGTAAGCACTTTCATTACGGACATTAGAATCAACAGTGGATACACAAATATACACAATGACTGATGTTCGTCACACCAATGTTTGTGATTTGTCCCGGGTGGGAATTGAACCCACGACTCTTGGAACCGTAGATAATGAGCCTGGGTCACTGACCACTGTTCCATTGAGCCCGTCCCTTAGTACAGCGATTTTAGTATCGCGTCCATATATTAGCAATCAAAAGCAAGTTTTTTGTCGGAGCATTGAACGGCCCTTTACCTGACCGGGCATACTTTTGACCCCTCACTCCTCAAAGAAGCTCATTAACTGCTATTACTTTCAGTCATTACCAAAGTCTCGGAACTACTGAGTCCCGGATTTTGGGAGGCGTGTGTGGGGCCAAAGCCAACCCGTAAACTCCTTAATGACTTGTATGATCTTAATATGTAATGTGGCACCAGCTGACTTAATGATTGTATTTACTTTTTGATGTACCTATGGACTTATTAAGTCTAAAATAAGCGTTTTGTATTTGAATTACAAAAAAATGCAATGCTTCAAAAATCTTTATTCATAACACAAGTCTCATTGTACAAAGAGGAATTATAACGAGTATCTACGGCACTGTAGCTCTATCAAACTGAAAGTCAAAAATCCTTTCATATAGCTGCTTCTGCACTATCATGCGTAAGAGGTGCGCATATCTCGTGCGCAGGGCTCGGGGCAGCGCCAACAGCATCCTGAGCATGATCGCCAGTAGATATGACTGCGCGTATATAAATCGGTGCTGTGCTACCTCTGGTGGTGTGGTGCAGGGCAGATTCCCTCTACCATGAGTTTTCTGTATAGTTCTTTTTATTTTATTCTGTGTATTACTAACATAGTTCTATAAGACACATTGTAACTAACCCTATGGATCTCTGTTATCTGATAATAAAGAAATTAAATTAAATAGACATTTAACGTGCAGAAGGGGCAGACCTATTTAAAAGCGATTTTAATTAAGATACTAGATCAGTCCTCAGATTTCCTGTTTATTGCGTGCGAATACATTAACCCTGGCTCAGACGGATAAAAGTGTGATTTGATATATAACAAATACCTACAAGGACACAGAATCAAACCGAGCTCTGTACTGAACGCTATTCGCGTGCTAATTGGATTCTAGAATAGAAGTAATTATGCGGCGGGTGCAGAGTGCAAGGACTTGCGATAATGAGCGCAAACACATCTTACCTACTAATAAATATGTTGTGGATGTTTGTGCTTTACATTGATACTAGTTTATTTGCGAAAAGATTTTGTATCTGACTGGAATTTCTTAGGAAGAAAGGACTTATTCTGTTTATCCACCCTAAAATAACCACCCTAGGGTGGATATTCGGAAACGCGCTTCCGTCTATCCACCCTGGACGGGGTGTAAGCCGCCACGGAATAAGCCGAAGAAAGTGCTTTGGGTTGTTGCATAGTTCTGCATTCGTAGTAGAGTGTCTAAATAATATTAGTAATACATTTCTGTTGGTCTGTCCCTCTTACTTTGATCATAACTTGACTGGCTCGGTGGAACAGTGGTTAGTGACCCTGGCTGGCGGTTCCAAGAGTCGTGGGTTCGATTCCCACTCGGGACAAATATTTGTGTGATGAACATCGGTGTTTGTTCCGTGTCTGGGTGTGATTATATATTTAAGTATGTATTTAAAAATATCTATGTATGTATATCAGTCTCTGACGCCCATAGTACAAGCTCTGCTTAGTTTGGGGTCAGATGACCGTGTGTGGAAATGTCCCAGATATTTATTTATTTATTTATTTATAAAGAAATGTCCTCTTGACTTGGCTATCTATATTATACAAGATTTCAAACTTACGCGTTCCATTACATTGTAAACTAATTAATCTGGGTCTACACGCGATTAAATGAGTAGCAAATAAATATAGCTACTTACTACTCGACGTTTCCACTGGATAGCTACGTATTTGCTTCTTCTTTTATCGTGTGTTTTATCAATTAGTCTTAAATATTTATATCATACTAAAACAAATTTTTAAAACTTTTTAAAATACAGCTTTCTTGTTAGTGTCAGTAATTTATCACCTATAAAGTAATGAGCTAAAAAAGATATTTATCCATTTCTCCTTTCAAATACAGCTTTATATTGATCTAATGTAATCAAACGATGAGCAATACTTCTTGTCATTCGAAACCGGATTTCGCTTATCAACGCTACGTATATGTAGGTCATAATAAAATTGTACGTAAGCTCATTTCATACGTAATAAATCGGTTTTTAATTGGCAATAATGTCGATTACTATCGTTATTTTACTAAACACGTCCTCTACGATGCTTTGCCGTCAGGAGGTGGATCTGGTTTCCCTATAAAAATATATATGTATATTTATATATGTAGCAATGTAGCCCCTGTAATTACTAGTCTTGTGGGATCCTGTTTCATAGACTAGTTTCATGTACGTATATCAGAAACTAGAAAATCAGCTAGCACCTTGAAAGTTAGTAGAATCGGTGGCTAAATTGATGCAAGCGCCGTATGCCTTGACGATTTGTAAGTAAAGGCGACTGACTAATTGATCAATGTTATCAGTATCAATTCCAATTGTTATCAAATTGATAATACAGTTACTCTGTTTATGTTGTTTCTAAGATTCTTTACGCATGAATAATAAAAAAATATAATATCACACAACATCGGCTACATTGTATCAATCTTATCCCGTGATAAGTAGCTTGAACACTTATGTTACGGAACATCACAATGATACTATACACTAGCTGTGCCAGCGAGTTTGTTCGCATAGAAAACTTAGACTTTTACTAATAGAGACTTAAGGCAGGGTTTTTTATATGCGCCTACAAACAAACAGAAAAAAATTACTTGAGTTTTTAAATAAGCAGACGAAACTACCAGATTTTTTTTTGGGTGCTATTGCATTGATAAAAGTTTTCCTATATTATTTTTTAACATATATTTTTCATGTAAATAAATAGGTAACTCAAATAACGGATATAATTCCGAAGTAAATACATATGTGACCCTACAAAAAATAATTCACCAAAAAGTACCCGCCCAAGAAACGAACCCGCACCAACCGCGACATCTCTCCGCCGCCAAACGGATATCGCCAATTACACTTCTACCTACATAGGTTATTCCAACTTACGTATATAGAAGTTAACTGTCGTGCGGTGGATTTGGTGAACGCTACGTGCCAAGACTCGGAGTCAAACCGGAATGTGACCTCGCCCTTGAAGATACTATATTGTATATAATCAACTTGCCGTCGCTAACTAGCTTATTACCAACTTATAAACATAAATAAAAACTAAAACCCAACTACGACAAAAAACGACGCTGAAAAAGTATAAAACAAGACTTTTAGAACACTGAACTGAACAAAGTTGCTTATGTAGTTCCAAGTAAATGGACACAGTAGACTCTACCAAAATGCTTATGTTGAAAATTGACAATAATGTCATACAATACTATTTTGAAGTATGCAATATTTACTATGTAGAGATAAGTTTTCATGTTTGGAAAACCGCAGTCACACGTTGTCAAAGTGCTACGGTAGGTAGGTACTTGTGTATGGAACGTGTGACTACGCCTTCCAAACATGAAAACTTATCTCTACATAGTAAATATTGCATACTTCAAAATAGTATTGTATGACATTATTGTCAATTTTCAACATAAGCATTTTGGTAGAGTCTACTGTGTCCATTTACTTGGAACTACATAAGCAACTTTGTTCAGTTCAGTGTTCTAAAAGTCTTGTTTTATACTTTTTAGCGTCGTTTTTTGTCGTAGTTGGGTTTTAGTTTTTAACTTTTTATTATTTGTACTATTTTGGTGTTAAAGTGTATTTGTGGCGCATAATATTATCAAAAGTTAAATTGATGAACCAACATGTTTTATATTTTATCAGTCCATGAATATACGTAAAGTCACATGCAAATGCTAGTAATATATATATATTTAAAATGTACAAGTAAAGCGCTTTCCAATGATACCAAACACGGCGTATTTATCTTAACTTTATTTTTTTACTCTGTATGTTTTGTCCGCTAGTGGGCGCCACATTAGATTTTGTGAAACCCTATATAGCCTATAACCAGCGGACAATTAAGACGCTTCTAATGATATGTCATTTGTCGAATTCTGACAAGCAATTTAGAAGTTATGTGGAAACAGATGAACATACATACATACATACAAACATACATACATACATACATAGCCTGTCAAAATCATAACCCTCCTTTTGCTTTGCCGTAGTCGGGTAAAAAGTACCTTCTGACTGAACAGAAGATGTGTGTAGCAAAAGAAATTATACTTTTAGCCACTGTCAATACCATTCTTAATAACTACCGCAAAGCTATGTTTGTTGAAGTAACACAAAATAATAGAAAAGTATTATTATGATCAAGAACTATACTTCTCTGTTCCTATAGCAGTAGGTCCATTTTAAGATAGCACTGTTTAAAAGAAAGATGCATTACAATCTAGTGCTTTTCGGGCCACTGTTGATATACATATTCACATAACTTAAGAAGACAACGTTAAATGATATTTTTCCAGCGTCTTACTCCTTGTCGATAAACCCGAGTTGGTTTATTATTATAAACATTCCTTCAGGGTGAAGTCGACAGGCCCAATAGGGTCTATTGTGCCTGTCGACCTCATATGTGTAGCTTACGGTCGCTTACCATCAGATATTACTAATAGTATATAGGCGAGACGTGAAATGACATTTAAGCAGGCCTTCAGGGTGGGTGCGACAGACTCAATATGGTCTATTGTGCCTGTCGACTTCATATTTGGATCTCACTACCGCTTACCAACAGGTGGAGTGAGGTCATCTTGTTAGCCTATTATAAAAAAAATAAAAGATAGATTGATAACATCATCCTGAGAGTATTTTAATAAAAAAATACATACAAATCTATTTCCCAGTACCATTGATAAAACTGTCATAATATATGATTATCAAAGGGGCGTGAAACGGCATCTAGGCCGGCCTTCAGGGTGAAGTCGACAGGCTCAATAGGTTCTATTGCGCCTGTGGACTTCAAATGTGTACCTCACTATAGCTTAACATCAACAGACAGAGATTCATCTTGGGAGTATTTTAATAAAAAATACATGCTAATCTATATCTCGATTTATAATTTTAAACTGTCATGGTTACACAAATAAGAAAACTGAAAATGTCAGGGATATTTACCATGTCGATATGTTTTAATGAGCTCCCGATATTTCGGCATTGTCGCAAGCGCCATGATCACGGGTGAACTCGCCCGGACATTTTCAGTTTTCTAATATTTCTCGATTGTTCTCTCGCCTAATCGACACCCCTCCTCCCCAGAACGTCAGGCATGGAAGGCAGCATCACAGTGAACGGTATGGAGCGGAACCTGTCCAGCTTCAGAAAGCTGTCCTGCTACATCATGCAGGACAACCAGCTGCACGGGAACCTCACGGTTGAGGAGGCGATGGCCGTCGCTACCTCGCTCAAGCTGCCCTCCGTCACCAGCAAGGCTGATAAGGAGGAAGTTGTGAGTATAAACTGTCTTCATTATCATCATGATCAGCCTTTTATTTATGAACCGTCAATACATTAAACGAACTCTACATTTTAAGCCGTTCCTGAGATTATCGTGCACAAACTGGCAAACAGTTAGGGGCGAGAGCCATCCGCTCCCCTGCAAGTCCAGTGATGATGACAAGGCTACTCCAAGCCATCGTCGTAAGTCAGTTAGGAAAAAAAAGACAAACAGATAAACAAAAATTACGTCATTGTTTTGGGTACTATTGCATTGACAATGGTCTCCTATATACATACATATATTTTTTTAAAGATCATCTATATAATAACAGCGATCCGATATAATTTTATTATATGTACTTACATACATATACCTATGGCATGCACTCTGTAGCAAACAGCTGATGATATTACATATTTAAAACTTTTAATTACATCATGTTTTGCTGTCTATCATTGTAAAAAACCGTCTGGACTGAATTTCTAAAGCAACCCTTAATGATATACAAATACTTTTCATTCATTAACCAGTTCGAAGATGACCATTCTATACTCGGATCCTATACTAATTATATATAGCTTCATTACTATGCTAGTGTCCTTATACATACATACACTTGTGAGAGAAAAAAAATAACTTGACGGCAAACAATAGGTGAACAAAAACTGAATATGTCTGTCTCATGCTTGTGGGAAAATGACAAATTAATATTGAGAATCACAATTAACCTTTACTTGCTTATTTTTAACGAGACCGTGACATTAGTGGTACATAATTAAGAAGTTACCTCGAAACTCGAAACTCGAAGAAGGATTTGAAATATTTCGTTTGAGATTCGAAAAAATTCATCTGAGACCCACGAATAAAATATAAATTAACAACTTTTTTACTTTACGTAATTCTTAATAACAGTACAAGTTATACAATGTCAAGTCAATTGAAAAACAAAAACAAATTAATATACTTATTAACTTCAAAAATAATGACGCACGTTTATGTATTTTGGCGTACCAAAATATTGAGATATAGATTTAAAAGTCCATAAAGGGTTTATTAAAATGACTCACCTTCATATATTATGTTTTTAATAGTTCTATTAAACCCTCGATAACTTTATATAGAAAGTTCAGATCAGTCTAAAAAAGGCATGTTGACGTAATCACACACAAGTTTTTATGGCAATAACTTTTTTGGATTTATTTAAGTCTAAACATGAAATTCTAGTTTTTTCTGACATAATTAATTATTATTATAAACGTATCCCTCTAGACTCAGGTAAACCGCTTCAAAGATTATGTCTTCTTGATTTAAGAGAACAAAATCACAATCAATACATATTACTTTATTCTCATAGGCATTTTATATGCTGACTGACTCGGTGGAACAGTGGTTAGTGACTCAGGTTCAAAACCAACGGTTCCAAGAGTCGTGGGTTCGATTCCCACTCGGGACAAATATTTGTGTGACGAACATCGGTATTTGTTCCGTGTCTGGGTGTATTATTAAATATATTTAAGTTTAAAATAAATAAAATAAAGGCGCCCGACCGATTTCAGTCATGGCGGCCGATCTCAATTGATATCAGCCAAGTGCGCAGGACATATTAAAGTGCACAAGTGTACGCGCAAACACAAGTGCACTCTCTGTTCCCTTACTCTCATAGTTCGGTGAGACGGAAATCCGACATGACCGATGAGAGATCGGGCGCAGGACCACCGGCTTTACGTGCTTTCCGAGGCACGGGCGCTCAACCGCCAACTTCCTAACTCCGGGCTGAGTAATTTCATTACAGAAAAACTCACACAAATTTTGCCCGACCCCGGATTCGAACCGGGGACCTCTCGGTCCTAACGCAGCACTTGCTACCAATAGACCAACGAGGCAGTTTAAGTTTATTTGTGAATCCACTGTTGATCCTGATTTCCGTAACACAAGTGCTGAAGCTACTTACCACGGGATCAGATCAATGTATGCAGCATTTCTGTTCTACTAATAGAAACTATGTTTTTTGTCCTAACTGTACAAAACAATCAACTTGTAGTTATACAAAATTTCAGCTCAAACGGTTGAAGCTATCTGCTTCAAAATTCACTTGCAATATTTTACCCTACCATCATCATTCTTCATCGGAGGGTTTTTAGCCTTTAAACGCCATGCTGGCCACGTTAGCCTACCATACACACATACATACATACATTGCAAGTTACATAAAACCTTATCAGAGCAAATAATAAACTCACCTCCTTTTCCAGATCCAAGAAATCCTGGAAACCCTCGGCCTCTCAGAGCACCACAAGACCATGACCTCAAACCTCTCAGGAGGGCAGAAGAAGCGTCTCTCCATAGCCCTGGAGCTGGTCAACAACCCCCCCATCATGTTCTTCGACGAGCCAACTTCAGGCCTGGACAGCTCCTCGTGCTTCCAGTGCATATCCCTGCTGAAGACCCTGGCGAGAGGGGGCAGGACCATCATATGCACCATCCACCAGCCGTCCGCGAGGCTGTTTGAGATGTTCGACCATTTGTACACGCTGGCTGATGGGCAGTGCGTCTACCAGGGCAGCACTAGGAGACTGGGTATGTTCCTTTCACTTTCCTTATTTTTTTTTAGAAATACCTCCTGGGGTGGCCTCACTCAGCCTGATGGTAAGCTGTCGTGAGGTCCACATTTCCTTATAATCTTACTAGCGGCCGCCCGCGACTCTTTCCGCGCATTAATGGGTTTTAGTAGCAATGATGTATTAAAATAGCCAGCTACCTCCATATTTATTAAAATCTATAAACGTAAAAGTTCTCCCATACTAATTATCACCCCCCCAATGACCGCCATGGGGGTTGAATTAAAAAAAAAATAGCGCTGGTGTCTCCGGAGTGCCAGCTACCTCCATACCACGTTTTATAAAAATCGACAAACGTCAAAATTCTCCCATACAAATTTTCACAATAATGTTAATATTACTGTGTGTGAAGATATATTATCGTAGAGCGGAAAAACAGGGAATATTGTCCTTAATTCTTGAGGACTTCCTGTCATTTCGGACTTCCCTCTTTAATTTTCTCATTTTGATTTAAATTAGAAGGAAAAAGAAACGTGGGTCTTTCTAAAAGTCTCCTGGAAACCCAAATTCAAGGCAAATGTGGTGTAAGGAAAATTCTAAAAATACTTTCTACTAGCAAAAAGTACTTACCTTTAGAATTTCCTTTTGGAATAAAAAAAAATAATAACTTAAATAATATTAGTAAACAAGGGCATCACGTCATAACGAAATTGATACAAGAACTCAACAATAAGTCAAGTAAACAAAACACCTTAAGGAGACATTGCTAACAATGTTGTTGTTTTTCGGTTCTAAGTGTTATCGCGTCAATTCAATGCAAGTCGCGGATTTTGTCAAGGTCACTAAAACGATAAAACTGCGTAAAGATTGAAAATGTCAACATTATGTAGGCCAGATTTCATATCGTTTCGTAGTACCTAGAGGTCTACCGATTAACATATAAATGCATAATAAAGCAATAATATGGATGAAAAATGCGCTTTACTCGGCTGTTTAAACGGTCATATATTTTTGCATCCAATCAATCTGACATCCTTCAGTAATACGACGAAATTGGAGAGGTAATCTTCAACATTACATTTTTATGAGTTCGCGTTTGACATTCCTCTGTCCTTACATATTTTCCAATAAGTCAGAGTTCACGGGTAAATTCATTTACCCGTACAGGTCTTCCCTGTATTTTATTTTTAGAGATCCGTGTCACAATACAACTATCCAACTTATGATTGTATCCACTTAACAAATACCAAATTTCGCGTATTACCCCAACCAACATTACCAGGTGTTTAGTATATAGGAAATCAGAAAAAGAATCAACTGCTTGCTGCAGCTATAAGATTGGAATCTCCTCCGAAAATCGCGTACAGATTTAAAGTATTTGTCACTTCTGGGGTCTCGTTTCAAGGGCGGGAATGTCGTTAAAG
Organism: Maruca vitrata; assembly: GCA_039566165.1. Classification (NCBI taxonomy): domain Eukaryota; kingdom Metazoa; phylum Arthropoda; class Insecta; order Lepidoptera; family Crambidae; genus Maruca; species Maruca vitrata. The sequence continues at coordinate 15,045,900 of CM076914.1, read as the reverse complement.
CAATAAATTACTAGGCTTCTTGTCTAGAAGCAACTTTAATAGATGTTATTTGTTAACAACACTTCGTACCTAATAGATTTGACTGGCTCGGTGGAACAGTGGTTAGTTCTGGCTCTGGTTCGTTCTGAGTCGTGGGTTCGATTCCCACTCAGGACAAATATATGTGTGTTGAACATTGGTGTGCGATTCGTGTCTGGGTGTGATTATGTATTAATGTATGCATTTTTAATAAAATCTTTGTATTGTATCTGCTTAGTTAGTGGTCAGATGACCGTGTGCGGAAGTGTCCCAGATATTTATTTATTTATTTAGATGTAGGTCTGTAACTATAACTCCTCCAAATAAGCTTAGGCTGAAGTTTTATGACAACTCAAATATCCATACATCGAAGTTAAGACTTGCAAATTCAAAAGTAACGAATGGTGTCAAGGATATGAGTTGTGGGCAACCTGAAGAGGTATACGAGTAGGTATACCTACAGTCACAAGCGATGACATCAGCGGTGGCGAAACGTGCACTTACAGATCAACCTAACCGTGCAGTTTTGACACAAAATAAGGATATATCCTTACTAATATTATAAATGCGATAGTAACTCTGTCTGTCTGTCTGTGACGCTTTCACGCATAGAGTACAGAACCAATTTAAACGAAAAATGGTACAGATATAATCCTGGGCCTAGGAAAGGATATAGGCTACTTTTTAACCGACTGCGCTATAAAAAAGTAATGTTTTACCCGTTAAACGTCCCTAGGCGGACGCACACACAAATACATTGATCTGATCCCTTGGTAAGTAGCTTAAGCACTTGTGTTACGGATATCAGAATCAACTTTGGATGCACAAACTAATATATATTTAAGAATATTAAAAACACACCTAGACACGGAGCAAACACGGTTATTTGTAACAAAAATATTTGTCCCGGGTAAGAGTCGAATCCACGACTCTTGGAACCTTAGGTAGAGATTTATTTTGTACTAACTTGATGCAAGTGATGCGTGTTTACGAACTTTTCCAGTTTTTAAAGCACGTTGTTGTAGAGTAATATAATTGTAAAATAATATAATATGATGACGGTGTACTACATCAATGTTTGGCATTCGATCATTGGATTCGAATCGATCTTCATTAAATTTTTGAAAAACTGAGCCTCGTCCGGTTTATGGTCTTTGTGTTATCCCCAACTTAAAAACTTATTTAATTCTGTTTTTAAACTTTGAGTTCGTCAGATACAGCTTGGTTCCCCAGACAGGCTACGGAGTCTTGTAACATAGTCCCGTTGGGTCCCAAAATCTTATTTTCTACTTGGTATACTGGATATATCCAGTACTTTATTCCTCTAAAATGTACATTTCTCGCAAGGAACCCTATATACTTCTATATATCGTACTCGTACCACCTTCGCTAAAAGACATCCCTTTTTTCTGCTACCTAGAATTTACAATAAAATGTGCAATAAACTAAGGCTGAAAGAAATAAGTACGCATGCAGCAAAACGCAAAGTAGAATCATAGCTACTATCACTAAATTACGAAGAGACAGAACAAATTTTATCCACATTTTCCTCCTAAACACACACACACACACACACACCAAAACACTCACACACCAACACACACACGCGCGCGCACACACACACATTTCTATATTTTCTACACACAAGATTTTATTTTATTTCTTTTTATAATTATTTTAATTATATTAAACCTTACTTTGGCTTTAACCGTCCGCAATAAAATTAAGATTAGTTAAATGTAACCCGGCCTCTGCGACACAAGCATAGCTTAGTGCAGGGACCACTAGTAATAAGTGCAATTGTATGTGGATTTTTTGAAAATAAAGCTTATTATTATTATTATTATATGTATACTTTACGTCCCCTCTCGTTGTTTCAGTGGATTGGCTGGGCAGCCAGCAGCTGCAGTGCCCGTCGTACCACAACCCGGCTTCCTTCATCATCGAGGTATCGTGCGGCGAGTACGGCGACAACACCGGCAAGCTGGTCCGAGCCATTGACAACGGAAAGAACGACATTAGGTAATCATCATCATCAGCCCATATACGTCCCCACTGCTGGGAGCTTACCCTGAACTAGGGCGAACAGGCCCCGTAGACAAAGTAACAATATCGAAACGATAAAATAAATAAGGCGTCCGACCGATTTCGACCATGGCGGCCGATCTCAATTGAGATCAACCAAGTATGCAGGATATATAATGCACAAGTGTGCGCGCAAACACAAGTGCACTCTCTATTCCCTTACTCTCATGATTCGGTGAGACGGCAATCCGACATGACCGATGAGAGATCGAGCCCAGGACCACCGGCTTAACTTGCTTTTCGAGGCACGGGCGTTCAACCACCAACTTCCTAACTCCGGCCTGAGTAATTTCATTACAGAAAAACACACAAATTTTGCCCGACCCCGGACTCGAACCGGGGACATCTCGGTCCTAACGCAGCACTTGCTACCAATAGACCAACGAGGCAGTTATCGAAACGATAACGAAGTTCGAAAAGAATTAAATGTATGGGATTGACATTAGACGCGATAAATCACGTGGTCAATCCCATACATTTTGTTCTTTTCGAACTTCGTTATCGTTTCGATATTGTTACTTTGTCTAAGCCCCCAGGCCTTAGTCCACTACGGTAGCCAAGTGCGGGTAGCACGACTATACAACCTTAGAATTTCTTCGTAAGTGTGCAGGTTTCCTCACGATGTTTTCGGTCACCGTTAAAGCGCCGAATAATCGTACATACTTGGCGGGATTTGAACTGGCGACCCGCATGGCAGGCTAAGGTCTTTTCCATTCGGCCATCGACGCTAAATATCGACGATATTTTTTTAGTTCTCTGCAAATAGGTAATAATGCCTAATGTTTTTTTAGGATATCGTGGGCAAAACAGACTTAGGCCTGAGTGTAATGATAATGAAAATATATAAAGGGGAATGGACAAAACAATAATTATAATAATAAAATAAATATGTTTCTGCAATTTAAACAGACACAATTGCTTTATCGTGTTTTCATTTATGTACCTTTAATTTTAATTATATTGGTAGGTAATCAATATTTTGGTACCAAATACAAAAACAAGGATATTCTCATTAATTATACCTATATTTAACAAACTGTAAATATTATGCTGCGTCCGACTCGGCACATAATTGTTACTGGATTGTATTTACCTTGAATGTTATTATTAAATTACAATTAAGTATTGAGTACTGAATTTTTAAATATAAGCAAGAAATAATTTTCCAATTTATTGAATTACTAGAGGACTCGGCAGACTTAATTCCGAAGATTCTTATTTTTTGAAATTTTACACGCAATTTTTTTATTTCATAAAAACCTTAACGAGAATAACAAACACAACAAAAAAGGAATTCGTGAAATCGGTTCAGGTGGTCACACGTGAAGCCGTCACTAAGGAAATCATGGTATCAGTTTCTAAACTAAACGATTTATTAATCTAAATATAAAAAGTTTAACCGATTTCTTTATTTTTTACGATCGTCAAAGTCAGGAAATATAAAAGAAAAAAGACAGAAAGTCGCGCAAAAAGTTAAAAAAAAAGTATTGGCGGTATGAAGTCATAGGACAAGGTCTGCTTAGTTTGGGGTCAGGTGACCGTGTGTGGAGATGTCCTAAAATATTCAATATCATTATATTAAACTAGTTAGTTAGCTATAAACTAAATAGTCCAGTCATTTAAGCTTAAATTAGGTAAGAATCTCGGAATTCGAGATACCCAGCTGTAAGTCTGTAAATACTTGTATATTGACGTCCTAAAAGTTGTCTCAAAACCTACATAACTTTTGAGCGAAACGGGAAGTTTTATCATAAAAGTGTGTAGGAGAAAATTAAAGTTCATAAAACTGATATTTGTGACATTTGACCTTGAAAAAATAATAGTTGCGTACACCCTACAATATGTAGGTTTTGAGACAACTTTTAGGACGTCAATATACAAGTATTTACAGACTTACAGCTGGGTATCTCGAATTCCGAGATTTTTACCTAATTTGACTGGACTAAAAATTACATTCCTTACAACCAACCCTTGTCTATTATAGGGACGGCGTCCCATTCCCGGAAAGCAAAGTGCCGGAGTACAACAACAAGCGGGACATGGAGGCGTCCCTAGGAGGAGAGCGGGACAAGAACGACCTGTCCCAGCTGCAGGAGAAGTTCCGGGACGCGCGGGACGCAAACGGGAACGGGAATCTGCAGAATGGGATACTCCAGTATGCTGCCAATGAGATCGCTAAAGGGAATGGTGAGGATTTTTTTTTATAGAAACACTAGCCGTTAAAGTGTCGAAAAATATGAACATATGATTTTCAAATTTGGAAACACAGTGGTACGTGGCGGAATTTGAACTGGCGACCTCTCGCATGACATGCAACGACTTTTGGCCATCGACGCTTACTTATCAGGTAATGGCTTGGATGAAGGTGCATCCCAAAGAACCATTTTAGGCAAATGATCTTGGAGATAGGGTACCTCACTCCACCTCATGGTAAGCGGTCGTGAGGTCCATATATGAGGTCGACATGCACGATCTAGTCTCGACGGCATGATAACGATAAGATACGATATATGATTGGCAAGCCTGTAGCGGTACTATGAGTTAGCTATCGAAACCTTACGTACGTTAAAAACCTATCGATTTTTTTTCATACTACCGATATTAGTTCTTAAGGTTACCGCTAGGGGTAGCTGTGCAAGTTTTCATAGACATATTTGCATAGGCGGTATCGGGTCTGTCACTTTTAAACAAATGGTAGCGCTACTGGCGACAGTAGAATGGCATGGTCCTTGCAAAACCAGACAATTAAAAACAAACCATATAAATTTAGTTATTTCGCTCATTTGCTGCGCGTTGCCTCACTGCGAACCGCAAAAGGAAACCCTGTTATCTTTGCCCTTTGTATCGGGCAATTAGTGCCATTAAGTAATAACACAGATTGATGTAAAATTCTCACACGCAAATAGATAACGATAGATTGTTTGACGTAACGATGTTCTAGATATAACGGGGCATATTATGGCGGATGCTGTTTTGTATGGAAAAAAAATGGAAGGTCATGTCAATAGTTTCGTTGTTTGTCCGCTATATGACGCTACTGATGTAGATTAGTGACAGCGGTGGTAGAATGATACCTTGACCTGAAATGAAGATGTTTAGGTAGTTAGTTTATAACTCTATCGTACCAAACTAAAATAAGGGGCAATGTATGCTAATTATTATTTCTAAAGGTCAACAAATACTTGCTAACTTCCAATCAATTTAATTAGAGAGTAGTTGTAGTTTTTATGCAGAATTGTATCGTACTATGCTGGAAATTACTAATTTCCGTTATGGATTTTCTTTTATTTAGGTTAAGATTGCACTTACCTACTTGATCATCTTTTATACTTCACTAGTGACCCGCCCTCGGCTTCGGGTATGTTATACATAAAAAAAATCCTCTTGAATCCCTCTATCTTTTTAAAAAACATAAAAATCGTTGAGCAGTTTTAAAGATTTAAGCATACATAGGGACAGACAGACAGACGCGGGAAGCGACTTTGCTTTATACTATGTAGTGATACAAAGCCCATCGGTAACGTATATGGGCTAAAGATCATAATAAGATTTTCGATTTTCGCGGTCTACTAAATATTAGTCTTTACTTTACTATTTGCTACTCCTAATATCGCGTACCCATAAATACTAATATTTAAAGATCAGGGGGCTTAAACAAAGTAACAATATTAAACGATAACGAAGTTTGAAAATAATTAAATGCATGGCATTGACATTAGACGCGATAAATCACGTGGTCAATCTAATGTCAATCCTAGACATTTTATTCTTTTCGAAGTTTCATCATTTTGAAATTGTTACTTTGTCTAAGTCCCCATAATACTTGACTGGCTCGGTGGAACAGTGGTTAGTGACTCAGGTTCATAACCTACGGTTCCAAGAGTCGTGGGTTCGATTCCCACTCGGGACAAATATTTGTGTGACGAACGTCGGTGTTTGTTCCGTGTCTGGGTGTGTTATTAAATATATTTAAGTATATTTGTGTATCCACTGTCGTTTCTGATTTCCGTAACACAAGTGCTTAAGCTACTTACCACGGGATCAGATCGATGTATGTGATGTTGTAAAAAAAAATATTTATATTAGTTAATTTCTTTCGTTCTAGGCGAGCCGCTAGTAGTCCAAATGGAGACAGAGAAGCAGGACAACGCTGAAGTGGCGTTGTTGGGCGACGAGGCGTCCCCGCGCCGTTACGCCACGTCCGAGTTCAAACAGTTCTGGGTCGTACTCAAGCGGACTCTGCTCTTCAGCCGCAGGGACTGGGTGAGGACACCATGACGATTCGTCATCATCATCATCATCAGCCCATATACGTCCCCACTGCTGGGGCATGGGCCTACCCTAAACTAGGGCGATAAGGCCTTAGTCGACCACGCTGGCCAAGTGCGGGTTGGTCGACTACACAACCTTAGAATTTCTTCTTAGGTGTGCAGGTTTCCTCACGATGTTTTCCTTCACCGTTAAAGCGTCGAATGATGGTACATATGAATTTCAAATTTGAAAAACACATTGGTACCTGGCGGGGTTTGAACTGGCGACCTCTCGCATGGCAAGCAACGACCTTAACCACTCGGCCATCGACGCTTTTTATTCGTTCGATTCGTAATTAAGATACAATTATCATCGTTAACAATATCCCATATAAACTAGGACGATACGCTGCAAAATCTATCAATCAATGTTACGTCAAAAATAACCAATCATGATGCAATTGGACCTCGTGCCTACGTATTGCCATCTAGTGAATTTCTCATACGCTTTAACCCTCATTGATAAGGTTCACTTTTTCATATGTTTTATAGTAAGTATGGTCACAAATTTTATATTTACCAATTATACTTAATATTTGTGTATTCCATACAAGTTCATAAGCAACTTAGCTTGGAATCAGAACAATGTAAGAGATTTTATGTTATATATTTTTTTCTATTACTAGTAAGTCGCCCTCGCTTAGCTTCGGGTAAATTATACCCCTCCTATTATTGAATCCCTGTACCTATAAAAAAACTGCATTAAAATCCGTTGTATAGTTTGAACATTTGACTGGCTCGGTGGAACAGTGGTTAATGACCCAGGTTTACTACCTACGGTTCCAAGAGTCGTGGGTTCGATTCCCACTCGGGACAAATATTTCTGTGACGAACATCGGTGTTTGTTCCGTGTCTGGGTGTATTATTAATTATATTTAAGTATATTTGTGTATCCACTGTTGATTCTGATGCCCGTAACACAAGTGCTTAAGCTACTTACCACGGGATCCGATCAATGTATGTGATGTTGTGAAATATTATATTTATTTAAAATATTTAAGCATACATAGGGATATAGGCTACGGCTACTGTCTTAACTTTATTGTGATTTGTGTTTTATGTAGCGCATTAATTCATATTATCTTGTTATGTACATTTTAGAGCGCAATAGTTCAGTAGTCGGGTTTTAGTTTTTGGACTTATTTTTTTATTTACTATGTAGTGATAACTATAATTTCTTCACTCAGACACTGATGTACCTGCGTCTATTCGCGCACATCCTGGTGGGTTTCCTGATCGGCGCGCTGTACTACAACATCGGCAACGAGGGCTCCAAAGTGCTGTCCAACCTCGGCTTCCTGTTCTTCAACATGCTGTTCCTCATGTACACCTCTATGACCATCACTATACTTAGCTGTGAGTATTGAGTACTAGCTTTCCGCCCGCGTAGACGTTTAACGGGTAAAACATTACTTCTATATAGCGCAGTCGGTTAAAAAGTAGCCTATGTCCTTTCTCTAGCTCTGGACTATATCTGTACCAAATTTTATTTAAATCGCTTCAGTACTCTATGCGTGATTGCGTAAGACAGAGTTGCTTTCGCATTTATAAATTAATATGGATACCCTATGTATTTCTTAGATTGTTGAAAAGTATATTCGGTGGATTCCCTGATTTATGCAATTTGGTTAATATGCTCGCAACCCTAATTTATTCACAGGTCACACTTTTATGTTAATTTTCGTGCGATCAATAAACCAAGTGATAGACAACTTATTTTAATAAATATTTTTTTCAGTACAATACATAAAAAGAAATAATTTTGTAACTGTGAACAAGATACGAGTATTGTTTCATCAGCTTTTCTGAGTTCAATCGCAAACTTGTGATGTGTAATTTTTGATCATCAACTCTGACTGGTTTATAACATAGCCCATCGCTAATTTGTTACTTTATTATTATATTTTTTTACTAATACTATAATACCTTTTACCTATGAATAACAATCTAAATGTTTACTTTCAGTCCCCCTCGAAATGCCCGTGCTGATAAAGGAACACTTCAATAGATGGTACTCGCTCCGGTCCTACTACCTAGCCATCACTGTGTCGGATATACCATTCCAGGTTCGTATTATTTAAGGTAGTCAAAACTAGAATTTTGTGTAACAATTATAGACCATTTGGGTATATTCAAAAGATCAGCCCCCTCACCAGTTGATCAGCTTTATTCATAGCATTTCCGACAGGAAACTGATACGAATACACCACTATGATGCTCCATATTTGCGTTTTCACTATCCGCGGAAGGAATAAATATTGTAGTTAAGACAGTTTGCTCAATCGACAATATGATGGTTTTAAATTAGCCATAAAGATTTTTATTTTGTCTATTATTTGCGCGAGCACTACACATTTGAAATGGAACTAATTTTACGGATTAAACTCGCGAGTATTGGTATTCCAAACATTATTTAGAGATCCGACGTTTCGAGCTCTTTACAGTGCTCGTGGTCACGGGCAAGTCTTGTCTTGCCAGCGATTTTTATTTTACTCAACCCTAGTGCGCCGCCTGAAGATGATGACTTAAATTGTTGAAATTTCGCATAAAGCCTTCTAATATAACGTATCATCGACTAATGATCCAGGAGATTTAAAATTTTAAAAAAAAATGTTTTCGCTCTACCCTAATGCACATAATAGGGTATTTGACTGTGGTTATGTTTGCCATTTTTATGATAATAAGTAAGATTTCAGTAAAACAATATTATTAATGAAATCGACACTTAAATTTTTGGCGAAATGAGACAGCAGAAGACATTTAAAGTTGGGTGGGCAAGTGCATTTCAAAATTGCGAAAATCATTTAAAATTTCGTTGTCATCTTATAAATAACAGAATTAGCAACATCTTTCCTTATGAAAACATATTCATTAACGCAACTTTTGATGAACCTGCCGCACAAACTTCCTAGGCGCTGCATACAAGGAACAGGCGTGTGACGTCACCTGCCTGTGGACGTTTGTAGGGAGCGTTTTTGAGCTCGCCCAAATAATGTGCAATTAAAACTGTAATATCTCGTCGAGTTATCGAGATATCAAAGTGATACTTTCAACAGTGTCTTTGTGTTCGAGTGGTTCATCCAACTATATCAAAATAAAGAATAGTCAAATACCCTATTATGTTTGTTTACAATAAAAATGAAATTGTGATCGTGTCCTCAGGCGATCTTCTGCGTGATCTACGTGGTGATCGTGTACCTGCTGACGGCGCAGCCGGCGGAGTGGTTCCGGTTCGCGATGTTCCTGTCGTCGTGTCTGCTCATCTCGTTCGTGGCGCAGAGCGTCGGACTCGTCGTAGGCGCCGCTATGAACGTGCAGGTGTGTAGCAAACTTTTTTTTTATAATCGACGTTCAGGATGATCTCATTCCCGTGAGGTCGGCCGTGAGGTCTGTCGCTCTCTACCGATGGTGGCACCACCCGTGGCTAAACGGGCAAATGTTATGGAAAAATAGACAAGTGTGATGGGTTTGGGGCTCCTACCTAAAATTTAAAATCGGGACCCTATTACTAAGCCTCCGCTGTCCGTCTGTCTGTCTGTCTCTCCAAGCTGTATCTCATAAACCGTGATAGTTAGAAAGTTGAAATTTACACAAATGATGCATTTCCGCTATAACAACAGATACTAAAAATTAAAATTTCTTTTTACATAATTGATACGGAAACCTTCGTGCGCGAGTCCGACATGCACTTGACCTGTTTTATTTATTTTATACATTACTAGCTGACCCGGCGAACTTCGTACCGCCTTAACGTAGCTTTGATGCACTACTTTATTTTGTTAACCGACTTCACAAAAAAAGGAGGGGGTCTCTCAATTCCACCGTTTATATGCTTTTTATAGTTGACAGTCGTCCCATCTTAGGTATGCCGTATGAGTAAACTAAGTAGGTACATATTCAATTTGAACTGGAATCCATAATATCCTCCATATAAAATTTAATCCTTATTTCCCTGGTCTCGCCATAACTGAGAACTTTACTATCTCATATTTTTACTCATACATATCCAGAAATACAATAATTGCTTTCAAATGACTTCATTTAGCGTAACAAAATTTATTCGAGCCAGTGTTTTGCCTACTCTCAAGGTAAATAAGGATAATGGCAAGAACTATGAGTTAAATTTCAGAACGCATATAAAAAAGCATAGCTTATTTAGTGATCTACAGCTTAATATCGATTTTTGATAACTCTTCTACCCAATATTACAATAGGCCTATTTAGCTGGCTGCTGGATGAAGAAGGTATACTATTAAAATAATGGTTTGATATTTGAAAAACTCTCCGAGATATTACAGTTTCAATAGCACATCATTTGGGCGAGCTCAAAACGTTTCATACAAATGTCGCAGCACACTATGACGTCACAACGTGTAATACTGTATGCATATCGTAAGAACTTTGTTCAGCAGCTATATCAAACGTTGCTTATACGAATATATTTTCATAGTGAAAGTTACTACTAATTTTGTATTTTATACGATGACATAGCATTTTTTAATTCGCACGTTGAAATGGACTTTCCCACCCAACTTCAAAAGTCTATTATTGTCTCAAATCCTAAGAAATTTTAATTTCGGTTTGACTAATGTTATTAATTTACCTATATCTTAATATTAATTGTGAAATCGCATGCATAATTTGACTTAGGAAACTACCCTATTCTGTCAGTTGATGGAAAAATGTGTGAAGTTGTTCGACAATCGATCTTTACCAAATTGTTGTGCAAACGCTGATCAACTTCTTTTGCTGAATTACCCATAAAATATATTTGCAAAAATTTCGTGTGTAGAGATTTAATATCTACTTATCCGTTTGATACAGGTATGAACCGTATTTATTGTAGTGCGATCAGCTCGTCTTTTCTTCTGAACCAAAAACATGATGATTAAAAAAGTTTGGTCATGAACCTTCTTTATCAGATGTGAATTTAACACTACCAGGGAAGTACCCTTTAGAAATGATACTCAGCGGCAACGATTCTCGACTTGTAACTAATTTTATCGAATTAACTTTCAAAAACTAAGGTTAATAGAAATTGTCGAAAGAAAAATTTAAGACATGCAATCTTGTTTTTTGTCGAAAAAAGAAATACACGATTGCATGTTTAGTATAATAATTATATAGATATAGAATGACGTGAATAATGATAGTCGAGTTTTAAAAAATTTAAACTGTATTTAAAGGACCATAACAGTTATACTCCCGTGTAAAAAACTCGTCAATGAAGCAGCCCTATTGAGGAATATTTGAGGCATGTCACTATGTTTAAAAGTAAAACATAGTACGTAACTGCATTCGCGCAAAAAAATATTATTATATTTTGAAATTCAGATTTAGAAACAATAGTTTGATCAAAAACAATAAGTTAATTTTGCTTGTGAATTAATTGTAGAGTGTTTATGTACAATTGTAAATTTTTCAAATGACGATTTACGACCAAACACAAAAAAAGATATTACATTGCATTTAAATGAAACGTGCAGAGTTACGTTCTTCGAAATGTCAAAAAAGACTTCATAAATGGAATAATGTTTAACATAATGACTGACGTTTCATGTCAAGTCCCACGGGAACTCTGTAAAACGGGATAAAAAGTATCCTATGTCCTTCTCCTGGCTCTAAGCTACCTCCCTACCAATTTTCAGCCAAATCTGTTCTGCCGATCTCGAGTTATAAGTGGTGTAACTAACACGACTTCCTTTTATATATATAGATTTACTTATACTTGGCTGGCTCGGTGGAACAGTTGCTAGTGACCGAGGTTTACTACCTACGGTTCCAAGAGTCGTGTGTTCGATTCCCACTCGGGACAAATATTTGTGTGATGAACATCGGTGTTTGTTCCGTGTCTGGGTGCGATTATATACTTAAGTATGTTTTTATAAATATCTATGTATGTATATCAGTCTCTGACGTCCATCGTACAAGCTCTGCTTAGTTTGGAGCCAGATGACCGTATGTGGAAATGTCCCAGATATTTATTTATTTATTTATACAAAACATGCACTTGGCTGGTTTTATTTATTATTTACATTAATTACTTATTACAAAATATAAAATATAAGTAGCTATGTAATTGCTACTCCTAATAACGCGTGTAGACCGATAAAGACTAATATTTAGTAACAACGAAATGTCCTCATTCCAGAACGGCGTGTTCCTAGCGCCGGTGATGTCGGTCCCGTTCCTGTTGTTCAGCGGGTTCTTCGTGTCGTTCAACGCGATCCCGAAGTACCTGCGCTGGATCACCTACCTCTCGTACATCCGGTACGGGTTCGAGGGCACCGCGCTCGCTACATACTCCTTTGACAGGAAGAAGTTGGAGTGTCATCAGGTAGGTTTGAATAGTAAAAAAAGAAAAATAAAACTTTTATTGAAACCAAAATAAACAAACACGCAATACTTATAGTAAAATTATCAAAAGGTTCTGCCTCAGCATATGCCGTAGCAGCCTCAAGGACGCGACGGCGCTGATATTCTGACAGAATCTTTGTGAATAGTAGATTGTTATGTTAGAAGCAGCAAGTAAATACTAGAGCGATCAGGCTATAATAATTCTAATATAATAAAATAATTTAAAATAAGATGATTCCTTAATTTCATTTTTTATCCTATGTTCCGTTACATTGAATTAAATGTAAATCAAGTAAAGAATAGATCATAACAAGTAATCAAGAAATCAGTTCGGAACGATAATTGGCACATCAGCGCATGGCCTACTAAACGATTTCAAAAAAATTATGAAATCATTGGCCATGCGCTGATGAGTTAACGAACATCATTTTATCACTACATAAGTCGCTTCTTCAAAGTCGCTTCCCGCGTCAAACCACCAATTTATTAACTTCCAAATAGCACATGTATTTATTGGCAAATATTTTAAAAAAAGCTAGGACTTCATCTATATGGGACCTATACGAGCGTGAGAGAGCAGAGAAATGTCCGTATAATTTAAATCACGTGAAAATAACGATTACGTTTTAAATTCAAATCGTAACCGTAAACTTGTTCCAGACGTACTGCCACTTCAAAGACCCTCAAACGACCCTGGAAGAGTTGGACATGATGGACGCGGACTTCACCCTGGACATCGCGGCTCTCTGCCTCATCTTCGTAGTTCTTCGCGTGTCCGCCTTCCTGTTCCTTCGCTGGAAGCTCAAGTCCACCACTTAGGGCCGCCGAGGCAGGGAAGGTAGAACTGGGGATATCTAGCTGTGTATAGTCTTTGAGTCTAGTGCCTTAACCCTTAATTCTGAAGTCTTTGGATCTGTAGCGTAACCATGAGTTAGCTATCGGAAACTTACATAAGTAAACCTATCTAATTGTTCTTTTTTTTTTTCATATTATCGATTTTAGTTCTTAGTTGCCCGTTTCCCAAGGGTTAATCCTTAATAGGGCAATGGGAAAATAGACCACATTGTGAACCTTATACAGTTGTAATACCTACAGAACAGAAAACCGAAAAAATTAAAATTATATGCAGTGCTATATTAAGGGTTAATAAGGCATTGGTTAGTTACTAGTAACAGAATTTCAAACTTATAGCGTAACAGGAGATCACTAATGATTTTGTGCGATCTGCAAAAACAACTCATTGTAATGGATTATGGATGGAGTTCTTTCCTAACTTGACCTTAAGGTCACTATTGAAAAAAAACAACAAATCGATTGTACATCGAAAGTGTGAATGGAAATGGTTCAATACTTATTTACACATAATATTTTGTCGCAAACAATAAAACAAAATGTATAAATGTGACTTCATATCTGTTAGGAAAATACGCTAAGTTACACTAAAGGATGTCACTACTTATCTCAAACATGATACGAGCAAGATGAAACTAAGTTCTACCTGAACCGCGAAGACCCAACGAACAAAATAATTGCGTACTTTACGTAAACTATTAAAGACTAAATATAAACAAGACAGGTTCTATGTTTAAGTGACTTGAAACTTATTCGTTGTCGCGTTTGCAGTCATCAGATGTTATAAAAAAATGGTGCTTATGTCCACGCGAGAAGGCTTATATTGGTATGTCTCTGGTGACTGAGCGCTACACGACTTTGATTCAATAGGTGTATATTAGATAATTGTGTTACCTTTATAAACATATTTGTGATAGTTGGTGTTAAATGTTCGAATAAACTTTGATGACGTAAGGTTATACTTAGCTAGGGTTGTATCTTAGCCAAGGAAGGAGACTGTGTAGGACATAAACCTATATACGAAATCTTTTCCGCTCTTCGATAAAATTTAAGATGCATTCCTAGTTGTACAGTTGTTTGTTGAATAATCTGATGAAAGTCAGATCTAATCCACACAACTCTTAACACTATGTTATTATGATACATGACATCAATGTAGCCACTTTCAAAGAAGTGGTAAGTGGCTTATGAATTTTAATACTTCACGTTTATTCGTACGAGGAGATTTCTATTAATTTTTTATAACTATTTATTTAAAGTGCCTTGGATTCTTATGTGAAGTCCACGTATGAAAATAAATTTAAACCCTGTGGACTGTTTAGAGCATGAACAAAATACCAATACATTTAATTATGTGATAGTTGTAAGTATTGTGTGATATGAATCGTTCACGAATTGTAAAAAACAATCAAAACTTTCCCCAACATTCCTACTTAGATTAAATCATTCAAAATCATTGTCACATCACTCATGCGCCAGTATTTCATTTTCAATTTGTATAACAATCATTCGTTCTATAGTTTTTTTTTAAATATGCAACCAAATACATACTACAATTCGGTCCAAGTTTCGTTTCACTGGTTTCACCTCATGAATAAAATACGTAGGTAGTAAAATTTTATCTACTACCGAATAGTACCTACGTTAAATTAAAAAGATCACAGACTATCGCCATTATATTATTTATTAACTCCCTATTGTTTTAATGTTGTCACCAACATAAGGGCATGTTATCTTAATAATTCAAATATTGCAATACTTGATCTGCCTCTTTATTATAGATTTCAAAAGAACGTCCAAAAGTACTACATTGGGCTAATTTATAAAATCTCCAACTCATTTTTCACTAAATAATTTACATCTCATTAATGCCCGTTGCAATCGGGAGTATACTTCAATACAATTTAATACTCTATAGACTCGATATGATACGATACCTATCCAATTCCAATTCGAAGTAATCTGTGACCATGAGGTGGTTAGTGAAACGACAGCATGGCCTAGCTCAACATAGATCTGAAGTCCGGCGATGTGACGAGTGAACGACAAATAACTTATGAACGACATTGCTCACGCTTCTCTTGCCTTATTGGCTTGCCTTGTATTTACGTCCTAAACATTAGCGATTAATTTCAAAATAAATTTGTACTCGAACAGCAAGTAGGTTTTGTTATTTTTTTTTAAATTACAAAATTATTATTAACTAGCTAAATTTAACGAACTACTATGTAAGAGTAATTATATCAAATTATTTTATAATGAAAATGGTAAATTTTATTATTACTACATTTGTTCATATTGAGGGATCATGGTAATTTCTATTGTTCTTAGTTTTTTTTATTGATACGAACGAATTATATGGTCCATTAATTATTATGTGGTTTTGTTAATAGGATTAGATTTTATATTGTACCTATAGATTTTTTATTAAATGGTTTATGATATACAATGGTTTTATTTAAATATTTGATCAACTGTAATCGACGATTTTTCTGTAAGGATTTTAATAGAAACAAAAGATTTGGATTCGAAAAATTATATTTGGAAGTTTGGTATAAATAGATTATTACATAATCTCAAATACACTATGTATTTGTCTATCTAATACTAAAGTTGTATTTAATATGGAGACATCAATGACAACAATAGAAATGCATTAACATATGTATTTTGTCTACTTACAAAATTAATATCACGAAAGCATTGATTGGCTTAATATGTGTGATCGGAATACATTAGAAAAATGCGAAGTTTATTAGTAATCGTTTTCGATGTGTATAAAAAAAAACAATTCCTCCTATTTAGTTACACATGACCAGTGGTCGTTGACCACGCATATAAATGACAAAACAATACACAAATAAAATCATGAGTGCGTTTTGTTCTTTGCTCTACTATAGAAACAATAACCAGTCAATCCCTGCTGATATAGTATATAATATCTAATATACTTTCGAAAAAGTACAACATACGAGTATAAAATCGATATCTATCACTTTACTTAATTATGTATATTACATACCTGAGAGAAAAGGTGAAAAAAAATCAGGTACAAAACATTAAAATAAAATGTACCAACTTAAACACTAATAAATTATGCATCTTACGATTATCATTACATTTTTACATATGTAATTGCAATAAATTATTTACATCGAATTCATATATTTATATACTAAGTAAGTAGTTGAGATCTGTGACTCTGTGATAGCACATATAAAGTAGTGATATTGGTTGGTAACTAGTAGCACGTTACAATATACATTGGGACTGGATAGTGAACGTAATTTGAAAGATCTACCACCAGCACGATAGGGAACACAACAACACCATAAATAATTATGACAAATATAATTATGACTTACAAATAGTCCAATAATTGTTCATCAAGACACTCGTGTAGGTACAATTTAACTATAGTGCCTACGATATAATCAGTGTCCATGCTAACTTAATATTTTATTTGTATAAATAGTATTCTTTGGGTCTACAATTTATAATCGGCCGGATATTTAAACCATTATTAAATATTTCACTTAAATTTCGATGATTAATAAGTTAACATCATAACCGTCTAGAAACAAAATATGAACTGTTACCGTTTCCGGTCAAAAATGCTGGGTTATTTGTGTTCATAAATAAGAAAGACAAGTCGTTGTTTCACGTAATAAATACATAATTTGTGCGCTTAGGTAAGGCATTCAGAGTGAACCTATTCGCAGAATAATCTATTTCATTTCATATAAACTATTTGAGCAAAAAAAAAGTGTCCAACAACATTATTTTGTAACAGTAGATACGCAAGATGTTGGTAAATAAGTCAACCTTTAGGCAGTAACATTGTAAACAATTTAAAACAAAGAAAGGCAGTGATTCGTCGACTGGAATGTCTAGCTGCCGTTGAACAAATGCCATGTCTTCTATCTGATAACAATGTAAATATTTATCTATGTTTTAGTCAGTGTTGTCAATAGAAACACAATTATTTTCAATTCCCGTAACTGACAATAATATGTATTAATAACAATAAATAAGCATGCATTTATTCAATGTTAATCAAAAAACAATCTACATTTATCTCATTGGTCAAAAGTTTGTCGCCACTGTTGGGCCTTGCAGGTTTGACCTTATCTCTGCCACTAGGGTACACCAGGGCCTACCGCTTTTTTTCAAAATGCCCTTATATAACGTGTTTTTTATGACATTTACACAGACATCTCTTGTTTGCACTGATTAAAATATAATAGTGGCGTAACTAAAGGGTGGCAAGGCCGGCCACAAGACCCAATCATGAGGGGACCCGGCCCGACCGTGCTCCGAAATGGCAACTCCTCAGGAGATCCCGGAGTAGCTATTTCTAAGAACCCCATGAAAAGTATTTGCCACGGGCATCAGATGGTATTGTTAGGCTATTAACACACGGCACCGGCGGGCAAAGGCCGTAAAGGTGAGGAGCACCGCTAGACCGCGCGGTCGGGCGATCCTCGTGTATTTGGAATGAGGGTTTTCGCGTATGAGAAATTCACTAGATGGCAATACGTGGGCGTGAGGTCCAACTGCAGCATGATTGGTTATTTTTGACGTGACATGGACAGACATGTCAATATTCACCAATCATGATGCGTATGGACCTCACGCCTACGTATTGCCATCTAGTGAATTTCTCATACCCGAAAACCCTCATTGTGGCGAAATCCGATAAAGAACTTCGCACAGCATCTAACAGATGGCGCTGACATACCGTCTCCACAACAATATGTAGTTAGTATGAAACCTACATCTCACTTCAAAAGTTATTCGGGCCACTAACTATATATAGGGCAAAAACCAAGATGGTAATTGGACCATGGTCCCCGAGCACGATCACCCAGCTCGGCGGAAGATCTTCCCTTTTAGGATGACTCCTAAAGAATCAACGGTTTAATAGAAGCTAATGCAACTTGAGATCCGCTTAACCGCCAACCGCGGCGGTACAGTAAGTATAGTATGCTCCTTAGAGCGCGTGGACCAGCAGCATGCCGGCGGCGGCGCCCGCGGTGAGCCCGACCGTAAGTAGTGTTGCGATGGCCGACGACGCTTTCTCGCGCTCGTGAACGTCCACCGCTCTGGAACAATAAGTAGTTAGTTAGTGGAGACCTTATTGAAGTTCATCATCAGCCCATATAGCAACACAACCCGTGCCCCAGCAGTGGGTTGTCAGTCGACCAACCCGCACTTGCAACTTGCATATGCGGGTTGGTCGACTACACAACCTAAGAGTTTCTTCGTAGGTATGCAGGTTTCCTCACGATGTTTTCCTTTAAAGTTAAAGCGTTGAATAATCGTACATGTGAATTTCAAATTTGAAAAACACGTACGTATCTTGGTTCGAACTAGCGTCCTCTCGCATGGCAATCAACGACCTAAACCACTCGGCCATCGACGCTTTTTACTCAATTGAAGTTATTGTTCATTTATGTTTAAGAAACTTTCAGGATGACCTCCCTCCATCTGATGGTCTACATGAGGTCAACAGGCACAATAGACCCTATTGAGCCTGTGGCACTTACCCTGAAGGCCTGCTTAAATGCCGTTTCACGCCCCGCCTGATGTTGGGCATTGTAGTATTCGATAGTTCGCGAAGGAGACCAACCGCCAAGTACCATTCTATATTTTGTGCGGTCTACTCTTCGGACCGTTACTTTAAAACGTCTGTATTTCTAGAATGTTAGTATGCTTGCTTTTTTTTAAGAAGGTGAGTTGTTTCAAGAATACAGACGACACAAAGTCGCATTGCAGGTAGCAGACATTAATAAAACAATAAAAGTGTAACCTTATCAGGCTTTCACCACGGACGGGAGATTTCTAACATAACCACTTTTATAGATGTAGGACTATTATCTTATTATAATAACACTTATAAATGACAAGCAAATCCACAAACATTTGAAAGATCATCCCACGTGTCAGTTTCCCAAATTTTTCATTATCCGAGTAACTAATTTACGTTGAGATACTTACTTAAGATCCGTAATAGTGACAATTTCTACTAACCATATGTAGACAGTATTAAATAACATTTATACATATTAATTACAACACCCGAGAATAAAGTTGGTTTCGTTTTAAAGTTCGCGCTCCATCACCCCATTAGCTACGCGATAACCTATATTCGTATCCTAATAGGTCTCTTCATAATATTATTTAATAATATTATTATCAGTCCCTACACGTGTGCACCGCTTATCGATTACACTAAGTTTCTACTGCTATCCTAGATACAAGTAGTTCTAAAATAAGTGCTTACAAGATGATGTAATTGTTGATGTTATGTTATGAATATTATAGTCCTCGACCTGTTGATATCACCTAGTGACACCGAGTAGACTTTTTAATTGCGCCTCTATTCTATGCATAAGTATGTAAAGCAGAAGAATACCTTTAATTAGAGCCTAATGCTCTATGCCAGCGGTCTTCAATAGGTAGACTCCGGACCACAAAGGGCCTTAGACTACTTGCCGTCCCCTGCTCTGCGCACACAAATCCATGTCCTTCTATGATGTCACAGACCTTATATCCAAGTCGTCCTTTATGCTTCCAGGGGATTCAAAGAGTTGTATATTATGGCATCCGACCGATTTCGGCCATGGCGGCCGATCTCAATGAAGATGCACAGGTGTCTGCGCAAACACAAGTAAGTGCACTCTCTGTTCCCTTACTCCCATAGTTCGGTGAGACGGCAATCAGACATGACCGATGAGAGATCGGACGCAGGATCAACGACTTAACGTGCTTTCCGAGGCACGGGCGTGCAACCGCTACCTATACACCTGCATGCATAGTCGTGCGCAAACAGAACAGGCACTCAGGTGCACTCACATGTGCACTGTTGTGCACACACCTGTGCACTACACTGCAAACTAACAAGTCTTACTTGGAGTCCAGTCATGTTTAACATTGATCGTAGTAAGAAGCATCACTTTCTTGGTGAACTTGATCATGATGATGTTGGTGAGGTACCCGTTGGTGAAGGCGAACAGCACCATAATGAAGATGTACTCCCAGTCGTGTGCGAACAGTACGGGCAGATACCGGCGCGGCTTGGGTTATTAGGTGCACTCACATGTCCACTTTGTGCACTTAGTGCTTTTTTGCGCGCACACCTGTGCACTTAAGTGCCCTCACACGAGTACTTTTGCGCACACTTTTGTGCACTCACAAGTGCACTCAAACAAAAACTTTGTGCACACATAAGTGCACTTGAGTGCACTCAAACTAGTACTTTTGCGCACACACATGTGCACATTTAATCAAAAATACCAACTAAAAAACAACACTCACTTGGTGAACTTGATCATGACGATGTTGGTGAGGTACCCGTTGGTGAAGGCGAAGAGGACCATGATGATGATGTACTCCCAGTCGTGCGCGAACAGTACTGGTAGATGCCGGCGCGGCTTGGCGTTGCACAACATAAGCATTGGGACTAGGATGACCCGGAGAACGCTGCCTCCCGCTATGACCCATTGATTGTCGGGCTGGAGGGTGAAAGAAGATTTATTTAGCTATCGCCTCTAAGTTGCTTGGTGGGAGGGAGAAGAAGAAGAATTAACGCAGTTCGAAAAGAATAAAATGTATGGGATTGACATTAGACGCGATAAATCCCATACATTTTGTTCTTTTCGAACTTCGTTATCGTTTCGATATTGTTACTTTGTCTAAGCCCCCAGTTTAACTATTAGTCATTTTAAACCCCAATATGCAGAAAAAATCCTAGTGAGCAGAATTTTTGTATACACCTTCATTACAGCATTATAATGAAAATGTGAAAAATCAACATTGATATCGTGCAGGCTAAAAAAGTTATAAAGATCAGAAGGTCACGAAAATCACGTAAACTTCGCAAATATCGCGACCGATTTCTCAGATATCAATACACGTCATTGTAAAAATTGTTTATCATGAAATTCTCTACAAAAAATGTTCCTTGCATTTATTTGTAAAATTAACCGTTATCGGAGTTGAGCGCTGAGAAAGCGACTTTCAAATTCAGCTCACTAGGACGGGAGTCCCATACACCGCTCCGGGCAAACCCCCTGCCCGGAGTGACGGTGCGTCACGCATATATCCGCGTCAAAAAAAAAGGAATTATTTCGCTGATAAAACCTTAAATATCGGGACTCTGCCGATATGATTTGGCAATTTTCAGGCTGGAGAAAAGAAAAACACCGACTGGCCAGTAAAGAGACCATGCTCTTAAATTAATCAAAAAAAAATAAGTACTCCATAACTAAAAAGGTAGCACTTACTTTTTGGAAAAAGCCAGCGACCAGTCTTCCGGAATAATCGCCGCAGTTGAAAATGAGATAATTGACGACGGGCACGAAATAAATATCTGAAACAAAAATGGACGCATTTTTTTTATACTTTCATCAAAACATTTTATATTCATAAAGAAGTTATCTATTGTTTGAATTTAATCTTCATTGTGAAATACTTTTTTTCTAACACGACATACGATGATGGCTTGGAGCAGCCTCGTCATCATCACCGGACATGCGGGGGAGCGGATGGCTCTCACCTCTATCCTATGTTTGCTTAAATCTTTAAAATTACGCAACGGATTTTGATGCGATTTTTTTGGTTATCTATTGTTTGCCCGAAAGATATATGCCATAATATTCATATGCCCGAATTTCATTTGCCATAATTTCATTTGCCCGAATGTTATGTTTGCCATAAAATACAAATGACATAATTTTAATTGCCCGAAAATCAGATTCCATAATGATTCGAATGCCATACGTATTGTTATCCATATTTTTAATTGCAATAATATTATGCAACAGAATTTTTAAGCGCCATACTCCTAACGCCAAATATTTGTCCTAAAAAGCGATTGGCTTTCTGGCACTTCGCCGGCCGCTGCCGCGGCACGCTCGCTTCGCTCGCTCGGCTCGTGCGTGGTCTTTCATGTTTCTAACCTAACCTAACCTATTTTTTTTATCATTCTTTTAACCTATTTTACAAGCTTTTTCGGTGGGAAATGATGTAATGGCACGGAAACAACGTTTCTAACACGTAACTAATAAAGTAAACAATGAGTATGACATATATGGCGTTTGAAAATTCTGTTGCATAAATTATTGCAATTAAAATATGGATAACAATACGTATGGCATTCGAATCATTATGGAATCTGATGTTCGGGCAGTTAAAATTATGTCACTTGTATTTTATGGCAAACATAACATTCGGGCAAATGAAATTATGGCAAATGAAATTCGGGCATTTGAATATTATGGCAAATGAAATTCGGGCAACTGAAATTATGGCAAGTGGGGGTATACCGATTTTTTTTTATAGACAGAGAGAAAAGTTTTTATGTAAAATCATCGGAATCGAAGCGAGGGTAACACTCATTTATAGAACTAGTAACTTGTCCTATAGTTAATTTATGAAGTTATATAACAAGATTATGTAGCTACGAGAATTACTCATAAACAGTGCAATAGAATATTTTAACACGCGATGACTCAAACACAAATGGTGTCAAGTGTCCAAACGTGATCTCTATGTTTTATAATTATTTTATGATTCAGACTTAAAGCTATTTATCATTTCTTTGTTTTAAAAAATAAAAAAAAAATAAAAAATAAAAAAACGTTTATTGCTTCATAAATTGTACATAGGTACTTCGAAACGAAAACAAACAATTTGTTCTTCCGGTTGATAAAGAAACAAGTTAAAATTAAAGTAAGAGTCAGCATAGTGATTGACCATTAACGCATTACATTTCAGTACTCGTATGCTTATTATTCAGGGGTTAAGGAAAAAATTGAAAAAACTACAAGCGTGCAAACTTTCACTTATACTAACATCATTACACAGTGGTTGTGCGATATCCTAAAAAGATGATGTGGCCTTTAAGTGTATGTTAGTTACGAGTATGTTGGTCTCCTGCCACTGCATTAAGAGAGTTCAACTATATTCAAAAGGATAGATCCTATTGCAAGCGACGAGATTGTGATGAATATGTATAGCTGAACGCGTCTACTCCGCCCTCGGACGTCACGAACGGGACTCGACTAGTCTCAACTAGACTCGACTAGACTCATCTAACCTAAACTAGACTCGACTAGCCTCAACTAGCCTACCGACTAGACTCGACTAGCCTCAACTAGCCTACCGACTAGACGCGACTAGCCTCAACTAGCCTACCGAGTAGACTCGACTAGCCTACCAACTAGCCTCAACTAGACTCTACTAGCCACAACTAGACTTGACAAGACCTAACTAGCCGCAACTAACCTAAACTAGACTCGGCTAGACTCGACTAAACTCGAACACCACCTTCCCATGGTCCTTCCCGCCTTCCGGCATACGGACCGAATCATAGGAGTCTTGCGTCATGGCTCTTTACACGGGTGCGTTGCTTGATGCTCCATACAAATTCTATACCCGTGTCCCAATGCGATTTCGTACTCTCCCCAAATGGGGCATACACAACCACAAAACAGCACTTCGCGCACTGCAGCTCCACAAACTACTCGTCCAGCTCAATTCTCCGCTTCAACCATCTGTGCGCGAACGCACACAACCTCCGAAAGGACGGCTTTCGGTATTTATCATCTCCTGATGGTAAACCGGTCCCATCATGTCTCGCTCCCACATAGACTCGAACAGACTCAACCAGACTACTCACTGTTCCAGTCCGTGCCCCGTGTGTCGGGGTGCGACTCGACCAGCACGGTGACGGCGGGGTACACCGCCATGGTGACCGCGAACACCGCGAATATGCTGAACGCGTACACGCGGATCTTGCCCAGGATCACCCTCATGGAGGAGTCCCGGTGCCGGTTGGCCGGGGCCGCCCCGCGGAGGATGTGGTGAGTGAAGAAGTCGATCTTGTATAGCAGAGCGTATGATATGAGCGAGCTGATCACCTGAAAACAATTCGAACTGTTAGGAAAACTACACATACGCGTTTAAGTACTTGCATTTTTCATACATGAAATTCGGTCCGAACAGGATTTTGGATCATTATGATGTCACATTTTAACATGCAATACATTGTTTATTTAAGGACTTCGTTTTAATAAGTAAAGTACCCAAAATTAGTTTATTTAATTATTTCACAATACATAGTGTTCCAATCTAAAATTGAGATACGCTAACCTTTACTTCGCAAAGAATTTGTATCCTCTTAAACTTCAGGATTACTTTTAGGTCCTTATATATTTACTTGGTGAAACACGTGAAAGCGGTCAGGGGGTCACTAAAAAGGTTTAGGAATCACCATAAACTTAAGGGCCTGAGGTAAAATCAGTCATGAATATACCAACCATAACATCAGCAATAACGAAGTAAATCAGCGCGCTATGCAGCGGCGATATCTTGAAGGCGAGAGACGCTATTTGCGCCACGGCTGCTAACACCCCGCCCAGGCTCTGACCAGCCACCACGGCAGCCATGTACTCGGCGGAGAAGCGTGATGCGATGCCCACTAGACCGCCTATGAATACTGCGCTTGCCGCTGCAAAGATACCATTAGCCTATTCTTAGGTGCCATAGAGACCAGCGCTAGACGGAAACTCCTTCGCGGATCTTTCTTGATGGAACGTCAATTCACGTGGTTGCATATGTAAATAAATATTACACAACAGCACATACATTCGTCTGATCCCGTGGTAAGTAGCTTATCTAAGCACTTGTGTTATGGATTATAAGCAATTGTGCTAAAATATATTAAGTTGTTCCTAGACACGGATCAAACACCGATGTTCGTCACACAAATATTTGTGCCAGATGGGAATCAAACCCACGACTCTTGGAGCCGTAGGTAGTGAACCTGGGTCACTAAACATTGTTCCACCTAAAAATTACAAATAGCGGGCCCACTACGCGGAAGTTCATCGCTATAATATATTTGTATTGCCATTCCGTGACGGAAGATTCGCAACGGAGTATCTTCACACTGAAGATGACCTAAGGGCGCGGCTCCATTAGGCGAAGAGTGGCTGACAGTTTGAGTCGTTTCGTCCGCCTACTCATTCTGTAAGCGCCTGATATGCAGCGTCTAAGCCACGCTGTTCAATACATGGGTATAAGTATTTCGCTTTTACTCAAAAGGTAGTCTAAAAATGTTCAGGATGATCGTCCTAATTGCCCAATTAGTCGGCGCGACATAAATTCGGCCTGACAGCATAGAGAAATCTTAATCTCGCTTCTAACAAAGAGCAATCTGTTTCTTGACAAGTCAAATAAAAGATTATCAAAGGTCTTAGAGATGCAAGCCACATTAACAACGAAACATGTTTGATGACATAGATAAGACATCTGCTAGGTTTTGCATGTAAACAAATCATTAGTTTATTATTGCAATGAGAACATTGTCAGTAAGATAAAAACAATTTGTCATAAAAAAATAGCTAGGGAAAAAAGAACAGTGAATTTAACAGTTATTTAAAGATTAAGTTTTAATGACTATTTCAAAATTTCTCATACCTGCCATAATAACAACAGTTAACATAGTGACAATGAAGAAGACATTCTGCCACTCATCTGTGTCTACTTGAACCAGGGCTGTAGTCACCAGAAAACATATGGTCACAGTGATCAGAGACCCTTGTAACCTACTCCTTAGAGAAATACTGAAAACAGAAATAGTTTCATTTATAAATCTTCTCTAACTGACCATGACATATTATTGGTGATTTTAAACTGTCATGGTTACACATATCAGAAAACTGAAACTGTTCGGTATATTAACCATGTTTATTTTTTTTTTAATTTTTTTTATTAGGAACAACAAACAGTTACACATTACATAAGAAACAAATAATGTTGTTTTGTTTTAATGGGCTCCCGATATTTCGGCACTGTTGCAAGCACCATGATCATGGGTCAACTTACGGGGGAGCTCATTAAAATATAACAACATGGTAAATATCCCGGACAGTTACAGTTTTCTAATTATTGGGGATATTCAAATTTTCATACAATATAGGTCTCTATACTCATAAAAAATAAACAACCATTTGATACAGCATTTTAAAGCTTGTTTAACTATTAATAACTATTGTATCTAATATAAAAATGTATTAAAGAATATGTACTTACAAATGGCCATAAAGTGAATTAAGGACAAGGAATATCAAGTTGGGAACAGCGAGAGCCACATTGAGGTATGATGTGAACTCCGCTTGGAATTGAGTTTTCCTCACGTCCATCACAACTGTAACATTGGTCACATCCCGAAACTTGTACATCCAGTACTGAAAAGAAACTTAACTGTAAATATTTTCATATACAATTTACTACTTGAAATTTTTTTTAAACAACTGCAAAAAAAGGTTTATTAAAAAAAATCTGTCTAATAGGCATAAAGATTTCCAAAATATTTTTGTTAAGAGAATTTTGTATCATAATTTTCTTTCGAAGCACATTAAGCCTAATAAGTAATAGAAGTTTGGGAAAATAAAGTAATTGAAGGTCTCACTCAGTGTCAATCTAATTATGCAAAACATTTTCCTCAGTTTCTAATATCAAAAAGATAGTAATCTCTGTGTTGGTAGATTACTTAACTTAGCTAAGATAATAATTAAAAATAAATGTGTCAATAATGATATGAAAGCAAATGGAATGCTACAACTATGTCTGATAAGAAAAACAACTTTATTTGTGTTACTAATTGTAAATACAATATATTCATTAAACATACCTATTTTACTGTGTATGAAGAAAAATTTACTTCACAACATACTTATTCAACTTACTCTGACTACATTATTCCAAGTGAATTGTCAGATTTTCAGTAACACATTATTGTGTGAGAATGAATGAAGATATTTTTAGGGTCTTGAATAAACAATCATAAAGGATTTCAATTTAATTTTCACTTTACAAGAACCTCAAACAAACCTACTATTATTTAAGAACAAACTTATAAAAAGTCATCAAATTACAGTAGATTTAGACTAAATTAACCTATGATTTTTGATAAAATTTAAGTAAATGCTTAAGAAATTGAACTATATTTGAAAATACACTAGAGTATTGTAAACTTACATCATTTGCTGTGATTAAAAAGTTCCATGGCACTAGAGAAGTGACGCCGAACAAATAGAACAGGATGTAGACAATCCGGTATCGGTCCACGGGTAGCTCTCCCGAGTCCAAGACCTTGGTAGAACAGGAGTCTGCCACCAGCTCCCGTTCCTCTGAGTCATCCATTATCTCCTCGTCATTTTCCACGGCATCCACGCAAACTTCGTTATTGATAGACCCTGTCGTATCCATTTCACACACGACTAATACATCCGACTTAAAAACCCCAAAATTGATCGAATTAGCGTCTAGTCAGATTAGAAAACACTTGAGGATTCGTCATCGATTTTTCTAAATTTAACAAATCGTTACATGGAATTTTAAAAATGAAACAAAAGACACGCGCTCTTGTTAGTAATCACGAGTGCAGACAATGTTCCTCGTTTGTTTCTACTATACAAAATCACAATGATTTAATTGATCAACAAAAGATAGTGTGAGAGCAGCTGTTTGATTATTGACGTTCGAGTTATGTGACAGTTGACAACCAGTGTTGCCGTTTTATTGAAACTTCCCAACCTCAGGCTAGTTTTAGTATTGTGGTAACTTCAACAATCACGAACTTTTTTCTAGTCTGGTATATTTTTATTTAGTTATTGCTTATTTTATTAGGAGAGAATAAAAAATTCCCAAAATGTTTATGTGATAAATATTTAATTATCTATATGTATATCAACACGTTCAATAAGCGAGTTCGCACGTCATTTTCATAAAACGAATATCACAATAAAAACGGTTCTTTCTTTTAAATTGTGTTGCTGCTACTCAGAACAATAATAAAAATTCACATTCATGCCCGGCTGGACGGGAACGGGGATGGGGACGGTAGGGTGAGGGATAAAATTTTGCTGCTGTCACATAACTTGTACTCGCTAATAAAATTTTTAGTAGGTACGTTACCTGTATTCTATTTTAAATTGTTATTTTATTATGTATTCATGGAGTTCTGGAAAAATAATAAGATTCATTTATTATTTTGTTGAAAATAAAAAAAGGAAATTAAGAAAATACCAACTGAATTTTATTGGATGATATTTACCATTATTCACATATTTGTCATATCACTTACATGTTATTACATTTGTTTGTACAATTTACAATTAAAGCGTTACAAAGGTATTGATTTAAAACATTTATAAAATGCAAAAATATTAGGTAGATAACATAAACGTGAGAAAGTAAGTAAAGGTTTAAATTACTTAACATATTAAATGATATAAATTGAAGTAAGTATAAATCTAATTGAAGTAAAATTAGAAAGTGATGTAAAAGAATGTGATAAAATTATCTATTAAAATAAAAAAACCTAAACATTATTAATGATAATAACTAAGTAAAATAATAATTCTTAAAGATTTAAAACGTAATTCCTAAATTTTTCATACAATTATGTATGTATAGACTATTATATAAATTATATCTTAATGGATAATGAAATACATATTACTGGTCACTGTATACATATGTATATACTTTTAATAAACATTCCGGACGGACAATCAAATTTATGTTAATAAGGCTACTTTACATTAAAGATATGTCTTGAAATGTGTTTTCTTAGATTTATTCGATACATATACCTAAAACGATTGCACAAATTTTAATTTCACACTCCTATCCACAGTTCCTATGTTTTCCAATAAAATATTACAAGGTGTTACCTAACATATAACAGGATACACAGTTTGCTCAAAGAGCTAAAATAATATTTATTTCACTTAATGAGATCTTGTATATCTGGTATTATACAAATACATAGTAAAGTACGAAGTTCATCTAGAATATGTAAAAATAAGCAATACAATGAACTATCCAGTTAGATAATCAAGGATTTTATATCTTTAGAAATAAAGAAGGCACAATTTTTGTAGAACCATTTGGGCAATAACTTTTGAAGAACTCAAAAATTATATTGCTTATTTTTAACACGTTGCATACTCGTACAAAGTATTATAACATCATTTAGTATTACAAGTACCTAACTTTCAGTTTATTCCAACCAGTATAATAATAATACGTGTGATTTTACGTTTGTAATGACCTTTTCATAGAAACACAGTAAATGCATGGAACCAAAACACCAAGACAAATCTTGTTCAGTCTTATAATTTCTTGGTCATTTACTCGTATGAATACTTAACTTAGTATTGCTATTAAGCCAGGTTAAACGATTACCTTATATAAAAAGCAATACTTCTTGGTAAATGTAACCTCACAACTCATCATTACACCCAAAACAACTTCTTAAAAATCTTACGATTTACTTATACGACTGGCAGTGTTAAGATAAAAGTCAAGATTAAAATGCTTCAAAAATTAAAATTAAATTAGTATCTACAAGTTTTGTAGACAAAATATTGAAAGTACGAAATCATGTATAATAAAAGACTGGAGAAAAACATCATCGACCAAGTAGTTTAATAACACCTACGTACTTTCTCATTCACAACGCTATAACATAACCGTATTTCATTCAGATCTCTGAATCTGCTAAACATCGATCAACGCAACTCGATTACCTGACTGCCACATACCTGCAGCTATATGTATTGGTGGCTTAATGCGGCATCAAATAGGTCAACAATTAAAATTCAATACGGAATGTTTTCCAAGAAGTATAGGAGTAAAAACACTGTCGGATTCGCTTGCAAAATACGTCTCTTACCAACAGTGGAAGTCGTTCCTGTTTTAGCCTAAACTAATCTACATAGCAGTCTCCAAAGGTTGACTGTGAGAGCGGTGCGCCTCGGACATCGGTAACGGGCTGGACTCTGAGTCTTCGAAGTCGAAGTTCGTCTCCAACAGAGCTTCGGACTTGGACCGGTGGTGCATGTCCGGAGTGGGGGTGTCGAACTCTCTGGAGAGATCTTGAGGGGAGGAGTCGTAACTCGGAATGTTCTCTGAAAGCGTGTTGTCGTATTGGTACATGGGCGGGCTGGGTAGGTTGTCCTCGTAATATTGCTGTTGATCTGTTGACGGGATAAACATATTACATGAGTAAACATGAAATAGTTGGAATTAAAAATATTTATTTCAATGAATGCCATGTAGCCGCTTTATTTAAATTTGTCTTAATAACTTCAAACAAAACTTTCAAACCGCTTATTATAGTACAGGATCCGTGGAGTATTTTTTCACTTGATTACTATCAAGCTAACTTTCCGTGAGTAGCTTCATTTTGATAAGACGCCCAACAATTTCCTGTGCGAAAATTTTTGATTGTGGTAGCTAACAGAGGTAGCAATAATAAAATATGTCGATTTGATGATTCTTCGATATTTATTACTAACTGAATTGTTTTTATTATATCTTATGATAATTATCTAAATTATTTAAAAAAATATTTGTCCTACAAAATCTATGGTTTCATCAAAGAGTCCTCCCCCTCCAACATGTATTGATAACGAGATCACCAAAAATGATTACTAACCAGCTGATTTTTTTTTATTTACTTAGTTAATAATTATATAATGTAACGGTCATATTGTCCTACAAATTCCGTGGTACGTTGTCCCGGTCCTACGATATTTTATCATTGCTACCTCTGTTAGCTACCACAATCAAAAATTTTCGCACAGGAAATTGTTGGGCGTCTTATCAAAATGAAGCTACTCACGGAAAGTTAGCTTGATAGTAATCAAGTGAAAAAATACTCCACGGATCCTGTACTATTACAATTAAAAAGAGAAAAAAAAATTCATGAGTGAATTTTTTTTTAAATAAAATGGGGTAAATATAATGTGCAACTGGTAATGTTTTATTTGATGTATACAGCGAAGTTATAATTATTTATAATAAAACAACAAAAATGCATTTTATTATGATAGCAGAAGGCTTTGATAACGATTAATGTTTTCAACAATCAATAGTCAGACCATTAATGATGGACAAGGAATCTTTAATCTGTGGATCATGGTTTTGTACCTAAGGTAATATTACGTACGATTATTATCGCTTTGATTTGAATATGATACCTATTAATACATTTTAGCCATCATTTCTTTTCTCTTTCTTAATATTCGTAATAGCTGCAAAAATAGTTCCGTTTGTTGTATTACACAGCATCGAATACATCGATCTGATCCCGTGGCAAGTAGCTTTTAAGCACTGTCTTACGGATATCAGCATCAACAGCGGATAGGTACACAAAAATACTGAAATTTAAATAATACACCCAAAAACGGAACAAGCACCGATGTTCGTGACACAAATATTTGTCATGGATAGCAATCGAATCCACAACTCTTGGAACCGTAGGCAGTGTGTCTGAGTCATTAACCACTGTTCCACCGAGCCAGTCATGTACCTAAGTGCAAAGCCGGCGGAGTCCTAGAACGCTGCGAATCCGCCCCTCAGCTTCCGCGTCTCTCCTTACTACTCGATACCGGCACGTGCCGGGTCGTTCCTCTCCCCAAACCTACGTCCGCATTAGGGACCGCCCAACTGAGCCGAGGTTGAGCCCCGTTAGGGGGCACCTTCAGGCAAACGTTGTTTAAATTTTTAAGAGGTGAAAGCCATCCACTCCCCCGCAAGTCCTATGATGATGACGAGGCTACTCCAAGCCATCATCATATGTCAGTCTCAAGCATGGCAAGCAACGACCTTAACCACTCGGCCATCGACGCTTTTTTTATATATCAGTTAGGAATATAAATGATCACTCACCAGCAATATTACTCCTCTGTCCGAAGGTAGTCGGCGCAACCGGTGGGGGCTGCTCAGGCATTTTCGACCTTAACTCCATGAGGAAAGACAGCTTTGGCTGTGCAGCGTAGCTCGGCGCCCCGTACGGGCCCAAGATCTTGCCTTCTCTTTCGAGTTCTCGCTTCAAGGCTAGACTGTCTTCGGACTTGTCTTGTCCGCGGAGGGGGAGTGTGTCTGACGTGTAGTACTGGTTGTCGCTGGCTGGGGAAAGGGTGTCGTCGTCTTGTTGGGACCTTAGACCTCCTAGGAACAAAAAAAAAACAATTACGAACTTAATTTAAAAAGTATTTTAAATGAAGAATAATATTCTTAAACTAACAGCCGCTCACGACTTCGTCTGTGTGAAAATGTTTTATTAAAATACCCTATTGTACCTTTTAAAATTAGCTAGGTCCTTTTTAGTAAAAGTCCCTTCAAAATTGATGGAGACGTTTCGGAGATTAGCGAGAACAAACAGACAGACAGAAATGTTTTCATTTATGTTTTTATTATTAGTACCCAATATAAAATCATACCCATTGAGTAAAAAGTCGTAATTTTAATATTACAAACAGACAGATAAAATTTATTTAGGTAAGCCCATTGAATGGTTCATGATAAGCAGTGGAACTATTGTGTCGAAACTTATAGAGGAGTCGGACTAATTATAATACGACATGATAACAAGTAATAACAGGTAGGTATACCTAATCATGTAGGTATGCGGGTTACCTATAACTTGCTTTATCGCTGGTCTACCTATAGTAGTCCCTAGCTTAACAGAGACACTTTACTGAGACATATTATTGTATGGGAAAGTAACATTTTTGTCTGTTGCTTACACTAATACACTATAAATGTCCTGCGCAGTTGGCTGATCTCAATTGAGATCGGCCGCCATGGCCGAAATCGGTCGGACGCCTCACAAGGAAGTAATATTTTACCAAATTAACGACTTAACGGAAACAGTTCAAGCGAAAAGCCAGTGTAGGTAACCCTAGGCCTAAAACTAACAAGTTACTTACCTGGATGATGTATAATCGGAATCTCTTCAGTCATCACCGTATTGATGGACGGCGCGTCGCTGGCCGGCGTCGAGTTCTCCCTATAACCCTCATTCTTGTACGCCAAGTTGAACGGCCTGTTATTGTTCTGAGGAACAGAGTATTCCGGAGACGCTGGCTTCTTCATAAAGGTGGTTTGCTTGAGAGGCATCACGTTTGCATTAGGGTTGTGGGCCTCGTATATGTCGAAGCTCTGGTTGTCTTCTAACGAGGAATTGAACTGGCTCTTCTCCATGGATTCCATGGATGTTGTCGAAGCCAACATCTTCCGGTAGTCTGAGCCTTTGGTGAGCGTGTCTGTGGAACGGGTGCTCTGGAAAAGTATATGGTTGGAGTTTTAGAGTGTTAATATACCGCTAAAGATTATTTTAACAAAGCAAGTTCAGATTACTGCAACTAATACCACTAGGACTAACACTACACTTCCAAGCATCACAATCTTTGAAATAATTCCATTCTATTAAAATAATCCTGCTGTCACTTGTAGACACTAAAAGAAATTGTACTTAAAACCTGTGTCTTGTCCAGTTGAGAAATGGCTAATAGCCAAAGGGTCATCTTTTTTTACCCGACTGGGCGGCGCAAAGTAGTGGTAATGTATTTTATACTTTCATCATCATTAGCCCATTCCTGTCCACTGCTGGACATAGGCCTCCCCAAATGCACGCCACTTCTCTCTATCCTCGGCCACTCACATCCAGCTCCTACCAGCCGTCCCGCGCAGATCGTCACACCACCTGG
This sequence comes from Maruca vitrata, assembly GCA_039566165.1. NCBI lineage: Eukaryota > Metazoa > Arthropoda > Insecta > Lepidoptera > Crambidae > Maruca > Maruca vitrata. Next base: position 15,011,702 of record CM076914.1, on the reverse strand, counting down.
CCTGCGGGCGTCCTACACTACGTTTGCCGAGACGCGGTATCCACTGCAGACCTCATCTATCCCAGCGGCTGTCGGTTCTACGGCTGGTGTAGCTAACCTGCTGCTGTGCTGTTTTATACTTTACATGTATAAAACTCATTACCACTCTACTTTATGGTTTCCACGGTACCTATAAATGAAATGTCCCTATCTAACCTTGCTCCCGGTGATAGGTGCAATAAAGAATATCTCTAACATCCACTGGTCATATAACTCACCATCTGCGCCAGTTTCCTCCTGTAGGCGGTGTCGGGGAAGCTCCCGTTGATGCTGCCGATGGATCGCACCGAGTGCAGCGACTGGCGGATCGAGTTGCGTCGCTCTAACCTCTGCAGGTGTCTGCAATCATACCAACATAATAAGGTAAGGAATACCTTTCCAGCTCATGTTTTCCCTCCCTCCTATGATCCCGGGCTCTTCGGGCGAGACGTGAAACGGCATTTAGGCCTTTAGGGTAAGTGCGACAGGCTCAATATGGTATATTGTCCGAATATATCAGTTGAAGTGAGGTCGTCTTGTTAGCCTTTTATTAAAAAAAAAATATTAATTAATTATATCATGCAACCAAACAAAGGTATCTAGGTATTATGCCATGGCTTTAAGGGTTTCTACTAGAGCATGAGTAGGTATTCCACCTCGTACGACTTCTGAAATGTCTGGGTGTATTCAGTACTGATATGAAGCAATATAACATGTTATCAAGGTCTTAGAGGCATCATGGAAAGTTTCTTAGGTCGGAAATATATCACCTGACAGAAATTGTAATAGTACTTACTGGAGATGGACTATTTGCAAACTTACAAAAGTAGTTCAATAATTTATTATTACTACTTTCGCGTTCCATTACATTAAAACAAAAATTATGGTTTTAGTCAGAAAAAAGTAGTTATGTATGTAATTTTTATCAATTTACTCAATGTACCAATATTAGTCAAGACTTCTTTACATATACATTCCAACACATCTCTAGTTATTAGTCTTTATGGGTCTACCTACACGCGATATTAGGAGTAGGTACCAAATACCTACTTAGCTACTTACTGCCCGACGTAAGTAGCTAAGTACTTGCTACTCCTAATATCGCGTGTAGACCCATAAAGACTAATATTTAGTGTAATTGAAACGCGAAAGCTTAAAATCATACATATCTATAGTTATTCGTACCTGTGCTTAGACTTGGAGTACCAGCAGATGAGAGCGGCTCCCACGAGCAGAACCGTCGCTGCCAACACGCCGATGAAGGCCACCGCCAGCATGTCGCCGCGCCATTGCATCGGGTCGATGGATATCTTCGGATCTGACGGGTAAAGGTATCTCTTTGTAAGTTTGGAAGTAAACAAATTGGAATGTATAACTTTAAACCGGCTTGGTTACACGCATTGGAGAACTGAAAATGTTCGGGATTTTTACTATGTCCCACTATTTTATCGAGTTCCAAATCTATACTAATATTATAAAGCTGAAGAGTTTGTTTGTTTGTTTGTTTGAACGCGCTAATCTCAGGAATTACTGGTTCGATTTGAAAAAATATTTTTGCGTTGTATAGATCATTTATCGAGGAAGGCTTTAGGCTATATAACATCACGCTGCGACCAATAGGAGCAAAGATACAATGGAAAATGTGTAAAAAACGGGGGAAACGCGAACGAATTCGCTGGCACAGCTATATTTAAATATGAAATATGGTAAATATTCCGAACATTTTCAGTTTTCTGACGAATTGAAAGTAGCCAGTGGTGAAGCTGAGCATTTCCACCTTTTAACTATAGATAATAGCGAAATAGGTATATGCTTTCGAGAAGGAAATGCGACATTTACTTATTTGACATCATCATCAAGTGTCGATAGGTAAATAAGAGAAAATATTCGCAATTCCGCTATATTTTATGATAAGTCAGGTAAGTAGGGTATCCATTAATCCATTACATTGAATTGGCGACTAGAAAAACAGACTTTTTATAAACTTTGTTATTTATAAACTAAAAGGTACATCTTAAGAAAATTATAGGTGTATACGCACCAATTTCACAGATGAATGCATTCTTCTGATTGCAATCAGTGATATCAATAGAAGAGAATGCAAAAGATGTGCACTGAGTGACGTAGTCGATGTGGTTGACCCACACGCGGTCCCCGTATTGGAACCACTGGTTCTGTCGCTGTATGAAGTCGTAGAGCGCCGCGTAGTTACCACTCACGTACGGCATGGACGCGTTGTCGGACTGTGGAAGATATGGGATGCTATTGTATTGTAACTACACATGTATTATGGTAAGTTAACCAAAATTGGTTGGATGCTCAGAATGCTTAAAAAGCCAACCGTAGTAGCAAAAGATCACAGGGCTTCGCCAGACCTCACTTATTTTCGAAATGCCAACATCGAAATGACTATTCAAGTAGTGTTAAATGCCAACTTCGCGAAATGTCAACTTCTCAAAATGCCAACTTCTCAAAATGCCAACTTACAATCATTGGTATCTTGGACTATAGGAGTTTTAATTAATTATGATTGTAAATTTTTGGCAATTGTATTAATTAAGGGTCAGTATCATGATTTACGTAGTCAGTCACAATCAACCACGCTGTATCCCCTAGTTAATATTGTATTAAAAATTTCATATGAAATTTTTAACAGTTATTATAATTGTTTACTTTTTTCCTTGTCGCACAAAGTCCCTTTTAAATATAAATGTCAGTTATTGTCAGTACACTATACCAACGCAATAAAGTGCGCCTCAGAAAGGACTTACTTGTTAAATTACTTGTTCAAGCCCTTTAACTACGATCACAAACTAATACAGGATTTCAAATACAGTAGGTACATTAAACTCACCAAACAAAATTGCCTAGCTTCTTCGTAAGTCATCGGCGCTCCAACGTACATGTAACAGGTGTCGGCAACAGAGTCCCATCCTGGGGGGCACTTTCCCCCTCCTAATACGGTCTGGTTGTTCATATAGAACGGCCTATAGTCCACTTCCAACAATAATGGATTGTCAGACTGATCCCGGATCCGACCCGCAACAGCCAATGTTTCGTTGTAACTCCAGAAGTTGTGTTTCGCGTCTATACGCGTTCGCCAAAGCTCCAAGGAACTGTAAATTATTATGAATAGATTCTTAATATTGTTACCATCATTACCCTTAATGATGTTTGCTTGTAATTAAAGGTAATTGTTGTCGTTACAAACAAAATAAATCATGTTCTTGTTATAAGTAGATCTCTAGGGAACAAAAACATTTAGTTAACATGATAATGTTTATGTTTTACAAGAAAAAGAGAAAAAATTGTAAAATGGAACTCACCTCATTACATTCGGATTATAGTCAAGAAAGCTATGGTCCAAGATCAGCCATGCAAGAGAAACATGCAAATAAAATACATAATTAAACATTTATAAAGTAGCTGGTTGTTTAAATTCTTCAACAGTAGAAGACAGATATCCAGAACCCTTCTTCGCTGTTTGCTATAAAGCTATGTAGTTAAAGAATGTTCATTATTAGTAACATGGGGCATGAAATATTAAAATGATTTGATTTGATTACTATTTATGTTTGAAATAAAAGTTTTGAAATGCTTCATGCAACATCGTTCCTTCTATAACAAAGTCATCCAAGTAAACCATGCATATTTGAATATTCCCCTTTATACTTAACAATTTACTCTTTTCTATTTTAAACCCATTGCTTAAACCCAAAACACATTCAGGGGGTTTTAATCACATACCATCATAGCACCAATAAGTATGATATACTCACATTGATCTGTTAACTGTGATCATCTCGTAGTCATTGTCAGGGTTGAAGAATATATTGTCAACATAGTGCTGACCGGCCGTTCCGGCGACTACCGTTGCTCGACCTTCCCGGTCTAGGGCGAAGTTTCTAAGAAAACAAAGAGGTTTATAGTGTCTCTATAAAGGGATAATACCACATTAAAGAGCCAACAGTGCATTACGCGGACGGGGGACGCGAACTCATACCAAATTTGCCCGTAGCGGGTGTTTTTTAGTTGCGAACCTACGTCGGCAAACGTTTAAAACATTATTATAATGTTCTTTGATTTAACATTTATAAATCACAGAAATAAAGAAAATAACTGGTAGAATGTTTCTTCAAACTTACTTATAAAATCCATTGTGTGAAGTGGTCTGGTAAATCGGCAGCCTAACTTTGTCAAAGCCGGAAACTTCAAGAATCCTCTGGCCGGTGTTATCATGGACATAATTGAAGGTGAAGTTAGAGACGACTTGGCGGAGCACGATCACGTCTTTGAACTGCACGTAGTTTCGGCTAAAGTAGTTGCGGTAGATCGTTACTTCTTGATATGGTGACGATTGGCGACCTAGAACATTTCAGATTAAGGTTTATAGCACTTAGTGTCAAAACAACAAGTTATAGAAGAAAGACAAACAAAAACGTATACTTGAATACTTTTAAACACCAAAACTAGTACGAGATCACTTAAGAAAGTAAATGAAACCTACCTTCAACTTGTAGACAAGGCAAGTCGTGATTACCAAAGAATAGATTGTTATGGATCCATCCACGCAAAGACGTAGCAGACCCTCGCGAATCAGCTCTCACTAGCAGTCCGCCAACATTATTGCGAACGAGATTGTTCTGGAAGTTTGAAACGATCGTTAAAACTACCAATCAAAACATTCAACCACAAAGTCATCCGTATAGCTGAGATAATTGACTTACTCGGAATACAAGTGTTTGGGTATTCTGCACGTCGACTCTAACGGCGCTTTGGCAAGTTGTGAAGTTCCCATACAGTTTGAGGCAGTTACCAGTAAATTCATTTCTTGTTATAGCAACCAACGGATTAACCTCTCCCACAGACTGGTATGAGATAGCACCATCACGGTTGTTGGCGAATTCACTGTTGGATATATTGTGCTGGACGTCACGATCTGTAAAACATTAATTTTGTCAGAAAAGATAGCAAAGATTAAAAACACTGTATTGACGTGTTTATCCTGATGATAACTTACTGAATGCTAAAGCAGATATTGGCAAAGTGACGATCTCGGCGATGAATCCGTGCACAGCAGATGCACCATTCGCAAATAACTTCACACTCAAACTGGCACCGTCTGTTCTGAACAGTTTCTTCTCGTCTGGAGAACCATTTTCCAAGTATCCAATCATAGGCGCAGTAATGTTGTAAATGTCACCATCGTATAAGGTCAACGAATCCCTTTTTCCGTAGCTCAGAGTGTGGTTGAACAAGTTGAACTGCAAAAGTCGGAAACCAAAAGGCTTCACTCTATACATGCTCTTGAAAATCTTGACACAATTCACTGGATTATTATCGTATTTGTAGTATAGCAACACCCGCTCTTCTACAATAACCATCTTGGTACTATCGCATATGTCTATCAGTGAAAACATATGATAGGGCAAATGTAAATCTTTTAGTGGTGTAAAACTAGATTCTTCCGATTCTCTTCCTTCTCCATTAAGTGATATTGCATTTATCCCTTCGCCTAATACATTATTGACAGCAGTAAACGAAATATCAAATGTATCAGTAGGTGAAACAAGATTTATACCATGATGGGCGCATTTACTAATGTTCACATTTCGAATGGTAGGGTTTCTAACGATACTTTGAACTGCTGGTGACTTTTCGTTGTGGAGTATCCCAGCGCCTATAATTTGGACATGGACCAAGGAACTTTCCACTTTCTTCATCGTGTCATGTGTGTGATGATCATGAATTCGATGCTCGTACAGCGAATACTCAAATTCGGGATTAGCAAATCTCACGCCACCCCAATAATCAAAGTTTTCGTCTAAATTCCTTGTTCCGCAATGTATGAATACAAATTCTGAATCCCATCTACATTCATGTCGATGCCCATAAAGTTGGCCATTTAATCTGATAGGACAATCTTCGTACCGGTCCTCTGTTCCCACACACTGAAGGGGCTCTGGCCACGACCAAATTCTTGATAATGAGTTGCTGTGATATTCCACTCGACGGTCATGAGCAAAGAACACATTGATCGGATCAAATCCTAACTCTCTACACACCACTTGAGCGTTTCTTTCTGTAAATCTAGCATCGCACATGGGTACCCACTGTAACGTGGTTCTATTATAATACTCTAAGAAACCTTCATTTTTCCTATCTGATAAATTATCGTTGATGGAGCAATTTCTTCCAGTGCATAATCTTATCGAATTCTGCTCGATGAAATTTTCAAGCTGTCTTCTCTGTTTGTGATGATTAGGTGAGTATTGACCAATTGCACGTTTCTCAATTCTGTTTATTTCAGAATTACTTGAAAACGGAAGGGGCCTCATTATGATTGGCGACTGACTGTGACCCACTGCATCAAGCTTGCCCATGACTAGAATACCAACATTTGGTGCAAATTCCAGCATCACTCCAGGGTTAATTGTTAGTGTTACATCGGGCATCACAGTAATATCTGCTTTCACGGTGTAAGGAGCTAGACGTGATTCTATAGTAAAATCAGAAAGTAATCTTCCGCCTAATTCATTCAAATCCATCGATGAATCGGTACCAAAAGTAGGTGATAAACTGGATTCGAAATTTTCCTCAAGAAGGTACGGCAAATAAGTAGCTATGGCATGATTGTTCCAGTCATCGAAATCAAATATTTGATTCTTTATTACTTTCTGTGTAGCGCTTCCCCACCAATTTTCGGTAACATCCAAAAGGTTATTGATTTTGGCTGTTTTTATACCAGCCACCAGAGTATACTGTAAGTCATTGTTTCCAAACAAATTTCTACTTACTTTTACTTTCTGAATTCCTTTGAAACCAATGACGTACGTAGGATCGACACTTCTTATAACAGATCCCCGGGTCATCATATTGCCAAATCTATTATTTCTAACTTGATTGTAAACAAATACAGCATAAACTAGGCCCATTATTTCACTCTGACTGTCCATGAAAAACTGAACCATGTATTGTCCATTATTTTTCTCTATCAAGTTTCCATCAATTCTCATTTTCTTCTCCATGCCTCTAATAGAAACTAATCCTGTTTTGCAATTGTTATCAGTAAACACGTTTTTCGTGATATTTACTTCTGCGAAATGTCCATCTATAACCACTCCGAAATTTTGATTATTACGCCACGTATTGTTATTCATATAGACTGAATGCGTAAAATTTTCATTGTATTGCCATGCATATGGCAGCGCCACATCAAATCCTCCCAATTTATTTCTTTCTACAGTATTATCTTGCAGAACATAATGATAAAGGTTATTGGAACTCCTCAGATCTCTAGCAAAATGATAAATACCCTTGCCGTTATCCGTGATCATGCTACTGTTAACCATAATAGTTATTTCAGTAATATTACTATCATGAATATCCCAGTACGGTGTATTAACGTATATTGCTTCTTCTTTATTATGAGCGATTTCACAATTGAAAATCCCTATACTTTCGTTGGCTTTTCTTAGGAAATGGTCACCGAGTTCATTCAAATATCGGTTATAATACAAAGCTTTCACACCTTTGGTATTTCCCTTAATCCTAGAGTTTCTCACTTGAAGGGACGGAACCGGCCCTCTTACTATTCTATTCCTGATGTTCTGAACTGGGGCTGGTAAGGAACTTATTACCAAAACCACTCCTCCCAAGGCAGCATTACCACTTTCGTACGTCAGAACGACACCAAAACTGTTGCTAGTGGTTGGAAATGTTGATAAGTCACGATCTAGGCACCATTGAGTGCTACCTGGGTTTATGTTTTGAGAATCGAACACACAGATACTTTCTGTAGAGAAGTTGTGTATTGGATTCAAGAGCTGCAATCCAATTACGAATCCAGGGTTGCAGTTAATATTGTAAGTCTTCACGATATTTTCTCCACTACGTTTGCTAAACACTAAATATCTTGTTTCGCCATTTACTAAACTTATGTCAGTCTCATACTCGGGTATAAATATAGGACGATAGCTGGATTCGTCCATGTTGAAGCCAGGGTCCAAATTAAACCATCCGGCTAATTCTCTTTGTTGCAGACCAGTCAAATGCGGGTTATGCGATATACCAGCTACTTCGTTGTTTTCTATGACAGAAGTATACACTTTCAAACCCACTTGTTTGAAACTGATGCCACTGCCTCTGTTGTTACTGAATTCAGAGTTCCTGACGGTGTTGACAGCATCAGCACTATATAAGTCTGAATATAAGATACCTAAACCGTCGTGGTAGTTATTCGATATTTTAACACTTTCCAAGCCGTGCCGAGCGAAATCAATTTGAAGAGCAGGCTTAAAGGCATTTGAAGAGTAATCAAGAAGCCCAGCCTTTTCAACGGTCACGAACTGTAAATCTGTTCGTTCTGAGATAACGCTGAACCTTACTCCGGCCCAACTTGTTTCGTAGCATCGTATTCCAACATCGTTTTCGTGGGTACATGAATTCTCAAAGTGCTCTCTAGTCTCACCTCTGCACTTAGTGATGTCGGTATCAAATTCTGTACATTCGATGTTTGATAATATAATGTCCTCAGACAATCCTGCTGAAGGTATTTGGTTTGGTTCCAAAAACCAATCGTTTGGGTTGAGAACTAGTCCAAGCTGGTTACAAACCACAGCAGCGTTTATTATATTCCATCTGTAATTGCAGACCGTTCCCCATTTTTCGTCTACTCTGACTTGGAGTCTACCTTCATGTGGTGTTCGACCGCCCAATAGTCGTATAGGAACAATAGGTTCAATATAGCCCGGTGTCGTTGGTGCCATCTCAGTATCAGTCTCATAAACACTATCATTAGACATAATGATCTCTTCTTTTAAAGTAAAAGTGATGTCATTCGGGCGTTTGCCCCTTGCTTCTAATTTACCTCCAACCATAATACCAATAGCAGGTGGAAATTTCAAGGTAACGCCAGACTGTAATATAAGTTTTCCTCCAGGTCTTATGTTTATGTCTTTATCCACATCATATTCGCCCTGTCTCAATATTTCTATACCTTCTACTTCACCTCCAACTGTAAAGGTTCCAGGTACATTGAATTGAGGAACGTAAAGTGAATTGTAATTGATTTGTGTGGCGCCTGGATTACTGCTGTGTAATAGATATGGCATGTAAATAATCTTTGCAAGATTGTATCTGTCTTTTCTATGGAATAGCCTATTGTATACTTTTTCCTCTTCACCGAATCCAAGCCAGTTGTATGTACAGTTGAGAATCTTACTTTGATCCTCAACGTGTGACCCGATTTCATACTGTGCCTCCGGATTATTAATAATGTTTCTAAACACGTCAATGTTACTTGAAGCAAGCACTATTGTAGCCGCCACTCTACTCCTAGGAATCAACCTAGAAGACACACCCTCTAGTGGTTCAAAAGGTTCTCTAATCTTGTTATCCCTCAAGAAATTCCGTGAAAACAATATGTATTGTCTATCACTATATGGAGACAGCCCAAGATTGACAACAAATGGACCTTTATTTCCGAAGAAATAATTATGCTGTATTCGGAATCTAGCCGGCAGCATTTCAAATTCCTCTAAGTACCTTCCTTCAATTCGATTCATTATCACAATAGCACCATAATTTCCATGCTCGAAATAGTTATATTCTATTCTACCCATTACATTTAAAGCTGGTTGTATTTTCAAAGGCACTTTCTGGTTTTGATAAAATCTATTATGGCCTATTTGTAAATTCAATAATTTCACTGGATCGTTCAGTCTCCAACACGTTGAAATTTCAATTGTGCTTTCCATGCTTGTGTTAAACCAATTTCCAGTTATATTTACCCAACTATCACCGCAAAAATTGCCATGCAATATTCCTACATCCAAATTCTTGAATATTTCGGAATATTCAACGACAGTGGTCTGGTTAACAGGGATATATTCAGTCTCTTGAGTATTGTTCAGCCAAACAGCTAAGCCATATCCTTGATTGGAGCTTATTATGCTTCTTGACACATTACGATTGCCACCAGTCATAGTGATATTTATACCATCTCCCTGGTTAAATGATATTCTACTCTCAGTTACGTTTACGTCTCCTGCCCCGCTGACTACATGCAGACCAGCGACGTGATTGTTATTAGATATAGACGTGCGATGAATATGAACAAGCGATCTCAAATTTTCAATGGCTATTCCTCTTCCATTATTATCAGAAATGATCGTGTCCGTTACATTCAAATCGTACGTTTTACTGGCTCCTGACATCATCCTCAAAAACCCAACGATATCTGTTCTAGTGTTGGCTCTAAATCTTACTAACATTCGATTTCTAGTTGAAGTTACACTTTGAGGTCGTGTGTGATTCCGTATACTAAATGTTAAAAGCAATCTATCTTCAGTGGTAAGACCATCGTAAACAAACATTTCTCCCGTATCGTTCCGATTAGTCAACATTTTCACAAAGTCTAGCGTTAGGACGTGATCAGACCTAGTAAAGAATCTTTGGCTACAATCTCTTTCCATATTGGAATACCGGGACTGTTCGATAGACATCTGTAATGGAAATGTCTGGCTAGGTGTAGATGCCAGAGTGCATAAGTCGAATATTTCACTACGGTCTAGCCTCTCGTCGATATTCAGCTCGTGCACGACGTATTTGATCCCATCGCCGCCGTTGTCGTGTATCAAGCAATTCTCAATCCTGGCCATACCGTACGTAGAGTTCACATAAACACCGTACCCTCTATTGTTTTGAATAGTGCAATTGTTTATAACGATGGGAGCATTGGATGACGTCACGTTAATAGCATTGAAGGCGGAGTTGGATATCTCTATGTCTTCCATAACCGGCGGTACTCCAATTATGTCTAAGGCACTGGTTGCATTGTTATCCCTCCCCAAACCTGCGTTTCTTATCGTTACGTGTACGATTCTTGACATCGATGTAGGAACGTAGAGAGTATTGACAGCAGTCAGTATTCGTTCGTAAACGGCGTTTTCGAATCGTATGCCTCTCCAATGGCGACCTGAGGTGCCGAGCTCGTTGTCGTCGTGATGAGGAAGGCATTGGATGCCGAGGTCGGGATGGAAGTCGCACACTCCAGAGCCCAGTTGCCTGGACTCCCAGTCGCATTGGAAGAGGTCGTACTCGGTGCCTCTGCACCGAGGTTCTTCGTACAGCAGTCTTGCGCGGCGCCCGGGCAGGCGGTCCATCCAGTTGTAGAAGGATCCGCCCATGAAACCGAGTTGTCTACATGCTGTTTCCATGTCATTGATTGTCCAACTGGAAAAAGAAAGAAAAGCATACATTAGGTTAGTAATTTATGTTTCACAGGAAGTAACCAATATCGGTAAAGTTTGTGTCTTAATAAAACAATACGTACTTTCTCGAGTTCGTGCACACCGACCGCCATTGCCCTCTATGCAACAACTGGACCCGCCCTGCCAGGATCGAAGGGCCATCCACCAGTCTGATGTCAGGGAACGGCTTGTCATTCTTTGTAGGCTCTTCTGTGCTTGTGAACGTTATCCCGCTTTGGTGTTTACCCTGGAATGTATAAAAATCACATTAAGTTTTGTTACTAGCTACCGTCGCTAAGGACCATCTGTATTATGTATTTCCGTCGCATCAGGTGTACGCTAATAGATGGTAATTGCACATTGGAATCTTGTTACGATCCTGTCCGATAGCTCATTGCGTGCGTGGGAACGAGTGGGAAGCTATACTTTTCTTATTAAGATTACTTGTAGTTGTCGCGATGGGAACATTTAGTACGTATGTAGGGAGCTGGGAACAGCAAAAATACCTTCGCAATTATTAAGTGTAATAAATTAGAGGATTTATAGATTGAGATTTATCTGCTCGTGCAAGTTTAAGGTGCATTTTCATACTACCTACTTTCTAGCTTCCCAAATACTTAAAGTGTGTCGATTATGTAATAAATAAAGATTTGTTACGTATTGAATTAATACCTTCAATAATCTTGACTAAACCCATTGTGGGGTTCATGGCACATTTGGATTGGCGTTTTAGCAAGACAATCCTATTGTTATTTATTTCGCAAACCATCAACATCGTACTCCGCCAAATTGGTCAATCAATGAACCTAGAATGGACGGACGTGCAATCTAAACCTGGTTTCAAAAATAAAAATGTATTGTTCACGAAGAGCTCCGTGAAGAATACAATTTCGTAAAAGATTTGAATTATTCATGGAATCAGTTGAAGCCTAGTGAGTACTAGTGGATCAATTTAAACGTTTTTTACGCTCCAAAGGTTTTTAGTATTTGGGGTGGCAAGAAGGCAAGAACATGCACCAGTAGTTACCGCTCTTCTCTCGGAGACCAATATTAACGTACCTGACTACATTATTGATGGTCAATTGAAATATTACTATCTATACTAATATTATAAAGCTGAAGAGTTTGTTTGTTTGTTTGTTTGTTTGAACGCGCTAATCTCAGGAACCGCTGATCCGATTTAAAAAATTCTTTCACTGTTGGATAGTCCATTTATCGAGGAAGGTTATAGGCTATATTACATTTTCAAATATGTAACAATAAGTGTTTTAATCTATAATATAAAAATGAATCGCAAAATGTGTTGGTAAGCGCATAACTCAACAACGCCGGAACCAATTTGGCCAATTCTTTTTTTAAAATTTTGCGTTGAAGTCCAAGGATGGTTCTTACGTTGAGAAAAAATCAATCAATCAATTGCCCTAAAAACAGCCCTTTTCTTTTTCACATACAAACGTTTTCTAACTAAAACGTAGAATCAATTTGAGCTTTATTGCTATTATATAAAGGTCATATTAAATTACAAGCACTCACTTTTATCTGGGTGTTCCTAACGTCAAAAATTTTTACAATTTGTTTTGACAGGACGAAGTCTGTTGGGTCAGCTATTGTTCATAAAATTACTCATAGATGGCATCGTGCTTTGTATAGCATGCCATAAATGCTGTCAAGTTTGATATAACATGAGTACCTACGTGATAAGTTTTTTGGTAGTTCAAAAGATGGCACTGTGCTCTACGTATTACTTCAATATTATATTGTGGAAAAGTTTGTATGTAGGTGGGTCGATCAACTTTTAAGTGTACATCAGTAAAAAAATTTCATTTTTAAATTTTATTCGTCAATTAAGTTTGTTTTACACATTTGCACTAGATTATTATTTATATTTTAAGAATTCACATAGAGCAGTGCAATTTATTAAAATAAAATAGTAAATTTGACTCCGAAAGCCACATGACTCTAGCTAAAGTAGTCTCTTGGACAACTGAACTAAATAGGCTTCTGAACGTTAAAAATTCAGTCAAATTGCAAATCGTCACTTTATTCTCATTAAATATAGGACATATTTTAATTTATTATCCACAAATAAATGACATGGCTTTTAATTAATAAGTTATTCCCAATAATATTGTCCCCTGGGCAACGATGACCTTCAAATTTAACAAACTTTTCATTTAACTAATAAAATAATAATTTATAGAGTAATATTTAACAGTCTATGAATTCACTGTTTATATTTTCATTCATATTTGAAAATTTTGTAAAGCTCTCTGTTTTTTTTGAAAGTATTTATGACAATAATGTATCTCTCAGAGTCAGGGACAAAGTGTTTGTCCAGTGGACATATACGGTTGTCCATAGGACATACTCAGGAGTTAAAGGATATACTGGGATAGAAATCGCCTGTATTTGTTTTTTTATGTAAAACAAAACTACAATGTGAATGTGTCTTCAATGACGTGACGAATAAATGGAAGATAAAGTATTTTTTTATGCCAATTCTATTAAATTTGTCCTAAGGACAACCAAAATGTCCCATGGACAACGGTTTTGGTTGCCCAAGTGACCGGTTGTCCGAGTGACATTTATCTGTATTTGAGCACCCTGGTAATAAATAATGATATTTTGATTTAGGTCCTACGCGCAGTAAAAATATAGACTAAATAGAATATTTTCCACTTTAATTTACTGGAGATATGTCAAATACTTAAGTTTTTATGCCGGTTGTCCGGTAGACACACAAAGCCACCCACTTCTTCAAGACACACTCGGCCGACTGGCGACGCGGAAAAGATGAATTCGAAATGGCGGTTGGGTGAGTGCTGTCAATGAATTAATCGACTTGTTGTCAAGGCACTGATCACACCACCTGTGTTTTGTTTTCAGGACTTTTTTGCCGTTGTCCGGTGAACATAAGGATATTCAAATATATGAGGGACAAAAATAAACATGCCTAAAAATTGATAAAATTTTTAATTAGACAAAAATCTATATGCTAGAGACATTATAGACACTGCAATAAATAATTATGTACAAGCGCAATAAATCGCCCCATATATTTTTTTTGTATAAAGTAATGTTTCATTTTACTAACCTACTGGGGGACACACAATAAATCACTATATCAGATGGTTTTTCAGTCGGACAACCATAAAAAATCAAGCATAATAGTGATTTTTTTTAAAATTATTTACTGGTTTATTTGCTCAATAACATACGAAATGCTACATATGTCAAAAACCAATGAATTTTATTTAGAACTGCGATTATTGGTCAGGGACACAACATAATACTGACATGACAAATAAAAGTTGATCGACCCAGGTATACCATACGTCAAATATGTGAAGTTTGTCTTTTGGAATTGATAAATTTCGAGTGGGGTTCTGAATCGACAACATGTATCGAAAATATTCTAATTGTTGCCTTTTTTCTATTTTAATTTAACAAAATATTGTCATCTAATTGACATATTTTTAAGCTGTCAATATTAACGAGAGCATTCAAATTTCCATAATTGCCGAATTGAAGAAGGTTGGTTGTCAAAAAATTCATTGATATTAATACTCAAGGGTTTGGTATCAGAAAAAAGGATGAGATGATCACAATGCGATTAATACATTGTATGCACCAACCGGGTATTAAATATTCAATCAAATTGAACAAATTCAATATTGAGTTCAAAAAATAATATGAAAATCAATATAAAAGTATAGCATCAGCATATTTTATTTGGTAAAGCATAAAATTCGAGAAGAGAAAATGAGGGGTTTGCCGGGAAAGAACATGATTCAAGCACACAGTAAAAGCGTCGAATAATCGTACATAGGTATAAATTTAAAATTTGAAAAACACAGTGGTACGTGGCAGGGTTTAAACTGGCGACCTCTTGCATAGCAAGCAAATACCAAAACCACTCGGCCATGGACGCTTTTTTCCTCTCTAACTATAAACTGCTACCTGGCTTTGGAATAGGACGTCCTTTATTTCACTTTGATCGATGAACAATTAGGATTACTTGAAGATGATCTATTCAATATGAGGAAGCTGTTTACTATAAACATAGATTTTAGGATTTCGTACGTCGAAAAGAATAACCGAACCCCTATATAGGATCCGTTTATCATCAATTTTTGTCAAGGAGAAAATATCAAACTGAAAGTTACATCAAATACTCAGGTCTACTGTCCCTTCATCTGAGCCAACACAATCAAAAGAAACATTCAATTATGCTGCCAATTTTTGTCTGCGAAGAACTCAGATTCTCAAAATTTAGAATAAAGCAACGTCAAGTACAGAGAATTGCGTAAACTTTAAAAATAAATTGCATTGTGCGAGTCCGTCTTGCACTTGGCCTTATTATGCCAATTCACAGACCATTTAAAGAGCTGTGGGTTCTATTCCCACTCAGCACAAATATTTCTGTGATATATATCGATGTTTGTACCGTGTCTGGTTATTCTATTTAAATATTTTAAATGTATACCACTGTTCTGATAAAAATAAGTGCTAAAGCTTCTTACCACAGGATCAGATCAATTAATGTGATGTTGTGTAATATACTTATTTATTACACGATAAACAACAGATGATAATGATGATATAAACCAAAATGATTTTGTTTTAAATGTTTCTTCCGGTTGACTAACTTCTTAAGTGGCAGAAAAGATTTTGACGGGACTACGACTACTTTTAAGTTAAAAAAAATTCAAAATCCTGTAGTTCACGCGAACGAAGTCGCGGGCACAGCTTGTTGAATTATAAAAGAATGTAATCAACATTTTATCTACACATTATTCTATCCTCCTAATGCACATTATAACAAACTCACTAAATACGCAAGTTAGTAACTAATTTGACCAAAAACTCAGCAAAGAGTTTGCAAGATAACTGAAAGCATTAGACCAATTGCGCTGTACAAACTTCGTGAGAACAAAATCATACAGTTCATCTTTATTATCATGCATGCGTCCGTTACTTTTATTACTCAAGTGATTTGCACACAAATATAAACTAATGATTTCTCACGGAGATATTTTAAACATTGAAATGATTCAAACCTATTTCTATCTAGGTACCTATTTAAATGTTGAAAGTTCGTATATTATTTAGGTTAGGATTATTACTCTTTTGAAGTATAGGTAGAGGGTTCTTACGGAACTATCAATTTTTTGTGATACCATGTTAATCATCGAGACTTTGTAGGTAGTAAGTATAAAAAAAAGAGGTGATTATATTCGTAAAAGAAGCAAACAATTTCGAACATCTCGTATCTTTTTTTTAAATTTCCCTTGTTCCCATTTCGATTCTAATGGCCAGTCATTAGACATCAGTGACGTCACATCACGTTAGCGCGCGCTACGCGCCCTTGCACTTCGCTGGCATGGCTTCCTGCCTTTTGAGCCACCCCATTCAGCCGGTCACGTTCTGTTGGCCGGCACCGTCGGAATGTCGCGTGTGATGCAACATTAGTAACATTATATTTTACGCGTGAGCTCCCCCGAAACAACAGACGGTTGGATTGTTTGCGGGCCTCTCGGCAAAAAACGCAACGAGGGGTGATGTAGAGCGATTGCAATATTTTGCTGAATATGGGTAAAATTTACAATAATCATTAATTATTTTTCAGCTTTTATCGCTGTTCTAAATACAATACAACATTTAACACGTTATTCGCTTGTCCGTTAATTGACTCCTCTGCAAAAATCGCGGTAACCTATTTTCTATAGCAGATCTTGAAACCGTTTATGGGAAGGTATGCAATAATATCAAGAACTTTGTACAACTACTTAATGTAAATGAAATGCTGATTGTACGTATGACTGCACCATAGTCCAAACTCATAATCCTATTATACATAGCACCTACGCATAGTTTTGACGCAGTGCAAAACACCAAAAAATAAAAAGCGTCTGAACAAGCACGGATCCGAACACATTGTTTGTTATCAGTGTGTATTGCGGTATGTCTTCTGTCCGTTAAGACACGCACGGTTGGCCACAAACGGTCTCCAATGCTGACAAAAAACACAAACGTCTTGGGCGTAGAGGACGGGCAAGGACGAACGACACTCCGTGACTCAGCATGTTAGTATGCAAGTTAAGTAAAGAAAACCTGTATTGGACATCATTTGAAAGCTCCACAGTGGTATAAGATACTTTTCCTTAACTTTTTGTCTGGAACTGTACATTTCCTTAACTTTTTGTGTGTACCTACAGGAATTTTTTTTTATTTTTTAATCATACGGAAAAGTGCTTATTTTTTGTGCAAAAGCGTGACTAAATAAAAATCGTTTTACAAGGCCATTCAGAATATAATATTTCAGAACTTGTCTAGAAAGTTAGTCTCACAACAGTTAGCCGCAGGCTAAATGCACGAATCGAATTCTGGCACGTCACTTTGTCTTATAAACCTTGAGACGAACGTTCACTCTGGAATACCTAAATGGCTATAAGCGCTTTATGAGATACACCAGGCAACCGTTGCATGCAAAATAGCAGAAGTTACTGGCCATACTACCTATGTGGCCCTCATGAACGTATATGTATTGTATACCGTATACCTAATAATGTATCTATTCTTTATCTTTATTTACTCACGAAAATTGCCTTTAAGCTTTTAATAATTACTTAGGCAAGAGATAAATCAGCAGTCACAACTCGTTAACTGAAATGGTAACACGATGCATCTCATTACAGTGGTTAAGTCAAGTAACCTCATCAAACAGTTAGGTATATTCGAGCACGACTGGACGCTTTGTTAGGTACCCGTAAGTAGAGAACATGGTCCTAACAGCCTTACATTCCTCCCACAGTATTAGCCAGGGCCATTAGGCTTGTTAGTTGGATACGAGTAAAGAGCTGTGTCCAGTTATTGCTTTGTGTCCCAGCAACACATTAAAATGCCTGTTCACGGATTCCTGTGATGGTAGGCTTCCGGTGTTCACGACTGACACTCCGCGTGGAATCGTAAATAAGCGTGTATGAGTCTTCACGGCTTATGTGTGGTATACGCGTCTTAGAGTTATTTTATTATACCATACAGCCATGGCTTAAGCGATTTCATGGGGTATTTTGACGTGATTGTGAGTTGAATGCAAATGTGAGACCAAGGTAACTTTAACGGCTATTTTGGATTTGTATGGTATAATCTAAATTACAAAATCTTTTGTAAGAATACATGACAAAAAATTATTCATAGATATCTAAAAATAAAATTTAATTTATAATGAAAAAAAAAATTATCTACGGGAATCAACGGCAATAGGTAAGCATCAGTTTTTTTTAAGTATCTAAAACAGAATTGTTGTTACCCATACTAGGTAAGTAATGATGACTCTTCTTCAACAACTTATCAAGTTTTTTGTTATTGCAGATTCCCGTTGTAAACCCAACAGTAAACATGAAGGTAGCGTTGGACATTTCCCGTCCCGATTACTTCAAATTGCAGCACAAATTGCATCGCTTGTAACGAGCTATCCGTACACCGGAGAAATTTGCGGATGCTTGTGCTCCTCAGAAGAAATCAATTAAGAAAGGAAAGTTTTATGCAAAAAAGCTTAGATAAAGTTAGTAGAGTTGAGATTTTCTTATTTGTTGTCTTAATAAAAGAAACATGTTATGTAATTTGTCTAAAGAAATATTGTTTTTCGGGCCCCGATGAAACGGCATGTACACAATGAAAGTACCTAAATATATTTATAGACGTAATAAACGTAAACTCTAAGTAACAGAGCTCATCAGTTTCCTTGACAACTGTTTAGATCCACCTAGATAATTGGCTTTAGCATCATTCATCAGTCTTTGACCTCAAAGGAGGCACAGTTTGAGTGGCTAAAGTTCATTGTTCGGCGCAAGGCCGAAATAGGTAATGGCTGCTAACTGAACCAATGTGAAAATGAATTTTGTAATTGCCACAATTCATCATGGGTGAAACAATGCAATCTCATGTCACAATTTCCTGGAAGTGGTGTTGTGGTTTGCACATTGTATTCAATGCAATTTTTAATAGGGTCATGATGAATGTCCATTAAAAACAATCCTTTGGCTATCTATCGGCCATTGAACTTTTGCTTATGTATATATACAGACGTCACATTACTAAATACATATTTATTTATACAGGTAAGTAAATTTTATAACTATGTGTGTTGACTTATTCTTATTTTTAATGTATATCATACAATATTATAGATATGAGATTTATAGTGTCTTCGATCCAGAGTGTGAGATAAACATACAAACTATTTGGTTCTCTCTGGCGGGTTTGTATGTAAGTACACACGTAGGGTGTGCGTGCAGTTTAACTTAACAATCATCTCAACAGTAATGCTGTCTCAATGACGTCATTTACTTGCATAATTTCCAGGTAAACTGGCTGTCAAGATTACCAGTACAGAAATATGCACTAAGTAATTCGTTCTGCGAAAGTGAAGTAACAAAACGTGAATTCTTAAACATATTTCACAATCAAATTCAAGTTATTCCATCTGTTAACGTTTTGCTAAAATCAACAAATATTAATTGCCTTCACCCAGACCGTCAATGAAAGAATCAGCACTGTATTTAACACGGCCGGTTTAATCAAAAATCGTTACCTACGAGATTTCTAAACCCATAGTTATAAACTTTGATACAGAGGTTAGTGACTGCAGTGAAGCTATTACGTACCATAAAATTCAAAGCGTTACAGACGGTACCCGAGCCATCCTTTACGAGGGAGTTAAAGGCAAAGGTGTTCGTATTAAGTCTAAAGTCTAGCCCTTTCGTGTTCCACAGCAATAGCAGCAGTCCTTTGTGTCAAGACGCAGGTCACGACATCACGATCGGGAGTGACGGCATTCGTGCCAACCCAGTTGAACCCACATGGGGCGAAGCACGGAATCGTTCGAATGACAAGTTTATTTCGCTGATTACGTGCTCAAATTTTTCGCTGCGTCATCTAACCATCGGCATCTCGTTATTTGCAAATGGTATTGCCGGTAATTTCGGCCATGATAAGTAAATTTGAAATTTTAGCAACATTATCTTCTTGTGATCGTAGGTACATTATGGAGTTTTTAAATGGGACACGAAACGTTTCACTTCCTACCGGGTTCGATTTGACAGCGAAAGTTCAAGAAACGATTCCAAGAAGTCCTGTTCTCAAATGACTCATACTGACCTCATATAGGGGCAAGTTACAAAATTCGGTGAATGTTAACAAGTAGATTTAAGATCTTCATAACAGTACTTTGCCTATGAATGTAAAAAGAAAAACAAAAACACTTAATTCCAGAAGCAGCAGAAACAATGTACTTACAGCATAAGAAAATAGATTTTACAAGAACGGAATCGGCGATTTCTCGCTAATCGTTCGGCGGTTCGACAATCGTAATGAACAATTCCAACACTTAGCCACTTTTACCGGGGGACAAACATTTTTTCTGCCCATCGGATGAAGTGGTCGGTTTGTCACGCTTTTCACGAGCACAAACAGAGCGAGACGGGTATCTCCCGTACATTTGGAACGGCAACGCAGGCGTAGGGCCAGCCAGGTCAGCATTTTTGGGTCAATCCATGCTGAGCGGTTTTGGTACTACAATGTATACATTTTTAAGTGATCTCTGTAATTTAAACTATTTTTCTGTATAAGTATTAATCTTTAAAAAAAACATACATAAAATACATACTTAGCGGGCATAATTATTTCGTTGCAGGTTTATTGTCAATTTTGGTGTCGATTTCGTAGTTAAGACGCATTAAATGTGATACCACTTACTTATGATAAGTTCGTCTTTGTGAGAAAATACCATTAAATGTGAGAAATCTTAAGCAACCTGAACAAATTCACAATTCGATGTGGAGGAACCAAAAAAACAATGTTACACACAATGATAAGTGTGTATCTCCATCATTAGTGCAAGCATAATTAAGCTTGTCTTCTTTAAGTACGTTCATATCTCTGACGATAAAGCTTTTCTCTAATCACACTTTCTTCTCTATCCACCAGAAAATTAGTTGCATTTGCCCTCAGCTCAGCGTGAAGATGCAACAAGATATTAACACACCTAGATAACCTATCTTAAACCTAGCTTTTGCAGTCTGTATTTGATTTGAAATTAGATTTTGAGGTGTAATTTATAGCTTTTATTTTGTTCAAAATATTATGTATAATTCACCAATAACGTGAAGTGTTTTGTGTCTCGTCTATTAAGTCGCAGTAGTTAATGATAAGAAAATAGTTTCCAGGTGATATCAAAGCGATATCACACTTTATCTTTAGAAGATAATGAAGTTAGGAAACATTATCCGAGAAGGTGTGGTCTCCGTCACTTATTAAAAATTACGCACCTTTCTTGATTTACTTAGTTTTGTAAAAAAAAACAGTTTATATTAACTTCAATGGGTAACAGAGTCAAAAATAATGAAAATTTACCCATTTACCCGTTACCCATTGAACCAAATATTGTCCAAGCATTTATTTTATGACAGGCTCGGTGGAACAGTGGTAAGTGCCCAGGTTTACTACCTACGGTTCCTAGATGGTTCGATTCCCACCCGAGACAAATATTTGTGTGACGAACATCGGCGCTTGTTCCGTGTCTAGGTGTGTTATTAAATATATTTATCTGTTGATTTTGATATCCGTAACACAAGTGCTTAAGCTACTTACCACGGGATCAGATCAATGTATGTGATGTGTAATATTTATTATTTATTTAAATTTATGTGAAGTTAATATAGATCCAAATTATAGGCATCAGCCAAGAAAGTGGTCTACCACTTTTGACAAGAGTTTTTTGCGAGATGTTCGCTAAGGTTGACAATAGTCACTTCTTCTTCTTATCGTGTGGTTGATGAACAACCTGGTGTCAGAGTTTAAGCCGCCCGTAGGCCTCTGACATGGCTTCACACACCGTAGAAAAATCTCTCAGGTGTGCTGGTTTCCTCACGATGTTTTCCTTCACCGTTAAAGCGTCGAATGATGGTACATATGAATTTCAAATTTGAAAAACACATTGGTACCTGGCGGGGTTTGACCTGGCGACCTCTCGCATGGCAAGCAACGACCTTAACCACTCGGCCATCGACGCAATAACAATAGTCACTGACACAATCTTATTGCCAGGGAAAATTGATTGATATGACGTTCAAACGAATTTCAACCGTAGGGTGGTTTGTGGTGGACCACACTTTTTGGCTGACCTTACAAGATGATATTGTTTTCTGGAAAAATTCTCAACGACTCCAACCGTTGCTAGCACCAGCTAGGATCAATTATAATATGTTAATGAGTTCGATAGCACCTGAATCGCAATTATGGTGGACATTCATACGCGTGTGTCGACTGCGTTACACAATGCTCATTGTCCTGTGCTCGAGGGTATTACAAACGATCATCATTACCCATTCAAATCCCAGGATATTTACATCGCAATGTTTAAGCAGTTGGGGCATAATTTTTTGCAAGTATTGAATAATACACCGTTATTTCAGCGTTAAACTTTCTCAATAATGTAAGTAGGTAGATTTTCGCTTTCACACTCGGCTTCCTGCCTAAGATTTTTGTCGCAGACGTTTTGCAAAGTATCAGCGCTACTTTTCCGGTAAACTAGAGATCTGGGGCATGATGACTCATAGAAAGAGTTAGGGACTGATTGTGACAGTAAATAAGAATATGCACAGATTTTGAACTTACTGCAGCCTATGCAAAATGCCATCACGGTATTTAAATTTTGATTCTCCCGATTTTCTCTCGACCAGACTGCCAGATCTATCAATAATGCTATTTATAACTGCATGAAGGTTGTGCAACCGGCTGCATTCGCGCATGGTCTTGATTGCACTGGTTGAACTTTGCGGCTACATTGCAACACGAGGAAGATATTTATGCTATTTTCAGGGTTCAGAACAGATGGAGATATATTAAATCGTGATGGATATGTGCATTAACTATTCGTCAAGATTTATTGCCTTGGTTTAATAGATATTGGTAGACATCATGCTAGGTCATTTTTTCCAAACGGATTTCAACTGAAACCGTAGAATGATTTACGTGTTGTTTTTGTAGGCTGATAAAAAAAAAATATCCAGCTTATTTTATGATGGATTACTTAGATGAAAAAGATAAAAATCTAAATATAATACAAATTACTAAATACAAAACACTTTACGATTCATTTAAGTTGACGATCTACAAGGTTTCAGGGTGAAATAACACAGCACGAAAAGTTACGTGGCTCAGCGAACCAATCCCTATTATATAGAGTAGAGGTATTCAAGCTCGTGTGAAACGTATTACCCTGAGAAACCACAATACTGGCACTCGCTTACATTATGAAACTATATCAAACACGCAATTTATTCTAAATATAGCCAGCATCACGATCAATCTTGTTACTTATAAAATTCAAGAACC
The DNA here is from genome assembly GCA_039566165.1 of Maruca vitrata. NCBI lineage: Eukaryota > Metazoa > Arthropoda > Insecta > Lepidoptera > Crambidae > Maruca > Maruca vitrata. The sequence goes on along the minus strand of CM076914.1, from coordinate 14,988,033 downwards.
GGTCTGTGGAATCCCTAGCTTTTTTTTATTCGGCTTATTTTAATCGATTGGAACCCCATAGAGTTTGCTTTCAACTTTGATTTTTTGGATCGACAATAATTCAAGAAAAATGTGTCGTGCGTAACGGAGTATTGCTGCAGTATAATACCAACCGTATCCAATAAAGCGCTGACATCGCAATGAACAGTCTGTTCGTACAATAACTAGGCTAGATTTCTCATCGCCTTTCGACTCTTCAAGCGGGTTACATTAGCTGAAGTCACAAGATTGTCTTTCATCATAAACTTACATAAAGTAATAGAGTTCTAACAATTTAGCGACTAGATCACTAGACTTGACTCCTAATGGTGACTGACTGGTAAGTAGTATAAAAAAGGGGATTTCCATGCTAAGTAGGTAATCCAAAAATAGTGTACATGGCGGATATTCCAGTTTTCAAAGCACCGTTATCATGTAACATGCGTGTGTCAGTGATTCAGCAACGTGTTGTCTAATAAGGACAATGGATGTAATAACTAATATTTCAACTTAACAATTCCAGCGTAAATAATGTGGATTGCGTCTTATTAGCTAACTATACTCTTTTTCAGCTAAGATGATCCCTGTGACACTTCATTGTATTCTGAATCACGCATCTTACGATTGACAAACGAAAATAATTTTATTGCACACTTTTTTCATTTTATTGCGGCTTCATTAGGAAAAATATTAAGATAAATATTTTTATACTTTTAAATGACAAACAGTATCGTTTAGTTTAATTTAATGTAATAGAACATTTTAAAAAAATACCTATGCAGTTCGTATACGTAGAAAGGAACGTAGTAACTCTGACTTAGTTCCATTCTACGTAATACGAACTGCAAAGGTATTTTTTTAAATTTTTTTATTACTTTAAAATTATTAATTTAATATTTTTTCCTAATGAAGCCGCAATAAAATTAAATAAGTGTGCAATAAAATTATTTTCGTTTGTCAAACGTAAAATGCGTGATTCAGAACACACAATGAAGTGTCACAGGGATCATCTTAGCTGAAAAAGACTATAGCAGATATTCAATCAAATGTTAAATAGTAGTCTTTGAAAGGTAAATTACATAGATATTTATGACGAATCGTAAAAGCAAGACTTCATATTGTCTAGATATTATGAATGACAGCACTGGAGAAAAACTATCGAAACATTTTGTTATCGTGAATGTCACATCCTCTTGACAACATACACAGCGAGCACAGGCATATTAACCAGTCTGTAGAGTGTAGATAGTCATTTATTCTGGCCCTAATTACCAGTAAGTACTGGCAGTGTTCCGGCCGCTTGTCAACCTGACAGCAACTATTACTTCACGCTGGGAGCACACCACTCCGTGCCACGGTCTGATGGCACCGGTGCATTTAGCAGATCGACAACGTCGGCCAACGAACTGAGATTTTGGGGTCTTCAAAATGAGCTTCATAACGCCCTAGCTGGAAGGTAACCACGCCGAAGCTTTAGGACCAACGCTGCGTTATGCAAACTCATACCAAGTTATTCGTAACACAACGTTAGCGCTTACAGAAGAACTTGTTACAATTTTTGTTTTAATATGGGAAAACCCACGTTAATCTCACATTGTTAATACAACGAAACAATATTATCCTGTGATGAACAACTTCGGTACAATATAGAGAACAAAAAGTTGTTCATTGTATCAAGTGAGGCTGACGTCGGGAACCGAGACGAGGGGACTTGGGCATGACGAGATCTCACCGATACAGTCAGACAGTGAACCCTGTACCACCTGCACTGATGAAGTGTTTCCTCACGACTTCCTCGTCTTGTGAATACGAAAATCTCTTTTGAGGGATAGGACGCAAGATTGATTATCTACCTAGTACTTTACTTGTGGATCAGCCTGCCAATAAAACCAAACAAAAGTCCTTGGTGGTTAATTCAACGAAAACTTTATACTCGTAAAGCTGAAACCGTTAATCACTTCATCTTACTCACCAGGCCCACTCTGTTCACCCACACATGTCTTCGAAAGGTCAAGGACTACAAAATTATTCAATTTACTTCGTCGCAAACATTTTTCTTGTATACCTAAAACTTCACTAAACTAAAAGTTATCCAATATTTTGTAACCGGCAACTCATGGGCTAATAGCGGTCGATACACATCTAGTGGAACTGGTTACAGGCAATTAGCCGGCACCAAGGATTTATTGATCTCCAAGGTCTAGGCACCACGGTCCGCAGTTTACGCAGTCGGCTCGGGGGACTAGACATGTAGTAATCTTGATCAAGCTAGCTCGTCAACGAAGTTAATTGTACATCACTAAATTATATTTACAGTAAACTATAGTATATTGTGGCCTACTGGCGAGTATAATATCATATTCATATCTGCCATTCTTCATTCTGTTTCCGTTCAAGAATTTACTTAATACCTACAATGTATCTACAAACTTAATATCCTTCACATCATCCATCAGTTCAAACAATTTCGTCATCTCTCCAAAAATAATAATGAGCGAACAGTTGCAAAAACAACATGTCTGAAAAAGTCCGGTTTTCGAGCTGCCCACCTTATCCTTTATAGGCTTCACCCACACCTGTAAATCGTGACTTACGTAAGTCCAGCTCGGTACGACGTCCGAGTGGAAGCGAATCCAATACTTTACTGTTATATTTGAGTCGTGACCCCGAAAACGACCAAACAATTGTCCGAAGAAATCGTATCGTTTTGCGATGCGGAACGAATGCAAGCGCCGGCTGACGCACACAGGCCGATGACTGATGATGATAAACCACTAGGAATGCAAGTACCTTTGTTCGAACTGAGCAGATTATATGCATCTAGTTATGAGAGCACACTGCACAGATATGAGCGGCGCTTATCCTATATGGACATATCAGCATTAATAACATAACTCCTTGAATAGTTTCTTTGTTTTAATCACTTCAAGATTGTGCTCGGTTGACTACTTTTTTACAAAACCTAAAGTATTAGTCAACAGAATATGGGAAAACTTTAGGATTCATAAAAAAAATGCAATAAATCTTCTCTTAATGAATCTAATCCCAAGCTTTAGTACTCGTAAACTTCATCTTTATCTATAAACCTAAGGTTGCGAGCATCCACAATTTTACAGCATACAACAAAAAACTTCCTTTCCCACACATTTTATTTTGTTTTTTTTTAGCTTGCATAAAAGTATCCGCAAGAAAAAAGTTTACTGCATACGTTCGTTATATCAATTTCACGAAATTATTATTATGTGTTTGTCTACAGCAGATAAGAGCCATGAACAATGCTCTGTAACGGAAGTAGCACTACAGTCTACGGTAGTTATCAAGTGTCACAATCACGTGAATCAATAAATAAATACTCTTTACTGATGATAATGAGTGTGACTCACTACAATCTAGGTACATACCTAGTATGTATCAACTTGAATCAACGACCTAGGACATAAGTAAGCACAATATTAAACTGGTTCCTTGTACCTTGTTTTGCGTTAAACAGATAAAAACTAAAGCTACTTATTGGCTTTGTCGTTTTTCATCCCCAACATTAACTTTGCTTTCAATTTCTTGATTGAAAGCAAAGTAGATACTGGGGATAAAAATGAGAATAAAGGATTCTGATGACATTATGTTAGAGTGGGTTGTTAAGTGTGTAAGTCAAAAATAAGTTAGATGAGACATGACCAATGTCTTTAACTTTAACTTATTTTTGACTTAGTCTATTTTGTCCAGGTTCGAAATAAAATAATATAGATAGATAGATTTAAGCAGGAGCAAAGGAGCAATCGTGGGATTCACTCTAATTTATGAATAAATTACCAGTAAGTCAGCTATTTACATACCGAATTGAGTGGATTAAAAAATACTACGAATATTATTATGACCAAACGTGTAATAATAATATATGTATCTACGTCAAAGCTATAAATAATATTTTTGTTATTTCCTTTATTCTATTAACGTGACGTAACAGAATAGCAACTATCTCTATAGCGTGCTAGTCAAAGTAACCAGGCACATTACAATTTACATATTCAGTAGTTCTTGAATAGTAGCTGGCACAATACCGTGAGCAATACGTTAAAACTGTTCTTGCGAGTCGCGAGCTAGTTAGATAGCCTGATTAACTATGCCTTGTGAGCTCGTTATAATATGTAACATCAGTTTTCATTCATGATTTGCTCTCATTTGTATCGGATTGTCGTTAGGTATTTTACCATAACTTTCTACACATCACTATGATTCACTAGTTGCGTTTGTGATTCATTCATGATGTTGATCAAGCGTGACATCGAAAGTATGTGGGTGGAAAATCCTTGTATGGATAGTTTAGTTGGCAGCCGTTCTCGCGTAGTTCTCACGTATGTTCTACTGGTGATCGTTAAAATTATATATATAGTTCCTATAGTAAACTCTATTATGCAGGATATTCGTACTATAGTCAATCTCAATACCCATAACATATGATGCCCATGCATATTACGCCAAATTTACCCTAGCACAGTTTGATATTTCTATTTAAGGGCCTTATATTCTGAAAAATACCTGTAGTATCCAAGGTTCTAGTTGAAAAAAAATAATTTGTTGTCAATATTATAGCATAGGTACTCGTATGCAAAATTAAATTAATCATTGATTGTTGGAACCCGTGCCGACATGTCGTCAAATATTATAAACGCCCTCATATTATGTCCCTCACATTTAGGGTTAAGTCGGCACGGGTTCCAATAAACGAAAAATTATCTAATTTCGCATTCGAATAGGCTATGATCTTGACAATATTATGAGGTTTAAAAAAAATTTTTTTTTTCAACTAGAATCTTGGTACTACAGGTATTTTTCAGAATATAAGGAACACCCTACTATACAGATTCGAATAAATCAATCAAAACATTCAAGACCACAATCTTAGAAGAAAACGATTCCTCAGTTATCTTAAAGATAACTGAGGAATCGTTTTCTGTATCACTGTATCAGTCATCAAAAGGCCTTCAGTAACGAACCGTTAACTACCAGAAAACATTAACTGCAACTCTAATTGACGATGATTCATGACAACGGTGTTGTTTACCTACTGCCAAGGTTGGCCCAGAAATGTGGATCATTACTCGTCTACTAGAGCCTACTAGAGGGCCAGTCGACCGCAACTGTTAACTGTTCTACGTAACTGTAAGTCCCTGGATATAAATAGTGAACTTAGATAATGGGAAATTAACGTGTAAAGTCAGGTGCACTCACCCTATTATGCATCGCCGCACCTTTTCTAACGCCCCGAAAACGATAAAGACGGGAGTAGAAAGATGCGTTGCTTGCTTAGGTTGCCGCGTCGTCGTAAACGCTTATCGATGTTTACAGATCTTGACATAATTTTGATAGCAACAGTCCTAATTCAACAGTTCTTTATGAAGGAGAATCAACATCATCACAGTTTTTTATAATTTTTTTTATTTACGGATACTTTTTGTAACGCATGGTGGAATGCAGAATGCACTCGCTTATATCACTTGTCACTTGTATGGGTCGTTCTTCCTTTAATTTAATAAAACTCCTAAAACCCGTTAATACAAGTATATAATTTATTTATAATAATGTAGATGTCACTTTTACAATGTCTTTACAATTGCTTGGACTAATGTCGTCGCAGCGCTTTTGTTTTCAGATTTTGTCGTTCTCAATTCATGCCATCGGCCTACTTTCCTGCTTGCAATAAAATTGCTCATCCCAATTTAATAGTGAAAGTCACCGCAGTTTCTCGCTTATTGCAATTTGTCACGTTCCATACATTTGTGGTATTTTCATGGTGACTTCAGAATTTGCAGCTTTTGCACTTAGTTAGGCTTACAAACTTTAAAGTATTATTTGTCTTTTCGAAGATACTGTATCGAAGTATTTTTGTTTTATACATATCTTCGTTAATAACATGAATCATTAGCACCAAGTTATCTCATATTATCATGAATCATAAATAAAGGATTTTTCAGATGCTCGTATCTATTATGGATTGAATATTTGTAGGTTTAATTAAGAAATGTATGTTTTGGAAACCTTGGGTCCAATAATATAAGTAAGATAGCCAAGAGAGACATCTCAGATAAACATAGAGAGACAACATAGACGTAGATGCCAAATATCTGAGAGATATTTATCTTTATATTCTTCGATCGCAAAACTTTAAGAATTAGGTATAAGACCATTACAAACGGTGATGATGATGATTACGAATGAAACGGTTAAGTGAAAGTGAATTATATAACAATAGAATTTACCCAAAAGTCAAGTTTTGTATTGGAGCAATTATATTCGGTTAAACACTTGACTAATGCGTTAAGCGGTAAAGGCATTACAACAGAGACGCACCAAAGGACTTTGTGGACGATTATCACATTCACATCAAATGCTTTTGGAAACATTATGATGTGACTTATGCTTGGGCTAATCATGTAAATACTCCGTAATATGTGATTGCAACAAAACTTTCTGACTATCATATATTTCATATTACAAGTATTTCATACATACTAAGTATTTTTTTCTATATGACAAATATTACTCTCTAAAGAGACCTAGCTCTCACAAGCAGGTCGCTAAAATGATTGCATCCGCTTTGTGATTCATTTGCAGATTGCAAATCACTTCCCTTCGTGGAAGGTGTCACTTGTATGCTCTAGTTACGGATGGGGGACGTGTAGGATGTACGTAAATGCACACGTAAACGATTACTTTAAGATTAAGACTTTAACATTACAACGAAACTTTAAGGTCTCATAATTACTAGCTACTTCGTACTGATAGATCCATGCCTAATATAAATAGTACCTAACTCGGAAAATGCCATTGTAACTACACTTAAGTAAAAGCATCTGTTTTCAAAGCCTATAGGCGTAACAGATTGTTTCCACTTGCGCAAGGAAGTCAGCTGTCGCAGGAACATAGGACGCCCAGTGATTTGTGCGTGCTGATTGGATTAATGAACGGAGCAGGGTCGTGCGGGTCAGGACACCGGCGTCTTTGTGCAGATGGGCCATTAACACGTGTCGCTTGTATGCATGATTCATCCTCGAAGCTTGGACGTGTGTCGTAAAGACCCTTTACTGACTTAGAGCGTATTAATGACGTTCTGAATGATAAATTACTTCTTATACTCTATTCCATTTATGAAGTCCTTTTTGACATTTCGAAGAACGTAACTCCGCACGTTTCAAATAAATCCAATTTAATATCACTTTTTGTGTTTAGTAGGAAATCGTTATTTAAAAAATATACAATTATGCAAAAACACCCTACAATTAATTTACAAGCAAAATTAACTTATTGTTTTTGATCTAACTATTGTTTCTATATCTGAACTTCAAAATAAAATAATATTTTTTTGCGCGTATGCAGTTACGTACTATGGTTTATGTTTTACTTTTAAAGTTAGTGACGTGGCTCAAGTATTCGGTTAGTTAAACCGATCATTCGCGAATGAAAATGAATCTAGCGAGCGGCAATGGGACTGCTTCATTAAAGTTATACTTTAATGCATTTTACAATAAACGTAATAAAAAGTGCAGTCCTTTGCAGGTAATAAGTAAACTGATTAAATAACAAAATAAATTAATAAATCAAGCAGTGATGATTAATAACTATAAAATCAAATATAAAAACTTAAATGAATTGTTCGTTTTTATTTTAATCTGATGCTCATAGTAACTGTTGAGTTACTCCATAACGCGGTATAATTCGTATAATTAATTTAGTTTTTTTTTTTTTTTTTTTTCCTAACTGACTAACGATGATGGCTTGGAGGAGCCTTGTCATCATCACCGGGCTTGCGGGGGAGCGGATGGCTCTCACCCCTAAAAATTAATTTAGTGTTGCAACTATAGGTACTCGGTGCAAACACTCCTGGCAGCAAACGGTGTCAAACATTCGGTGCCATTAATTAACGAGTCTTTGACATGAGCCTATAACTGTTATGATCCTTTAAACTCAGTGTAAATTTTGAATAACTTAACTATCATTATTCATTATTATTATACTAAACATCCAATCGTGTATTTCTTTTTTCGACAAAAAACAAGTTTGGAAGTTTTGCATGTCTAAAATTGTTCTTTCGATAATTTTTATTAACCTTAGTTTTTGAAAGTTAGTTCGATTTAAATTTGTTACAAATCGAGAATCGTTGCCGCTGAATATCGATTTCTAAGGGTACTTCCCTAGTACTGAACTATTGACATCTGTCAAAAAGGACTTCATAATTGGAATAGAGTATAGCGACGGACACTCAAGTCGTTGACAGCAATTGTTTCGACTTCTTTGGGGATGATGAATGTCAAAGAAAGATGCTTTATCCTACAGATATTGGGTACTTAGTCGGGATCGTATTAAAACACTATGAACTTGGAATCTTATTAGTTTTGCTCTTGTCTCATTTTCAACGACCTCGAAGGGATTGCCCTATTGAAGTTATGTTTGAGTTCTGTTTTTGTATTGTTGTATCACGTATTGTCATCGGTATTGTTATGAATATACGTAGGTAGGTTATGTTATTGATCTGTTTGCTCAAGTGTGAAGACATTTCATAATTCTGTTACAAGGTCAGTTCTTTAATACCGTAAAGAATCAAGGTGTAAATCCCTTTGGTCATTTGGCCCCAAGTGCCAGAAACATTAAGAATATTTGACAAAAAGACAAGCTTTAGTAATGCTTAATTTGCATCATATTAATAATGCATTCACGAGCATTTCTTTTTGATGGATAGACCGCCTTGTGCAGAGGAGGCATCAATCTTCTTAGTACACCAGGAATGTAATAAGCTGTCGGCGACATATTTAATCTTTTTCATCATTACGGCACGGCCACAAGACTTTTTACTACAAAATCCATCCATTCAAGTCAAACCTGATCTAATACTTGAAGAATCACAATCTCCTTGTATTGGCCCACAAGTTACGTGATGTTTGCTTTGCTTACAATTCGCAATGCTCCCATTTCAATATTTACATTGCATTGTAATAAAATATTTGCCCCTGCACTCGAACAGGTGAACAAATCAATACATCGCTGAATAGCCGACACAGTTATCAGCATCGTACGCGCGGTTATCAGGGCATGTGGATTTTATCTAATGTTTGATATCGACAAAAGGGAAAATAGCAGAAGTGCTGTCCTATTTTTTAGGATCT